>JAPDRP010000033.1:0-323178 GCA_030247845.1 Coniosporium tulheliwenetii | reverse complement strand
ACGCTCTCACAGCAAGGAACTGGTCGTATGTCTGGCAGAAACCAGTGCCCAATTCCATGACGATGAAGAGGATGTTGTTGACCACAAACGGCCACTTCCGTCCGTAACGGTCAGCTGCAATACCGAAGACGATGGAACCGACAGATCGCAGCATCAGCACGAGCGTGATACCCCAGGTGATGTCCTTGTTGGTCTTGTGGAAAGCCTTGGCGAGGTCTGAGACGGTCAACGAGACGGTGAAGAAGTCGAAGGCGTCCCAGGTCCAGGCGATGAAGGCGACGAGGAAGTTGAGCCATTGCTGCAGGTTGAGGAGCGCAAGCAGCTTGAAAGGGTTCGGGACCTTGGACAGGGTCGGCTTGAGCGTTGTGAACCGCGTCACGGCGTAGCGGCCGACGCTTATATTCTCTTCAGGCTCACCGGAGCCGGCGTTCGGCATGCGCTGGACTTCCCACTTCTCGACGGACATGGTGATGTGCGGTGATGGGTATCTGAGGTCGAAGGACGGTAAGGTAGGTATGTGCTTTGGCCTATGTAAGCCTGTGGTACAAGCTAGTGTCGCGTGACGGTTTACCGACACAACGGTAGAGGCAAGCTATTGACAAGGCTGAGGTAAACCTGCACCTCGCGCAGGCTCCTGGAGTGGAGGCGTGGTGTGCTTCGCAGAGCTGTATCGTGAGTGCGGAGCTCCCATCTTTATGGCGGTCGAATCTCCGGGTTGCTTCATGACTCTCCACAACTGCAAGGACACGTCGGGCGGGATCGGGCGGAGACGTGGAGGTTGGGCGCCCAATTACAATCTCGACAACTCGATCTTTACTCAGACAGCCAACGTTTGGCAGCGATCATGCTTAGCGGCTGGTTTAAGCATACACAAGCAAGGATAAGCATGGCCTCCAAGCTGTCTAGACATGGGTGGGGAGCGCCACCGCATCCTCGGCCGGCAAACGGCATCGTGCTTCTGGAGCCCCGGCCGCCTTCTTGGGAGAGGAAGAAGTAGAAAGGGCTGCGCTTTGCCCGAGTTGGCTATTAGGTCGTTAGCCATTCATAGTGATTTTAATTATGCGAAGATCATCATGTGCGCTCTGGCAGCTGAAAATTGTACCGGGTGGCTCAACGAGATGGTTGTGATTCCAGAAATGGCTGTCCTCACATAACGATAGGTATCAAGATGAAGACGCAGCCCAATGACAAAGTATCTGCAGGCTGACGCAGACTCCGTCACGACGAGGACCCTGCTGGTTCATCGTGGAGATCAACTAGCTGTATGCTGCGGCTTTTGAGGCTTGGAGACAGCGCGCAAGGCGATCAGAATCCTAAACTAAGTCGCCGTCGGTTCTACATCAACACATCCAGTGTTATAAGAATGAGAATCAAATAGCGCCACAATATGATCATGATGGAATGCCGAATGTATGAGAACGAATAATAGATCACATCAGCCCTACGGCCTGCTGCGCCACGTTAAAGGGCGTGCCGCTTGAGTATCTCTTCGCTCGACTGGCCTGGACCGTGTTTCATACGGTGAAAGGGTTCTCAATGCGTGGTGTTGCCAGGTGCATGCGCCTCCTGTTCCGCGCGCAATGTGGTCTCGATCTCAATCATCTCAAAAGTGATGAGCGATGATAATAGATCGCCGCCGGCGTGGCAGTTCGCCAGGATTTGTTTCGCCTCCTCAACCAAGCCTCGAGACACGAGCCATCTCGGACTTTCAGTGCTGAGAAGAAAACCAGGCAACGCAACAACTGGGAGCGCCGCTTGCAGGATAGAAGGAATTCTCCAATCCCACAAGTTGGGGTAGTTGCGCGTGCCAAATGTGGCCCAGGCCGCCAAAAGACTGCCAACATACCATCCACAGTTGAAGAGAGCGCTGCAAATACCGCGCTGCGAGTCATCCTTCCATTACTGGGGTTTCAGTGAAGCCCGAAAGATATGGCCCCGAACTGATGGGGTAGTCTGGCTAAGCTTCCCACGAAAGTAGCTTAAAGTAGCTTAAAATGAAGCTAAGTGAGCTGCAGGTACGTCATTATGCGTTTGCCGCGCAAGCACCGTGCGGCATGGCGTTCAGGATGCCGCTTCGAATATTCTTAGTCTATTAACGGTAGGTGGTGCAACACGCCACTGGCGTCTGCGAACCACATTATCCGTTCAGCAGTGAAAGCCAAGAAGCGCAGGGTTGAAGGCGGGTCCAATGCGGGGACTCCGCGAGTGCGTTGCGCAGGGAATCAGTGCGCTGAGCAATTTTAGGCGTTACTTCCGGTTGTTTCCCGTCGTACGTTGTTGGTCACTGCAGGGCCGCATGCAGGGCGACAGCTTTAGTGCACGACAAGCTCTCCAAACCCTCCTTCCCGAATAAGCATATCCATCAGTTGTGGGCCAAGCTTAGGCGGACCTGCCACTACGATCTTCATGTCTCTGGTCAAGCAAATGCGGGCTAAACCGGGCGATAATGGTCGAATCATACGCTCATGCAGGAGCGAGCGGAGCTACGGAGCTGCGCTGCTAACGACGCTGGGAAGCTGTTGCCGACCTAACATATCAAGGCGCCGAACCCGACAAACGAAAGCCGCGTCACCGAATATCCAGCATCCGCGCCGAGTAACAAAGGACAGGCATACTCAACTGTGAGACATCCTAAGCGTCTCATTGCCCCGGATTCCCCAACAGGCGTGTCGACCAGTCAACAGAGCTTCGTGTTCGTAACAATGGAACTCTACGCGACCTCCACACTGCCGCGTGCGGGACTCTACCCAGAATCCCAGGAAATCAGCAATCCGCCCCTCAGCTGGTTCTGTGATTGTCGCTCCAGGCCGTTCATGGATGAGGGATTTACTGCCACCCTTTGGGGTGCACTTGGGGTGCAACCGCTGCAGACAGATACCGACGGTAGTTGAAGCAGCGGGGGCCAGGTGTCGCATAGGATATATCCCACAGGACCGCTCGCCCTCTCACCTTGACTCACTACGACACCTCCTACCCACGCGAGCGTGTCTCCAGTCGAACTCTCCCGCTGCTGTTACCTACCGCCGAAGTCCTCTGTCGCCATTATCCGCTGCGCTCCGGTTCCCCGACATTCCAAGTCAAGCGGTCCTACGAATTTGTCGCTTGTCAGCCTTGATCCGCCGGCGCTTGGCAGTTGGCGAGCCGCTGACAAATCTATCAAGCTGCTGCTAGAGGGTGTATTCCTGCCGCTGCCTTTTGCACGAATTTGGGGATATCGCGTCTGAAAGAGCCAAGAGCTTGGCGATCGCGAAAGTCTGCAACGTCTCTGGGCCAGATTCAGGTCACACCGATTGCCGCTCTGGATAGAAAAAACCTCGCTCGCTGGAGGAGCTTGGAGATGAGGGAAGGCGGGCGGGGCGGCAACGACGAGTCTCCTGGTCTCATAGAGAGAGCTTCCCTATACTTCTCCCAACCTACGCCCGGCACGGTCCTGCATAGTGGTGACGAGAACTTCAATCAGGAGCTGCAGAAACTATACTCAGCAGCTGAGAGCAACGGCGCCGAACGTCTCTTGCTGCTCAAGGCAAAGCTACGTAATGCCGACACGGAAACATTCTGGGAGCTCCTTACTGAAGGCTTGGCGAATATCACCGGCGCTCAGTGTGCGTTCGTTTCGAAGAGGATCCTGCTCGACGATGAGAACATCGCAGTTGAGATGCCGCCCATTGGGGAGCCCGGGCCATGTCTGATAGGAGCCGCCATCTATTTCAACGACGGGAAGGGCATTGAGCTACGGGATCGAAACTTCAATTATCACGCCCACTCATGTCCATGCGCGTACATGCGGCACGATAAAGTTTTCATCATTCCGGAACGCCTAAATGAATTCATCGCCAACAACCTGAACAAGCTGCCAATTCCTGGCGAAGCCTACATCGGCATACCCCTGTTCGCAGAAGATAGATGTGTCGGACATTTCGGACTGATGTGGTCAGCCGAAGGCGCTGCAGAGCGATCATTGAGCTGGGGCTGCCTCGAGATGTTATGTCATGCACTGGAGGACATGATTCTCGAGCGCCTCCTGGAAGGGAGAGATTTCGCGAAGCCCGCGGCGCCAGCTTCGAAGCCGGTCAGAGTCGTCCCGCACGAGGCAGTCACCGTCGCACAGTCGCTCAAACCATATGCACGTAGTCTTTCGCACGAGTTGCGGACGCCGATGCAGGGCGTCGTGGGCATGCTTGACGTCATGTACGCAACGGTCCAAGAAGCTGCCGAGCAACAACGCGACTATCGCATACGGCAGATATTCGAGACACTGAAGGCGAATATCGAGACGGTTCAAGGTAAGCTTCCTGCATCGAGTTTCTTTCCTCAGCAATGTTTTCTAGGTAACGTTCACCCGGCATGCCTGAGTACTCCATTGGGGCGCATAACACGCAGTTGCGCGGCCTAGCGTTCCCTTGTCTAATTGTATTCCAAGCGAACTGTGCGCCCCGTCAAACTTATTCAAACACCTCTGGATTGTCGTATTCTTTCGCCTCCATTTCCTGTGTCGCCATTTCAAGAACACCAAACTAACAATCTCAACAGACAGCTCAAGACGCGCTGTGGAAGCAGCAGACAACGTGGTACACGCATACGACATGAACATGGGCGTTCCAGACAAACCCCATTCAACATGCGAGGATGAAGACGCGTTACCCGGGACGGAGCAAGACAAGCGACCAGATATTGTGGTCACCGGAAGCAACATAACGCTCAGTCACCTCCGCAGCAACAGGCGAAAAAGAAGAGATACATGTTGGAGCAGCGGCAAACCTTCCAAGGTTCCTGCTACCGAACCGATACGGACTTTGCGGAACTGGCCATCAGCCGACTCGGATCATGCACCTTCCGAGGTAAATGACCTTGCTGCTCCTTTCGTACCGGCTCCCTTCAGTTCACAAAGCGGTCTGCACGCAGCTTCGATTGAGCTTTTCCGAGCCTCCACGCCCAGCTCACCATCGTTTCAATCGCAGCATACCGTTGCACCGGGCCTGCGACATACGAATCTGCGCGACGTCCTGCAGTATGTCATCAATGACTCGCTCAAAGTCGGAGGCAGACCAGAGTCGGCCATTGCGAATGAGACAAATGGCGGAGAGGTCATCGAAGTGAGTACCCAAAGTCCTAGCGGCGGTGAGAAAGTCAAGGTTATCGAGTGGTCCGTTGACGCCAGTGTGCCCAAGACGATGCTGAGTAAGATTGATCTCATGGCAGATATCCCAAAGCTGTCGCTGACTGTTCTTCAATCTAGTCGATGAGAGAGACTTCTCTAAGATGATTTCTTGCGTCTTTCTCAACGCCATCAAGTTTACCGAAGAAGGCAAGATCACGCTCACAGCCAGACTCAGCCCTAAATGCCGATACGTCCTGATTAATGTGAGAGATACCGGGTCTGGCATCCCTGCGGCTTTCTTGCCAAACCTGTTCAAGCCTTTCTCTCGCGAAGACGATTCTCTCACGAGGCAAAGCGAAGGCCTGGGTCTCGGGTTGCTAGTAGCCAAGGGTGTGGCGCGGAAGCTCGGAGGTGATCTTCTCTGCACACGCTCCGAAACATCCGGTCCAAACAGGGGCACAGACTTCGAGTTGCGGGTTCCCGTGACACCGTTAGACGTTTGCAGCAGACCTGGCTCGCCGTTCAGTTCACCCGCTCCTTCGCTCAGGTCACGTCATTCCGTTGATGTAGACGTACCACCACCGGGGTCTGTGTCGGGGGCATTGGTAACACTTCAAACGCCTCCACAAGCCCCCAGGGCTCTCCGAGAAGCGCTAGCAGACCACTGTCGCATACAGACGACCGATTCACCGCCACCACTTCCTCCGGGCGCGCTGTCACCCTCGCGTCGAAGCTCAACTGATCGTCGCACAAGCGCTCCGAATACGCGCCGAACGTCCGTCAAGAAAACCGACTTCGATCGCCAGCTGGCTAAGAAGCACCCTCTCACCTTCCTCGTCGCCGAAGACAACAAAATTAACAGAAAGCTCCTCGTCAGCATGCTCCGGAAGCTCGGCCACAACGCCATCTACGAAGCCTACGATGGCGCTGACGCAGTCCGGCAGATGACCATCGACCGGCTTGACGGCAAAGAAATCGACGTCGTGCTTATGGACCTGTGGATGCCGTTCATGGACGGGTACGAAGCCGCTGAGCGGATCCTCAGCATGGACAAATCGATTAATGGCAATAGGTACAAGAAGCCGACCATCCTTGCTGTGACTGCCGATGTCACGGATGGCGCGCTTGAGAGGACGGCGAAGGCGGGCATGAAGGGGTTCATGACTAAGCCGTATAAGCTGCTGGATCTTGAGCGGCTTATTGTTGAGTACTGCGCTCAACAGGACGCTGAAGACGTGATGCCTCCGTCCTCATGACTAGTACGACCTCACATTCCCGTGGTTAGTGTGCCGGCGGCCTGACACGGCTTCGGATACCATGCAGTGCCACGTGGCTGCCGTATCGTTCGTTTCCGGTCAAATGAGCCCGGGTTCTTTTCCAGCTTTACCCGGCGTTTCAGCTCGTAGCTTGGTTCTGCTGCCAAAGGTGTGGATAAGGTCCTGGGAACGGTGTTTAGCGTGCTTCTTGCTCGTAGTCCCTAGTATTCAAAAGGGGTGTCGGTGGCAGAACTGACGTTGCGAGTGCATGCATAGCGAAGGGGTTACCCCGGGTGGAGTCTTACGAGGAGCGTCGTTACGATTACCCCTATGAGATGGGTTTGGAGAGTCTTCAGACCCAGCGAGAAGCAGTATTGGTAGCCAAACACTATTGCCTACCCAAGATGAGGTCTGGCCTAGAAAAGGCCTCCATTCGCCTTCCAGAACAAGAGGATGCTCCCATTTCCACTGAAGGTGGGACAGAAGCGGTTTAGAGTTAGGGCAGGGCTTACTAGATTAAGCGCATGGAGGGGGAACTGAATGTAGGAATAGATAATTTTAAATACTATGTCAGATGTATTTCAGATGTAAGGCCATCTTATCGGTACACATTATGTGCTATAATAGAGAATTCGAAACATACACGGGGGATCATCGGGAAGCGAGGGACGAACTTCGCCGACCACGAAGCGTACTTCTCTCCCTATATATCATCACCATGAACTTTGAATCATCAGAAAAGTTGCTTAAACGGGCCATAAAGTCATTGCAAACTAAGGAATGCCCTACAATCGCTGCCGCCCGAAAGTATGGTGTTCCTGACGAGAAACTCCGCCGCCGGTATAAAAACCTATCGACGAGCCGGAAACAAGCCCACGAAGCGCAAATGATACTAAACACAGCTCAAGAAAAGGCTGTTGTGCAGTGAATAGGCAGACTAACTGCTAAGAGGTTTCCTCCCACACATGCGCTTTTGCGTGCGCGGATCGAAGCTATCAAAAAAGCTGAGAATCCTGAGGCTCCGCCGCTGGGGAAAAACTACATCACTAGGTTTATCGCCCGGCACCCATGCCTAGGCACTGCTAATTCGGACCGCCGAGATAAAAGAAGAGCTCTCGCAAGTTCCAAAGTATCATATCAAGACTTTTTTGAAAGGTTCGGGCTTCTACTGCTGCTGTATTTCGGTATTTCTAAACGATTGCTAGTTTCATGCCGCAACCCAACAATACCATATTCTGCCCGAGAATACCTGGAATATGGACGAGAAAGGTGTTTTTCTAGGGCTAGGCGCCCGATGTAGGGTTATTTATCATAGAGACTTTGGTGGAAAACATTTGGTTCAGGGTTAGAACTTCGCCGAAGTAGAAGACTTGAAAAGCTACCAAAGTTGTTCTTAGACGGAAACCGCGAAATGGCTACGACAATCGAATGCATATCTGCTGTTGGAAAGAGCATTGCCCCATTAGTTATCTACAAGGGAAAACAGCGTCAAGAGAGCTGGTATGATGATGTTAAAGATGGGGAGGTTTTCTTTGGAGTTTCCGAGAATGGATGGACCAACGCCGACATTGCTCTTCAGTGGCTGCAGCAGGATTTCGATGCACAAACAAAAGCTCTGGCGCAAGGCGGATACCGGCTCCTCCTACTCGATGGGCATTCAAGCCATACGTCCTACGCACTCCTGGAATACTGCTTGCAGAATCGGATCGTCCCTTTCTGCATGCCAAGCCACTCAACCCATCACCTTCAGCCCCTAGATGTTGGAGTATTTGGCCCCTACCAGCACTATTATAGTGATGCGGTCGATGCCAAAGTCCGACTATCACATGGAGTGCTAAATATTGGAAAGCACAACTTCTGGGGGATTCTTCAGCAAGCGAGGGCTCTGGCATTCACGGCATCAACAGTCAAGCCCGGATGGGCAAAAAGCGGTCTTGTTCCATTCAACCCTCGGGTAGTATACAGCATCCTCCCTGATGAGCATACTCCTGAAGCGTAGGAATCAAGCTGCAATCCTAGTACGCCGCAAAGCCCTCGATCGGTGCGGAAGCTTACCAAAACAGTCATCAGCGGATCGACAACCTCTCCGCAACAACGCAACGCTCAAAGGCTATCAAGTACGGTAGAGAAGCTCTTAGTAACTAATGAAGTGATGCACCAAGACCTTCAAGAGGTAAAAAGGACTCTCTCTACCAAGCCTAAAAATACTAGAAGGAAGCTGGTCGGGGTAGGAGTGTTTTCACTAAACGACCTAAAGAGGCTGAAGGAAGAGAAGGGGAAGGCTTCTATCAAGCGGATAGGCCGAAATAAGAGAAGCAGAGCTATAGAACCAGCTGTTTCTCGATATGAGGAGAGTACGGATAATGGCTCCGTTACTGATGGAGTTGAGGACTGTATTGTAGTCAAAATTCCGGGTCGTTAGGGGGTTTATATAGGCGTCTGTGAGGTGTAGTTTCCGTATTCGTCGACGTCTGGGCACTGTGCCTACAACATCAAGCTGTCGAGCGAGAAGATCATACTCATCTGGCTGTGCTTTTGGCGCCAAGGAAGGCGTGGAGTCTATAGTTGGCAGTCCTTCATAGTCGTCCTCCCACGATTTCTTGACGCCGTTGAACATCTTCTTATGCCAGGCCCTCGGCCAGTTCTTCTGGATATAGGCCTTTCTTCGTGAGGGGTGGAGGATTAGTGCCGCGGCGTAGGAGGGGCTCTCATCCGATAGCTTATAGTATTTGTCAAAGACGTGCCAGCTCGCAAGCACGCAGCCAAGCAGCTGTTGGTTGTCTCTATATCTGTCGAACGCCTGATTGTAGTGCTTGTGAAGGATATCTATGGTAGACAGCGTATAGTCGAGGGTCGCGCGATAGCCCTCAGTGAGCTGCGTTACCCTCCAAGATGGTTGAAGGAAGCTACGGGTTTCACGGTGAGTTTGCTAGTCATGTGGTGTTAAATAGTTGTCTTTTAGGCTATCGTAGTACTTGTCCTGATACCGCTTGACGTGCTCCTGCTTCTCAAGTGTTACGCCAAGAAGGAGAAACTATGAGTTCCAGCGCGTATCGTTGTCAAGCCCTAGCACCCTGCCAGCACGCCTCTTGAACAGATTATATCTGTAGTCGTTCCCCCTTAGGTGGATAGCGATATTGTGGACCTTGCCAAGAGGTCCTATTTGGCGCCAGCCGAGGAGTTTGTTCTTCCTCCAAGCCTCGATCATATCCATGTCATATGAGGCCTCATCAAGCTCCTCAATCTGCTTGCAAGCGGCTTCGACGGCCTCTTTAGAATCCATGAAGAGGAAGGCTTGTACGGCGAGATTGATGACGTGGCCGTGGCAGCGGATACGGTGGTGCTTTGCCTGCCAGGTGATACCTTCCTCCCTCAGGGATTCGCTGAGCGCACGGCAAAGGACGTCGTTGGCGCCATGGTTATCGCCTGTAACGTATCCTATCTTAAGCAAGATGCCATAGTCTTCAAGTACTGGCCGAAGAAACTTCCATTGCTCAGTTCCACTGTGGCTGCCGGGGCCATCTAGGCCAGGAAGCTCAGACAAAGCGAGTAAAGCTTGACGGATCTCCTTCGTACCCTCCTCCGCAAACTGTACGCAGCTTCCGAGGAAGGCTTTGTGGTTTGGCGCGCTCCATACGTCAGCGGAGAGGTGAGGCTTTGAGGACGAGGATTGGGGCTTCTATCGCAGGATGTCTTTGTGGATGAAGTACGAGTTGGAGACAAGCTTCTGGACTGAGCCGTGCGAGAGGTTGACGACGTCTTCTGCAGTGTAGTTAACTGCCATAAGCAAAGCGTGTAGCTCTGGCCATTGGCTGCAACTATAAGGAAGGTTTCGCACCGTGACCAGCTGCACCAAAGCCTCAATTACAGCTTTTAGATTAAGGGCGTCCCGGAGCACCTGCTCCTCGCGTAGTTGAAGCTTGACAGTATTGATATGGCCGGCCTTAGCAAAGGCGTCTTTGAGTAAGGATGTACGTGCCTTCTTTACCGGGTGCGCCTCTAAGCTTTCTGCCTCAATTGAGTGAACCTTTAACAGGTGGTTTCGGAAGGTAGTTGAGACGTAGGTAGAGTAGGATGGATCAACGCAGTATTTGCAGTAGTAGACCAGGTCCTTCTTTTGACCTGCGCGCTCAGGTTCAGAGTCCTGAGGATTACAGGTACGCTTCCAGCTAGAATCCGTCGTACGAACGCGCTTTCTTTTTTGAGAGATAGAGGATAGGGTCTTAGGGGTCTCGGCCGGCTCAGATGAGCTCTCGACCGATGCAACAACGGATAGTTCACGATTGCTGGACGCAGCGGAGATGAAGGATGACATTGTAGAGGATGTTTCAGGCAAATAGAGTATATAAGTGCTTGGTGTTGATGGTGATGGTGATGATGGCACATGATGGAAGCTTCCTGGAGCTATCCCGGAGCTCCCCCTCTAACGCCCAGACGCCGTCTTTTCGTCTCTACTGCTTCGGGCGAGTCTTGATATGCTGAGCGCTTCAGGCTGTTCACGCGAGATGGTGACACCTCTCCCAGGTACCTCGGGCGGTTGCGAAGGTATAGACCAAAACCAAGTAGAAGATGCCACTCTGGGCTGACAGCTTGGTACTCGGCGCGCGCTGACGCTACATGCCCGGGCGCTTCCTCGATCCCCCGAGCATATGTCAGACCGGCGTACGTGGAATTATGGCCAGCCTGAGCATCAGCCCGATTCTGCACTTCCTCCTGAGCGTCGTATTCTCTCTTAAAGTACCTTCCCTTTATATGCCTCCTCGAGATTGCGATTGCAGCATGCCGCCACATTGAAACGTTGACGGAGGTGTTAAGATGTGCCTTAAACTCCCGTCGAAGGATACTGCTCAGTCTGCTACTACTCCAAGGTTCGCTCCCTTTCGACCAAACGAACGAAGACAGCTCCTCTTGGGAATTCAATGCGAGCATCTTTAGCTGATAACAGAATGGCAGCACGAGCCAGAGATAGTAAACAAACAGTTCACCAACCTCCTGTGGTAGATAGCGATGGATGATCTTCGTCGAGTTGGTTACGCTGTAACCTTTATGGTAGAAGGTTACGAAACTGACTTGCCCGTTCTCTATGAAGGTGTTCCGACGAAGGCCGTGGATGGTGTTACGCCATTGTAGGCTCAGCAGCTCGGTGCCACGAGCAGGCTGGCCCCCTAAAATATGGAACAACAATAACAGCCGCTCGAGGAATGCTTCGACTTCGGCAAGATAGTACTCAACTCTAGATCTCTTCCACTTCGGTCCTGGATCGCGCGATGTCGGCTTTAGTAGGAATTCTTCTCGCAACCAGCAATTTCCTAGAGCCCTTCGTAACAGCCAACGGTCATGGCCCTGGAGTGCGCCATTTCGTGTGTCTTGTAGAAAGCTCCATCCTTCCTGCTGGATTGTTAGATCATCTTTCAACCGGCTGAGGGTTGTCTCCGGAACGACGTCTTCCCTATCCTCATCTGGATGGACGAGCAGTAGTTCAGCTAGCTGTTCCTGCGCTAGCTCCGTCTGTTTGCGGCTGAATCCTCGAAGCCCTTCTATCGTGAACTCAAGCTCTTTATACAATAGCTGTTGCCCATCATCCGACCATTCGATATAGCCGAGGCTAGTAGTGCTGTCGCGAATCTTGCTCCCGTATGCGCGAAGTTTCTGGACCCAGTTAATCGGAGATCGACTCTCATAGACCACAAATCGGTCCTGCATTTCGTCCAGAAGGTCGCCTGGGTACTCAACCTCTCCTTGTTCTGCCGCGACAACAGCGCGCTACACGACCAGCATCTGTGCCATCTTGATAAATGCGGATAGGTAAGTCGTGTATCCAGGCGCGTCGTAAAACACTCCGTTCTTCTCGTCAATTCCGAGCACCGCTAGGAAGCCGACTACTACACTGCCATAGATATTGCCACGGAGGGTATGATCGAGTAGTGATATACAGAATCGAAGGCAGCATCGGTCTAGTATGCCTTGCAAATCCTGCCGCTCCGCTGAATTTGACCTTGCTTCCCCTGATGATTGAAGCGCCTTGACAGCACTTATCACCTCGTCTAATGCCTTAGACTGCGAGTTCGTGATAGTACAATGAAGCGACGGCTTCTGGTTCTTGCAGACCATCCGGTATACACAGCATAGAAGCCTCTTCCAGACTACTTTATACTTCCTGTATGTTCCTTCGTAGAGCTTCGAGACAATCGGCCGAGGAGCAGACCTGCGGCGGATGAAGCTGTTAACTCGATGTTGGTCGAATACGCTTATTTTGTCTTCCAATATAGAGACCCGAGCGTCCTCGATGGTACGGTCAAAGGCCATGAGGAGCTCGGGCAGAAGCTGGTCGTCGGTAGTTCGATTTGGAAGCTCAATCAGCCGAGCTGCCTTGTTGAGATCCTGCCCGCAAAGATACGAGGCCCAGCGCGTCGTCTCAAGCCACGGAGAAACCTGGGTACGGTGTCCTGTAGGTTGGATGCCAGCATATCGCTCCTTTAGCTCATCTAGTTTCCTTGCGAGCTGCTGCTCCACCACTTCTACTACGGTGGTAGCAGAAGAGGGCTGTGGTTTCTCTCTCCGCCATGCCTCCTCTTCAACCACGAAGTATTTAAGGTAACCTTTCTGTGCGAAGAAGGTTTGAAGTGTACACTCTTCCCATAAAGCAATTGAGCCATGCTCCGCCACCTCGTGACTATGAGCCTTGGAGATGTGCCTTCGGATCACCTCAGCGTTCGTTGTGAGACCATCTGGACACCTAAGGCATCTATGACCCTTATGCTTGCGCAACCCGTCGATGCTCGGTACTGTAGTCGTAGGTGTATCCACATGCGTAGGCGCCACGAGATCGTAGGTCTGGAATATCCTTACCAAACTGGTAAGCTGCTTCTTGTAGATTTGATGGGGATTCCTCAGATGGCGCTCCCATGTTCGAACTCTCGGCAGGAGGCAGTAGCCGCACCCGGAACAGAGAAGGACGCGCCAATGCGGTAAATATTTGAAGCACTCGTCCATTCGCTTTTAAGCTACAGCTTTCGGGGAGAGAAGTCCTACAGTTCTATGAGAAATATATCCTATGGTTTTTACAAAATACCCCCTACCGGCCTATCGCGCGGTTAGGGGCGCGTTCGCGCAGTTTTCGTGTGGTGACAGAGGTGATTAGTCAGGCGCGGGGCGGCGGGGGCAGCGGCCAATCAGAGAGCAGAACCCTGGATCGAGGTGTCTTCTTGTGCGGAATATCTCTGTAAGTATTCCGGGTACCAATTGCCCGGCCTCAGCGCGGCCGATAATCCTCCCTCTTGTTGCTGGTGAAAGGTCTGGACGGCGCCTTCTAATATTGGATGAGATAGGAGCTAATGGTGTGCGGCTCATCATGTTATGTGGTGATGTTCTCGGAGGTGGGTGGAGAGGTGCATAGAAATTTGGCTGGTTTTCTCGCTTAGTGCCGGGAACTTTTGCGGCAAGTGTACGAAGTAACTTTCGAAAGGGATGACTGGAGTAAAGCCCACTCTAAACAATGACCTATCCTAATCATCAGTGGTGTATGGAAACGAAGCTGTAGAACTGGATCTAGTCGAGTTCTGGCTAGACCCAATCCCAGTGCACCTTTTGACTGCGAATTGGAGGAAATTACCTTATTTGGGTTCGCTCGAAAGTTAGTAGGGATACGGTGGGGCTAAGGACCATTCTAGCATAGCTGCCGCGCGGAAGCGTAGTGGAAACGGGCTAGAAACGGCAGGAACCAAATCGCAAAGCGGAATTGAAGCGGAACTGGGACGTTCTTAGCGGGAATGGGCCCGACCTCTTGTTCCAGGGCGCGAGGGGTCAAAGAGGGGAATGGATAGGGTACATAGGGAGCTGGGTGGATTGCATGAACTGCTTGTGTTGGGCGGATCGAGATGGCAGGGGGCGTAGGATCGCATGTGGTCATTTCAATTGAGACGGGTTAGGGGCCGGCTAGTAGCTCAGTTCGCTTTCAATGCAGCACTTTACACTGCCTATAGGCTAATCTGCCGTACATCAAGTGCGACAACAATCGAGCAAAAACGCAAGCAACAGGAACAGTCTCATATCAAGTAGAGCAATACCTTCGAACAGTACTTTTCGTCTGCCCGTGCCATCTAAGGGTTCCGTCCCATAGCTGTAGTTTACACCTTGACGTATTCCATATAATATGCCAAATCGCCCGAACCATTCTTATCCCACAGACTCTGTCCATTACCCAAGAACCGGAATCGGTTGGGAGACCTGTACCGGATGTTGAAATGCTCACCACCCATGTTCTCAAGGCAGTCTTTGAAGTGCAGGATGCTGCCCGGATAGACGCCGGTGACCTGGCCGGATTCCTTGCCGTTCTTGTACCAGCTCCGGCATTCGTCGGCCCAGACGGTGTTCTTGAGGAACTCTTGCGCGTACGTGTTGTAGTCGTCCACGGCTTCTTTCTTCACGTCGAAGAACCTACGGTTGTTGTTAGCACGAAGACAATCTGAGATAGGTGCTAGATGGCCCACTTGATATCTTCCGTGGCCATCTTCTTCGCCCAGCTGAGGATGTAGTCGCAAGTCCAAGAAATCTGCGTCAGCACCGAACCATGGGAGATGGGGCAGTTCGGACCATTGAACATGAAGTAGTTCGGCATGCCATCAACCTGTACGGCGAAAAACGCCTCGGGATTGGCCTTCCATCTCTCGTTCAATGTCGCACCATCACGGCCGACAAACTTCCATGGCGGGATGAAAGATGTGTCGAAACCTGTAGCGCAGACAATCATGTCGAACTCCTCTTCGCCTTCCGCGGTCCTGATTCCTTTCGCTGTAATGCGTTCAATCGGCGACCAGCACATCTTACAGTTATGGTTTTTGAACGCCTCGAGGTATCCGTCACCGGGCGTCAACCGACGGCAACCTGGCCGGAACTCGGGAATCATCTTTGCGGCGGTTTGCGGGTCCGGAAGGTCCTTCATGCGATTCAACATCTCCTGCTTGCAGAGCTGCGTGAGGCCGATTTGCGCCGGGTGATCGCGGTACATGCCGTAGAAGAAGCCGTTCACGCTCGCCTCGAGTTCCTTGCGTAACGCGAAGTGCATCTCCGGGTTCTCCTTGAAGGCCTTCTTCTCTTCCTCGGAATAAGGGAAGTTCTTGCCGTCCCGGGCTTTGTCGAAGCAGAAGTTTATAGAGATCCAGGTCGGATTTCGCACGTAGTTGACCAGCTTCTGGACCTTCGGCTGCATGGCCGGCACGCATTGTATACCGGAGGATCCGTTCCCTATAACGGCAACTGTCTTGCCAGTATAGTCGTATTTATCGTCCCTCGTATGGTGTCAGTAATGACCGGAGAATGGTTAGTTTGAAATGGCGTACCAGTTGGCGGTGTGTACGAGCTCACCCTTGAAGTCGAAGAGGCCTTCAATCTTCGGCCACTTCCACTTACTACGCGGAACTTAGTCATGGTGCAATCCCGGAGTCGGCCATACCTTACTTCAAAAATCCCCCTCCGTTCACAAATATATCCGCTTCATCCTCTACGGTCTTGCCTTGTTGATTGACTTTGATCTTCCATTTTCCGGCATCCTCGTCCCAAATGGCTTCGGTCACTCTTGAATTGAACTGGACAGGCTTGTCAAGGTCGTATTTCCGTACTGTCGTCTTGATGTATTGCTCGATCTCGGGACCCGGGGCGTAAAAGTGGGACCAATCTGGGTTCGGTTCGAAGAGGAATGTGTAGGAATCTTTTGAGTTGGTCAGTACCATTCAGAGCAAGGGAAAACCGGGACTCTTACGAGCTGGAATATCACTGGGGCGGGTCCTTAGCAGATGGACGATTGATGATGGTGTGGGGCAGTTACCAAGCAACGCCAGGATACCTGTTCTCGAACCAGGTACCACCAACCTCAGGATTCTTCTCATAGATAACCAGATCTATGACGTCCTCGAGTTTGAGCTGGTGCTGAATCTTATGTGATAGTGTCAAGCCGGAATAACCAGCTCCGAGGCAAATCATCTTCAGCTTCCGCCGAGCATATACTGGTTGGCCGATCAACGATACCCAGTTCTTAGGCTTTTCGCCTTTGGCAACAAGCCCTCCGCCAGTGATGTGCTCGCCATTACCGGCAATGTCCTTTGGAGCATGCATTCTGAGAATTGTTCGATGGAAGCTTAACGAAGATTGAAGAGAAAGTAAAGAGAGAGAACTGCTCCTTCGCGAAGGCAATATACATACCTGAGCTACAAGACATCCCTCATCCGATGCATCGGCAGGAGCCGCCTCAACGGCGCCAGAGACAATTTCTAAGATAAAGATGAAGGCTTCGCCTGCGGCAGCCGTCCCTTCACCAGCCCTGCGGGGGTCTGAGCGGGCCACAATGAAACCACTTGTGGCGTGGACGCCAACAGTCTGGGTCGCAGGCGCTTCTCTTCCCTGAGTTGGCTTGAAGCTTAATCTGCATGATTTTAACCAATCTCGGAATCGTGTGCATTTAGTCTAGTGGCTAGGGAGTGACTGTGCCAGTTCTTCCGTTGGCGAGAGACAGCTCGTGATAGAGGCGTGGTTCTTGCGGTTGACGAGCAGCCAGAATCGCCGCCTACTATCCTAAGGTAAGGAGCGCTGCTTGCGCCTCTTGCTGATCTCTTTAGCACACGAATAATAGGTGTTGTTCCTTAGAGCCATGGAACCCGTAACCCGTAACGGCTACAAAGATGCCGCGTAATTCTATGCTGGTATAATTGAAGTTAGTGTTTGCCGGGTTCGAAGCGATGCGTGGCTG
The DNA here is from genome assembly GCA_030247845.1 of Coniosporium tulheliwenetii. NCBI lineage: Eukaryota > Fungi > Ascomycota > Dothideomycetes > Coniosporium > Coniosporium tulheliwenetii. The sequence goes on along the minus strand of JAPDRP010000033.1, from coordinate 306,083 downwards.
GACGCATGCCTAGAGTCCCAGGGGTGGCTAGTAGACCGTCCGACCACGTCGGGGTAAGGAGGTTTCCTTGGACGGTCCAAACGAGCCAAATACAGCTCGGACGCGTGAGTCCGGACTGTATAGCCTACTAGGGAATCGCTAAGTCTAAAATAGTATAGCTTTGGTCCACTAGACACTTAAGAAGCTAAGGGATGCTTCTTCGGTCCTGGACCGACGTTCCCTTGAGTCAGGCACGGTTTGATAGACGTCCACTCTTCCAAAGAAAAACATATACCCAGAATTTTCCTGGAAGGGAATGATCAGAGCTGTTCCAGAGCTCTTCCGATGTTTAGCATTCCGGAGTGAAGGCCGGTTTTGTTGGTTTGCGTACTTTGTCGGGTACGATCCCAGCGGGGTCGCCGCCAAGATATGGAGTGCCCAAGTATCTCATTTCCCCAAACCACCAAACTGCATTGGTTTTATTATCTCCTTACGAGATGAGCAGTGGCCTGAGGAGATCATACAGATCACACAGGTCAACGCATAGCTTGGCATTTTGCTCTGTCCGAGACACAAGGCACTAGCTACGGCAAGTGGGGCTGCGATTGCCGCTGACTTAAGCACTTCGGGGTTGTGTTGCAAGTCGAAGGGTTTTTGCTTTGAAAGAGCTGATGGTAGGCACAGTCGCGGCTGGTGGGCTTCGGTGTCTTGGTACAGAAAAGGATGGCCGTGGAGGTTGTGGAGGTTGTGGAGGTTGTGGGGGGCCAGCGGTGATCCCTGCAGCTCGCGCGGAACCGGCCCAGCTAACGGTCCGCGAGCCGAACCAGTAGTCATATCCTTGATTTTCTTCAAGCTTGAACCGGAACTTTCCCCTCCTGAATTCTTCGCCCAAAATCCTTCGTCCTAGGTTCGCGGCTTGTTCCTTTCAGTCGCTAGCCAACCGGCTTCCTGTTCCGTAGCATGGATCTCAATTCGGACACCTGAAACCGCAACGTACTAGTTCTTTAGGAAATTGGCACTTGCCGTTGCTCCGGTTTGACAGCGGGCACTTGCATTAGCGCTACAGCGTACCTAGAGCTGCTCGCACAGAGCCGGCCGTTGCAACGCCATCAACAAGCCATGCATCAACCTACAGCAACCACGGGTGCTATTTCCAAGCCAATTGTGGGGAGAGCTTGCAAGAGCTTCGGTCACATCTTCGACTCAGGTGATGGGGTCTGTGCCTGACATCGGCCAGCTTTGCATCTTTCAATGCCCAGGGCACACTTTATCACAGTTCCTGGCTGTGAGCTGCCGATACAGAATCCCTTGTCTGGTTTTTCTTCCGTCTGGTCCATCGAATTCCCTTGTGAACAGTGATCCACCAGTGAGTAAGCGCTCCTGAGCGGATCTGCGACTGAGGTGGACCGGCCGGTAAATCCCTTTTGTCTTAGCGATGGAATATCGCGCTATGGAGGATTGACGATTCAGGACTGGACTCTCATAAGGGTGCCCAAGGAGCTTTCATGAGCCTGTCACTTGTATTTCTACCCCGTTCGTTCCTTCTACTCTCTTGACGGAGCTGCTTGAAACGAATGCTCTTCAATTACACGGACGTTTCCACCAAGAACCCGTGCTCACAATCCTTTAAAGGTTTCTTTCTGAGATCAAGCAAGTCGCTTTCGGCGGTTCTCTAAACCACAACTCCAACATGTCCGCAAGCGGTGACTTTGGGCCAGCTCCGCCCGGTGTGGACCTCTCGGAGAACCAAAACGGAATGATCCTCGGTGGTGTAATAATCCTTACGATCATTGGCACGGTAGCAGTAGCCCTCAGAGTTGTGGCTCGTATGAAGGCCAAGGATTTTGAGTTTTTCGTTGATGACTATCTGATAATCGGAGCGCTTGTAAGAACTCATCTGGGCTGAAGCTGGGGACTCAAGCTGATATATCAATAGGCGTTTTCATGGGGAACAGCTATATGCTCTGTTGCCAGTATGTTTCCATCTCAAGAGGTCTGCTTCTGCGATCTCAGAGAATAAGGATCTGACCGCTTCGGGAAACAGGTATCCCTTACGGCAATGGAAAGCATCTACAGGCTCTCACCTTTTATGAGTTCAAGAAACTGTGGCAGGTATGGAGACACATCCTTAGAGGCATCTTACCTGGATGGTATGAGTTTACTTACATTTTCCCAGATACTATTCGCATACGTGATGATATACGCCACAGCTGTAACCTGCACGAAAGCCTCCATCGTCCTGTTCTACCGCCGCATCTTCAATCTCAAATGGTCCGCCTACGTGTGCATGTTCTTCGCCATCGGATATTGGATCACCGTCATCGTTACCATCAACGTTGCTTGCCGGCCTCTACAGTACTTCTGGAACCAGTATGTAGACCCGACAGCCAAAGGTGTCTGCATCGATGTGCCGAAGTTCTTCTTTGCAAATGGTATTGCGGCCATGCTCATCGATGTCCTTATCCTCTGCGTTCCGATACCAGTCATCTGGGGCCTGCAGATGCCCACTTCTCAGAAGCTGGCTGTGTCGGGTATTTTCCTTCTGGGCAGCTTGTGAGTCGCACTTTGTAACTCGGTATGAGAATTGCTAATCTGTCCCGGATAGTGCCTGCGTCGCCAGTATCGTCCGCATCATAACCCTCGAACAAAACGTCAAATCCGACGACCCGACCTGGACCATCTCCCCGTCTTCGTCTGGTCATGCGTCGAGCCCTTTATCGGCATCGTCTGTGCCTGCCTGCCCACATTCGCGCCCTTCTTCCGACGCTGGTGGTCCGCTGTGCGCACCGGCAGATCCTCTGGATCCGCAAGAATGAAAGGCAGTGATCAAACGCCCGAAGCCAATTCCGCATTCAGCTTGGGCAGGAACAAACTCGGATGGGGACGCTTGAGTCCTTCTACGGCGCATCAGAGCAAGTTGGATCATGGTGATGAGGTACAGCTGACGAATAAGATTTCTGGACCGGGGAGTATGCGCACGAAGGCGAGTGATGAGGATATGGGGGATCCGATGGCTGCGATTACGGTCAGGGAAGAGGTGGAGGTGTCGTGGGATCACCGGAATTGCATCTAAGCTTGCTCTTGGACATCAAGGGACTCTATCGGATAACCAAGGGGTTGGAAGAGATGGTCGAATACGGAGTACGAGATTATTGGCCGTGGTTTCAGAAGCATATTCTATAGGACAGGCCGTGATAGGAAGATTCACCGACGTTGGAATAATAGTAGTTATAGGCACAATGTCGGTACCAGGTTAACATGTACGTGGGCGAGTGGGTTTTGCTGATGTATATAGAATACCAAGTGTAGCCGTACTTTCTCGGCAACGACGTGACAGGTATCAATGGTAGTGTCGCTGCTTACGATACCTCCTGTAACATTGGTACAGTATCTAACCCCCATCTTTCTACACTATGTTTAACTTAAAAACGAAGTTGTGGAACTAGGTTTAGTCGAGTTCTGGCTAAACCCATCTTCAGTGCACCTTTCGACCACGAAATAGTGGAAACTCCCTCATTTGGGTCAGTCCGGGAGCTACTACGGATGCGGTGAGGCTTGCGATCATTCTGGCATAGCTGCCGAGCGGAAGCGTAGTTGAAATGGGCCGGAAACAGCCGGAGCTAGACCGCAAAGCGGAACTAGGGCATTCTCGGTAAGAATGGGCCCGACCTCTTGTACTAGGCCTCCTCTAGGTCAGGCCAAAATGCAACAATACCTTACTCCTCTTGCACCTATATCCGTGTCGCCGTCACCTGAACTCCCCATTGAGTCAGTAGAACCGATATCTACCGGCGTTGACAGCGCCAATGCCTCCACCTCCGAACCCACCCCCGAACCGCTCCTACCACAGACCTCCCATACTAATTTTCCTATCGAATGGGGCAAACTCCGCAATCGCAAGGGCGCTCCGCTTAAGCTCCAGTACCGTCCGCGCTATAAGAGCCGCCTTGGTGACGCGCAGGTAATGTCTTGGATATATGAGCATGGAGCCGACCGAAACGCTGGAGGGTAATCCTAAGGCTCGGAAGCGCGTCTTTATCTGTCGACGGTGCCATCAAGTAGCTAAAAAGATTCAAATGGATGGCATCTATTGGGGAGGTAGTTCATCACATCCAGCGGATCATCTGAACAAGATGCACCGCGTTTATCGGCCAGGCGATGAGCCTCAATCACCTGCGGTGTCCTCGCGATCCAGCACGATCCTTAGCCATTGGACAGTACCGGACGCGTTTAAAGACATTAAGTATAAGATGGACTATATTAACTGGGTGATAGCAGAGGACGTTACCTTTCGGCAAGCCACCAGCATCCGCACACGCGCGTTTATCCTATCCACAGCGAAAGGAGCCGAACAAGTTCTACCAACCTCCCGTTCGACGGTCAGCCACTGGATCGACGAGCTCTACCAGACGCGCCAGGTCACCACTAAGGACAACCTCCACTCCGCGAAGAGCCGCATCAACCTCAGCTGTGACTGCTGGACCGCAAGCAATGGTCCCAGCTACGTTGGTGTCGTCACGCATTGGATTGACGCTGCTGGCTATCTTCAAAACGCGCTCCTCGGGCTACCGCGCCTCCGTGGACCTCACACCGGCGAGAATATTGGGAGCTGTATCGCCTCTGTGATTGAGAAATACTCTCTTAGCGCTAAAATTGGCTGCTTTATGATGGACAACGCGTCCGACAGCGATACAGCTCTCGAGGAGCTGGCTAGGAAGTATCCAGACACAGTCAACCCGGCGCGGCAGCGTCTTCGGTGTATTGGCCATATTGTTCAGCTTGTCGTCAAGGCCGCTATCTACGGCGAGGGCACTAGCAAGTTTGAGAAAGACATCGCGGATGCTAATGAAGATGGCGTCTTCGAGGTATGGGCTAGAAAGACGGGTCCTATTGGCAAGCTTCACAATCTATGCGTCTATGTTAACCGCAGCGATCAACGCCGCCAGGTGTTTGAAGCCTACCAAGCCAGAGATGAGTCCAGCGGCGAGGATTTCTACTACCAGCTGCTTAAGGACGGCGGAGTTCGATGGGACAGCTGCTTAGCGATGATCAAGCGCGCTCTGAAGCTGAAGAGCGCAATCACGCTCTACCAACTCAATTGAACAAGATCTGGGCCATCGGACAAGTTCAATCTATCGAAGAACAAGCTGGACCAGCAAGGCTTTGAGTATCTTCAGCTATATGAGCATCTTTTGGAGCCACTCAGCGTTGTCACCAAGCAGTTGCAGTCAAATGGACAGGCACTAGGTAAAGAGGCTACACACGGAGCGGTATGGGAGGCGCTACCAGCCATTGACTACCTCTTTCAGCATTTCAAGGTGCTATCCGACATCACCGAGGCTGAGCAGTCTTTAATCAAGTATCCAAGGCAGTACCGCGACGGGATTGGCGCCGGCTTCAAGAAGCTAGAGAGTTATTATGCGCTCACCGACACGACACCGATCTACCGCGCTGCGCTTATGCTTCATCCAGCGCGGAAGGATGAGTATTTCGAGGAGTACTGGGGGCAGCTAGATCATCGAGATTGGACAGACAGCGCGCGCTCTGTCACCGCGGAGTTGTTCAAGAAGTATGAGGAGGCATTCGAGCTTGAACTAGCTAAGAGCAAGGGGGATAAAGCCGTAGCGTCCTCTGGGCTATCTAATGACGAGCTTACTCACTTTGGGCGCATCACTCAGGCTATGAAGAAGCGCCGCGGTAAGAGAGCCAGGGTTCAGACTGAGCTGGAGCGCTTTTTGGAGCTTGGTGTTGAAGATGGCGATGAGGATATGGAGGATCCTCTTGCCTGGTGGCGCGTTAACGAGAGCAGGTATCCAAAGCTCAGTAAGATGGCTTATGACCTCCTCTCAACACCGGCTATGAGCGCCGAATGCGAGCGCGTCTTTAGCCACTGCGGCAACTCTATCACCGCCGAGCATAATCAGCTATCGCAGCAGACGATCGAAGCCTCCATGTGCCAAAAGAACTGGCTGAGCCGGAAGCTGGTCCCGGAGTAGCCAGCGCGCGGCGCCGGCGACGTCATACATCACGACTTTCAGCAGCTGGACATAATGGGAGCTTGGTGGACACAATGGGCAGGCGCCAGAGCGCGGTGGAGGCGTCAGTGGACAAGATCTAGTATATGATCTAAGAAAAAGCTGCCAAACATTCACGACACCATGCCAAGACCTGTCCACCGCTATTAAGCCTCGTTCAGCCTCGTCGGTCGGTCCTCAAGCCGCCCAGAGCCTAGTCCGCCGGTCCAGAGGCCTCCGACGAGGACGGACCGACTAACGAACACCCTGCTCAAGAGGCGTACTCACTGTCATCACGGTCCTGAAGGGGCAATCGGCTTGAGATCCATCCAGGAACCAATCCACGGGATCATAAGCTGCCTCAAGCGCCGGCAACTGCTCGATGCCTAGTCTCTCCAGGAGGTCGTGACGGCGGATGTTTGAAGACATTGTAGCGTTGTATGCGAGATGAGCTGCAAGAGTGTGCCAGGGATAGAGAGATTGAATAGTGCGGAAGTAGCGGTCGATTATTTGGTTGACGAACGAAGGCAAAGCCAGACGATTCTCGAAGACTTGATGAAGAGCAAGTGTAGAGGAGATGGAGCCCATGCTTATATCCTTCTCAGAGCAGAAGCCGCACCTATGGTCAGTCGAAAACAATTTCCTCGCGCCTGCAAGTTGGCATAAACTATCGGATACTGATTGTCACCGCTCGTCTAGCTTCGAGTTCGACCCATACTCTGAAGATGTTTAGCGAGAGCCGGATCCGCTCCTGCTGGCCGCGTGGCTAGCAGAATGGCGGATCATGTCACACAGCACGGATGGTTTGTACCATGTGGCATACCAGTCGTTGGGGCTGCTGCCCGCTAGTAGTGCAACTGGGTACCCCATCTAAATCTCGCTGCTATGCGCTCGCGCAAATGCATCTATTATTTTGGTGGGCACCGTACCTTTGACTAAACGCGTTGCTCCAAGGAGAAGTTACAGAGTGTAAAGCATGCAGCCGAAGAGGCTGGTGGTAGCGCTTGGGGGCACCTTGGCATCAGGGATACAGAACGAGATAAATCGGTGCTACTCAAATGCTGGTATTCATGCTGACCCGTGCAACCTGTTGGATCTTCCTAGGCTTGCGACGCCAAAACTTTGTCATCAACGATCAGTGGTCGAGGCGTTTCATCAGCCCTTTCTCAATTTGCGACGTCCGAAGCGAGTCACTCTGCATGGCATGCATTGCGCGAGGTCACTAAGTTTGTCTTAACCTGATCGGAGATCACGTATGGGCGATCGCAAAGCGTGTAGCTAGCCACAATTTCTGATCTATCTTGAAAACCTTGAAAACCTTGAAAACTTTGTGCCTGGGTTGACGGCTGCCATTCCGTTGAACCATAATATGGACTATGGAGCAATATCCTGATCGACTTTAGTCTCTGGTGACATGCGGATGTCTACTCGACAATGTGATCGGTCGTCTTGCGGAGTTTCGCCAGCTTCTCCCCGTCCTCCGCCGTCGCGCAACACCAACACCCTTGTCAGAAATAGGCTTGTCACATGTGACTAGGACAAACCAAGAGCCTCTCTGGGAAGGCATAGCTAGAAGGAGAAGAGTTGCTGCTTGCGCAACCTTAGCCCTACAAGCACCGCAACGTCTGAACAAGGGTAGTAAAACTATTGGTGTATTGTTAGACTCTTCGACATGGAATTTACAGATCTTCTACCCTGATAGGTGCTGCGTCAACGATCAATCGAGCATATCAGCCATTTTCTCAGGCTAAGGGAATGCTGTGTAGGCTGAAAGTTAGGCGAGAAGGTGCGTCTAAACAGTCTCCCTCGCTTTGGATACATACTGCTCCAGCGATTGTTTTATCGATTTCTGGTCGATTGCTGGTCGATTGCTGGTCATTCTCTGGTCATTTTCTGGTCAGTTCTTAATCGGTCCCTAGCCCATCTTGGATCCAGCGGTTTTGGGTCCAGTGTGTCAAGTTCGTGTGACACTAGGCACAAGGCAGCACGGAGTAGTACAAGGTAGGGACCCGGTGTGGTGTGTCATTGAAGGAGTGGTTCCTCTTGGAATCATTGTTGGTTCTTTCTGACATCTCACGGCTCGTGACCTGACCAACCGATCGCTCGTGAGCATGGTCTGTTTGTAGGCGTTAAGACTTTATGCCATTTGATCCTCTACTTACTTGCGTCGTACTCACAGCAACAAGAGGCTGCCCTCAGCTCTCTGAGAATACTGCCTGGCATCTTTAGTACAGTCGATCAAGTGGGGCACAGCAAATTTGCTAAAATAAGTTGCCACCTGTTTTATTGATGTGGTGTGATTGCATATTAAGGCAAGACTGCCTATCGTCTCGTGAAATGGATGCTGAAACAGTACATTTTCGCTACCTATGCTATCTACAGTAGGGACGGCGCTCGCCCCCGAAATCTTGTTCACTCCAGTTACTGTAGCTTCTCTCTTGACCACGTCAGTCGCGCCCCAAGCGCTATCTCGTTCTACCTTCTACGATCCAGTTCCAAGCCCGGAAGGCCCGTACGTTTTAGCTGCGCATGTGGCGCCTCATCGATTGGCTTCGGCTGCTTTTGTTGAGAACGAGCTCAACTTTGTGAGCTCGGGCGACAGCTGCAATGGAGATAGAGAACAACTTTGCGCCTTGGAATGAAATAGATTCGGATAACGGGTGCAGATAAGATTGGTCCGGATAGTAGTTAGCCTGCCTCCTGAGCTCAGGAACAACGCTGTCCAAATGGTAGGTTGGAGATATCTCCTGAATTGGGCAAGTGATGGGCGCAGATGTCGACATGGGTGTTTATGGATGTCCATGGGTTTTCTATGGCATTTTCATCGGCGCTGCTGCTGCCTGAATATTCAAGAATCAGTCCATACAGTGACCACCAATCTCCCACTGCCTCCCTTCCTCACGCACGACTGTATCCCAGATGGACACTGATGGGAAGTTGTGGTGTCCTCCGCTCACAATGGGCCGATTGAATCCCAGTGGTGCTAGCAATGTCTCTCATCTGGAGGAAGGATGGCCTCGTGTGTGCAGTTCCTAGTTGCTGCGTCTGTGTCCGTAAGTTGTTGCCACGCTTTCCCAGGTCCAACCCTTCCCCTGGGCAACTGTTCTGTTCGACGCTCTTGACCTCTGGGACATTCTTTTGCACTACATTTCACTCACGTGGACCCCTTCGCCTGCGTACTATACTGCTTCTATGCAAGCTTACAAGGTTCCGAGTGTCCATAGTTTCGTTACTCGAGGCTCCTCGAAAGTGCCTAATACGTCCAATTCTGCCTTGGTGGATTGGGCTACCGCCAAACCTCTTCCCCATCCATGTCTTCATCCTCCAGCTTCCACCCTTGCATCGAACTCTCTACTCCAAACTACGCACTTCTTATTTGTCCGTCAAGCCGCAAGCGTTGGTGTCCCTCAGCTGGTTGTGAGTTTCGACTGACTCCTCGTAAGTGGTGCCGCTCCCACTCTCTGTTCGATAGTAACAGAACAGAAATGTGGTCATTCCGAGCTTTCGAAATAGAGACAGTTTCATTTAAATGGCATAGATCATGCTATAAGCACTTAGAACCCTTGGAGCACTAAAACAAACCCCAGACTCCATCGTGTAGCTTTCATCGAAAACTCCGGCTTTGGCTTCTGGTTGCTCAGATTCACTATCAGCACTTCAGGCGTTGCTGTTCTATTCCTCAATGCAGACAGGTCCTTCCACTCCAAGTCAACCAACATCTTTCCCAGCATTGCCTCCAATGTTTTGTGGAAGAACCTCCTTGGTCATTTTGTCCTGCTATTGGGTTCGCTCGTCTTTATTCGTCTCAACGAGCTCCGCATCAGGACTGTGTCCCGGCAGGAGTGCCGCTTGTAGCAGGTTTCAAATGTGCTTGGTATCCCGGATCTTCGCCCCTATAATGTTTCGAACGTTGCTCGCAATCGCTGTATCCTCCAAACGGTTGAGGATTCTAATGATTCTAGCAAGTTCACTGACATCGAAGCTAGCCATGGTAATAAACATAGCCTAGAGGCTCTAGATATCAAAACTGGATATACCGATAAGTCCATGTTTCTTCTGATGATTGTGAAGGCAGTGGTCACAGGTGTTGTACCGGGAAGAATACATTTATTGTAAAAACAAATATTGTCGACTCGACCTTTAGGAGAATGAAATGTGTATTCCCTGCGAGCTCGCGCTGAAAGAAGCGTGAGTTAACTGCTTGCATTAAATGACCTGCAGCATAAAGCGGATCTGTCCGCCGCTAACTTGGGCAGATCCACAACTGAATGCGATTCTCATGCCCTATACAGAAAGACTTGATTCTCAATCCTGGGAGAGAAGCAACAGGTCTTTACCATAGGGGCGAGCTGGTTGGCAGGAGGATGCCAAGAATGTGGCATTATGGGAGCGTCAGAGATCGTGTTCGGTTGAAAGAGCGTAGGTACCAGAAAGATAGCAATGAGTGCGTTCCATCCGCAAAGAGGCAAGTGGAGCTCTTGCGCACCCGGGAAGAATGTGGCACCGTAACTTCACCAGAGGAATGTGTGGTCGCCTCTCAATATGGAAACTGATCGGTGGTATCGTGGCTTGTGTACCGCCGAAATAGAGGTTCCCCTTCTCCATTCGCCAAGAAGCCTCAATTGAAGAGCTTCGCCAAAGTATCGACCAGCTGCTCGATGAATTACGCTCTGGGGATTGCACCGACACTCGTGCTTCTGCCGAATTAGGATGACACCCATTCGAGAATCAAGGCCGTTCAAGAACCCCCTCTCAGCCGAATGCGAAAGAAGATGGCTCTCGAAGTTCTTTGTGATAAGCCTGCCACCCAAGTTCCTGCCCATCCATGGATCACAGTCACCCAAACGATGATCTGGTACTGAATGGTTTGCGGCTTGCGCCAAAACTGCGGATATTATTGTACAAAAATGTCATTGATGGCACCTGGCTCGCTTCCAATCCATGTTACCCCATACATCATTAAGGTTCATCCTGATCCCTGACAATCCGAAGACCATAGTACCTAGTTCCAAATCGGCAAGCACAAAAAGAAAGTCAACAGCAAAACCGTCACCGCAAACGCACCCGCAACACTCTGCACGACGATTTTATGCTGCAGATTCCGCAACCCCACATCCTCGACCCTGATCTTGCGCTCAAAAATCATTAGCCGTTTCATGAAGCGGACGAAAGTGTTCCCGCTCCCGGCGGAACGGATGCTCTGGTATTCCTCGACGCGCTCCCAGGGGAGTTCCTGGCGGCGGGTGAAGAGAAGCAAGAGGAAACACGAGCCACGTGTGCCGGCGAAGAAGAACGAGAAGCCTAGGACCCAGAATGGGGCGGCGGCCAGGCCGCGCCAGCGAGAGGAGCGATGAATTGATGGGGAGGCGAAGGCGACGAGGAGCATGACTAGGAGGCCTAGTGATGTCAAAACGATGCCCATAATAGTGACCATGCAGAGTGTTTCGAAGGTGCCATTCTTGACGCCGAGGCGGATGAAGTTGCGATGTGAGCAGCTGTGGAGGAGGTCGTAGATGTGTTCGGCGATAGGGGCGAGGTTCGCGGGGCAATCGGAAGTTGCGATACTAGCGATAGCGGCTTTGCGCATTGAGTCAGGGAGGTTAAGTTCCTTTGGAGATCCAGGGACGAGAAAGAGTGCGACGATATGTTGGAGCTCGTGGTGACAGCTTGCGATGGTTGAAGTTACGGGAGCGTTGTCTGAGCCTTGGAAGCTGTAGGTGCAAAAGTTGCGGCAGGTTTTGGGGAATTTACAGTCGCGGGAAAGCACCAGGGATTCAACATAGTGAACGAAATCTTAGGTCGGTCAGTCCGTCATGTAACGAGGCGGAATATGCACATCATACCAGCCTGTTCGTCATAGATCAGCTCCTGCTCGCTTTGGACCTCACTCACGGCCAAGCTCGAGCATCCTGACTTGGCGTCCGACTTTTCAGTCAACAGCAACGGCGACGCTTCATTTCGGGGAAAGGGGTGGGAATCTTCACGATAACGCGCCTCATAGTCCTTAAACCTGGTTTCCCGTGAGAATGTGGTCCTTCAGGGGAGCAAGCAGGGTCGGCGGCACAGCTCACCAGACGTAGAACTCCAGATTCTCCTGAGAGAACTCGATGTGCCTGAGGTACATGTAAAAGTCGTAGAAGGACAATGGACTGCCTGGGATGACGCTATGAGTCAGTCGATAGCCCATGTTCCCCCAGAAAAATAGTCTCCCTTACAGGTCTTGTTGATGAGCACACGTTCCAACGTTAAATCCGGTGGGATGCTCCCATCTGACCCTGAGGAACTGGATTGAGGCCTCGATGTCGACGCTTTCTTGGAACCATCATTGAGAGCGGCAGCAAAGGCTCTCAAGTCAACATACGAGGGCTTCTTGTACCATCTCAGCCACGGGGGCAGATTCGGGACCATCTTTAGCAGTGGTACGATCAGTTGCAGTGAGAGCAGAGCAATGGATGATATTAGTACCGCGCAAGGTCACAAATCCCAAGTTCCCGGAGGTTGAGGTGGACAAGGCGACCAGGCCGAAGCTCGACTGTTATCACCCTGCCGCGATTGATCTGCATGTTCAGCGGTGCCTTCAGCTGGCTACTCCACTGTCGATAACATCGCTCGATCCAGGTTAGTCACAAATCGTACCAGACCATCCCTTCGGCTGGTGATGTGACCAAAATTGGTCCGTGCGCCGGCTTCTTGGCACCACCTCGCCCAGCAGTGCTTGCAGAGAAATCACCCAATCTGGACTGTATTTGAGGCTGTAGATCGCTGAGTTGATGATGTATGACATCATTTATCTATGTACTGCTTCCTGTGCGAGTTGCAGGTGCTCATCCCAGCATAGGGCCTTCTGACAGAGTGCTACACTACACAATAAGCAGCCCGAACGCGATTTAGCCGGCCTATTCGCACTAACCCGTTGCCTCTTGTGGATACTATTGCCTGATAGCTCAGTCAGTAGCTTCTTGTAGCTACTCTTGGCCACCAAGGCGTGACTTGCCTGAAAGCTCAGTCAGCGGCTTCCGTGCGCCTGGATAGCGTGGTAGGACCTTCCTACCAGCAGCCTCGCACGCCTTACAGTGGCTATTCCTCCCCTTCTTGTATCTTGTATGATCCTCATCTTCCTCCGCTGGATATACAAGATCTGCCAAGGCCACAGACTGATCGTACTGGTTGGTAGTGGGCCTTTCGGATCGGTGAAACAGCTCGATCGCGAGGTCTCGGCGGAAGATGCGTTGTTTCGTGTAGCGCTTGCAAGGAAGATCTGGATTGTCATGGTGCTGTGCGTGATATGAAAGCTTGTAGCTGTTGACGATTGCTACATCAAGCAGCCAGTGCCAGAGAGGCTTCCAGGACTTGAGGTGAACTCGCTGTGTATTGTAGTAGACTCGTAGCTGATCTGCCCGATCCACACCGTTCATGAAGTGGTTGTAGAGGTCAATGAACTCAGGAATCTCCAGCTCTTTCAGCACTTGATCGCCAAAAATAGCATGTGTAGTCCTTGCATTTGTAGCTGTAGGAGGAGGCCTCTTTCGGATCTTCTTGATGAACTCAGGAGTCCCTTCAGAGACTGTGCTCATAAATAGTACTACGTTCTGATCCTTCCAGGCGAACTGTAGGACTTTTCCATCCTCTGAGATACAGCCGTACAGCTTGCCCCATGGAATCCGGCCGCTGTAGTCGTTTTTGAGCTGTAGGAGTGATGGGTCAAGGCCTCGACTCTGCTCCTTCTGCTGTGATCGCCGCGGCTTCTGCGATCGTGACTGCTGCTGCAATTGCTGCTGGGACTGCTTCTGGGACTGCTTCTGGGACTGCTTCTGGGACTGCTTGCCTTCCTGTGCATCTTCTGCTAGCAGATCAGCCTTCGATTTGGATGTGCGAACCGTACCAGCAGCACCAAACCCCTCATCACGGAGTGTAGCGAGAAGACGTGATGATGTGAATAGATTATCCAGCCAAACAACGTGCTTGTAGCCTCCTTCGATACCCGCCTGGAGCAGCAGATCTAGCACAACTGCTTGAGTAGCACTAAATCCACGGTCCTCGGTCCAGTAGTCATCCACATCAACTGGGCCAGTAGATCGTGCATGATATAGCCAATCCAATATGTAGCCATCGTTCGCCAAAGCCCATATCTTGAAGCCTTCAGGCACCGGTTTTGTGGGCATTCTGACTGTCTCTTTCGCCCGACCTTGAAATCGCTGGATACACTCATCTACAGCAAGGTGTGTGGTAGGATTCCAGTACTTCTTCGAGTGGATCCGAATATGCTCGCTTAAAGGATCAACCTTCTCAAAAGGAGTCTCCTTTGGATCGCCTTGCTCATATAGCTTAGGTTTCGAGATGTGGAAAAATCGATCCAGCTGCTGCCAGCGTATGAGGCTAATATTCCTTCGAACAAGCGGGTGCAGAGGCCCCTTGCTACCGTCCGTATTCCAGTACTCAGCGATATCGTGCTCTGGGTGTAATCCCATGTAGATGTATGTTGCGATATAGGCAAGAATCTCCTTTGGTGTAGTGTCGATCCAAGGCCTTGCGTGCGGCTGGCGTGTGAGCGGACGGTGTAGTGCTGCATACTCGTTCGTATGGCGTGCAATTGTCGCAAGAAGCTCGTCCGTAAGGAATAGATTGAATATGTCATATGGCCTTGCTGGATTGACATGTCTAGGGAGGTTTGAGGCCTCGTGCCAGTTGCTGATGGGCTGGATATGCGCTGGTTCGTATTTAGGCAATGGCCATGGCTCAGGCGGCGCGATTCGGCGTCTCTTGCGCTGTGAGGAGGATTCTTGAAGGACAACGTCATGATCAGGATCACTAGATGTACGAGTTCTGCCCATGGTGTTGAGTAATCAATCTATTAAGTCTATCTACCGCATCGCGATAACTCGGTGTAGTGGTGCCAAGACCGCTGAGTGCACGGACCAATTTTGGTCACACAGCTCACCAGCCGAAGGGATAGAATGCCCGGCGGTCTATACGAAAACAAGCGGATCACGTGCGGACAGCACACACGCTGCTGGTTTTATAGAATGGAAGCACATCTCGCCTCACCGTATATTGTTGAAGACAAGCAGTAGTGAGATATGAGATTACTTCATACGACGGGAGTGCTCTGCCCCAGATCTCGTGCGCGCACCCACACGCGAGACGCCTTGACACGGGGTCTCACGCTAGCCAAAGTGGGTAAACCGAATCTGACGTCCGTCCATCTCAAGTACCTTCGTACCCAACTCCGCTTTCCTTACCCTGCAGTAGCGTCGCCAATCGTATCCCTACAGAACAGCATAGATTTCCAGCAGCCCAACATGGGCAAGAAAGACCCCAAGCTCCTCGTCACCTCGACCATCGATACCAGCAACGGCGGGCACTACTACCGCCGCATCGTGAACAATACAACTGGGAATATCAAAGTAAAGGAAGTCACCGAGCCTGCCACCGGCGTCCGAACGGTCAACCTCACGCCCCGGGAACTCGAGTACTCAGACGGGCACACCAAGGTTACAACCACAGCAGGGCCCTCAGGAAACATCACCACCAAAGCCCCTGCTGAAAACGTCACCACTAAAGCTCCCGCTAGATACGATACCAGCCAGCTCCAAGGCTCTAACCCCGCATTGCAAACACCACCATAAGCAATAGCAGAAGAGAAGCCCCTCCGCATCGCCATCGGCTGCGACGATGCCGGCATAACCTACAAGAAAGCCATTCTCGCCGACCTAGAGAAAGACCCGCGCGTCCTCCGTAACCGACGTCGGCGTCGCCGAGAACTCCAACAAAACCGCGTACCCGCACATCGCCGTCGACGCCGCGCAGCTGGTCGCCTCAGGCGATGCCTACCAGGCCATCCTCGTCTGCGGGACGGGTTTGGGCGTCGCCATCAGCGCGAATAAGGTGCTGGGCATACGGGCCGTGACGGCGCATGATAGTTTCAGCGTCGAGAGGGCGGTGCTGAGTAATAATACGCAGGTGCTGTGTATGGGGGAGAGGGTGATTGGGGTGGAGCTGGCACGAAGGCTGGCGAAGGAGTATGTTGAGTATCGGTTTGATCCCAGCAATGCGAGCGCAAAGAAGGTGCAGGCTATTATGGACCATGAGACGAAGAATTTCGATATGAAGTAAAGTGGGCGATGTTTGCGGATTCGATGTCAATGATTCTCAAGCGAAGCTAAACATACATAGGACAGTAAGCGAAAGACGATGCTTTGCATTTTCTGGATTCACCGGCTGGCTTTTCTTCCAGTGCTTATGTTGGCCAAATACCTATCTAGGAATGAGTGTGCGACCTCTCTGCGCTCGCCTCCCGGTGACTGAGTAGCAGCCTTGCCACTCCCGCATGATCGTGGGCTTGTTTCTTGCTCCGCTAAGCCTTGACCGCAGCAGCGCTGACCTCGAGTCTCTTGAATCCGCCACAGCTCGCAACGTCCTTCTGCAATTCCACCATTCTCTTCTGATCAGCCGTCGGATCAGCGGACTCACCCTCAAGCGGCCACGTCAAGAACTCATTCGTATAGTTCGGCTGGAAACTCTGGTCGAGCACCTGGAGCCTCTTCCCATACTTGGTGACCTTGTCCCAGTCCCTAGCCACATTCTTCAGATCCTTCGAGAAGTACGCATAGGACCTCTCGAAGATCTTCCGATTGAGCTCTGTGCCCATGACGGGCTTGAAGTCAACATACTCTTTGAAAGCCTTGTCCGGCTCCGCGAGCACAAAGTCTGTCGCTTTCTTGACCGCCCGCATGAACGCACAGACTTTCTCCGGGTTCTCGGCGATGAACTTTTCATTCCCGATATAGAGGATGGAGCAGAAGCAGCAGCAGCCCAGCTCGGCGAGCTCGTCTATGCGTAGCATCTGGACGTCGTCCTTGGGTCGGTTCTGGGATGCCAGCCACTCCTCGAGCTCCACCATCTGCACGTTTTCGAGGCCGATGCCGGCGTCAATCTCGTTGTTGATGATGGCTTTGGACACGTTCATGCCGCAGCGGATGGCGGTGTAGTCGGTGGGGGACATGCCGTAGTGGGAGGTGAGTTCGTCGATTTGGATCTATGTCGTGTAACTATCAGCCAAAGCGGCGTACATAGAGAGCATGGAGTTTGAGATACCTTGCCGAACTCCCCGGCATAGCCGATTCGCTTGCCCTGCAGGGTACGGAAGTCGGGCGTGATGCCGCTGTCTTTGAGGTAGACAACCCCGGTGAAGGGCTCATCAAGCAGGGAGCCAATCGAGCGGACAGGGAAGTTGCGTGCCTTAGCCTTTGAGCTTGTTAGTACCGAGATCTGCGTGCACATCTTTAGGGACGAACAGCAAGCGTGTGGATCATAGCTTTGAATCCCAGATCGACCTTGCCGGTCCCGATAATCTCGGTGACATCCTACGCGGTCAAGATCAGCCTTGACACAAGGGGTCCTTGAAGGTGTGTTCAGCTTACGCTCGGGTCGTTTGGCTCAAGCAAAGCGACCTTAATGCCCTCTTCTTTGAAGTAGCCCTTGGCCTGAGCGAGGTACAGCGGAGCGTGGTACGGCGTAGCATGCCTTTGCTGTGTCAGCCGCAGGAGCTTGCAACGATTTCCACACCTACCAGTTGGTGAGGAAGGTGATCTTATCGGTCGACATGATAACGAATCAACGGTGCTGTTGGAGTCAATATCTACACGAAGGGAAGAGGGAAGAGAAGCATGTTCTTTCGCTGGAATTATCCAGATCAAGTTCGACGGTATGATCTCAGAGCAGTCGCACTGTTACTATTTAGACCTTTGGGCCGTTTGAGAAGTAGCAGTACGACTGAACACCCGTCATGCATTCTTTTCGATTTTACCTTGATCCGTATGTATTTCCATTGCGAGAAGTACCATTGCTCCACGGTTCTTCATACCAGCGCTGATGCGGTTTACTGACGCTCAACTCTACACTGTGATGGAAAATAAGAGTAGTACGGAGGTTGGAAAGCGTCTAGATGGAACACCAGGAAAACGCTCCTCTTTTGAATCTTTGGCATCTGCAGAGATGAATCCTTGTCTCAATTTAGGAAACCGCTCATAGTGGGGCCATATGGAGGGGTAGTTGCAGAGACATGGATGTAGCAGAGACGCTAGGACGCAAAAGAGACCAGTTGAAGTCGCGGAAAAAGCGCAGGAAGGCTCTAGGGCCTTCCTCCGTGACATTTCACTGGCTGGCTATCTCCGCCGCGCTACCTAAGTTGCCGACGAGCTGTTGAGGGCGGCATCTCCGGCTCGAAGAGCATGCAGCTTAATGTGATCATGACAGCTGATGCCCCGCAGGGTGCCAGAGGGCCACGGTGGCTTCATGAATATCTTGTCCGTACCGAGAAGCTCGAGCGATGCGGATGACGATTGACGGAGGTCGAGGTCAAATTAGGATGCTGATGATCATGTGACTGCGTCAAAGCGCGTGTGGGCGAGCACTGGCATGAGGTGGTGTTCCGGCTGTTCCCGACTGTTCCGGGTGCCTGCAGCGGGACGAAGCGAGATGTTCTACCTACGCCAGCTTCTTTTTTTTTTTTTTTTTATCATTCTGTATTCAGCTGTACCTATCTTAGCTGATTAGGCGTTGTCGCCTATGACAGTAAAGTTTATATTCTAAAGCCTACAACCTCGCATTACGCCGCATGCTGCTGCCTTTCTCCTTGCCTTCTCCGGCTTCCAGCCTCTATTCTGCGTCTACTCATCGTGCTCGCCCTCCTCCGCTCTGCCTTCCTCCTCCTCTTCCACCCACCCTCTTATCTCGTCCTCCTCTCTACTCCTAGCCTCT
Source organism: Coniosporium tulheliwenetii (assembly GCA_030247845.1). Lineage (NCBI taxonomy): Eukaryota > Fungi > Ascomycota > Dothideomycetes > Coniosporium > Coniosporium tulheliwenetii. The sequence continues at coordinate 287,331 of JAPDRP010000033.1, read as the reverse complement.
TCTTTATCCGCTCGCTGTCTCCGGCCTACCCCCGTGTTGGTAAGGAACTTTAGAATCGCCGGTGTCGTCTTACAGTCCGCGAAGATGTCTCTTAGCCGGCTCCTTTCTATCGCTACGCTTCCTGCTGCCTTTATCTCCCGCTATATCACCTTCCTTTTCTCCTTCCATAGCGAGTAGTCACGCATCGAGTGCTTAACCGTCATCCTTATCCTCTAATAGTCCCAGCATGTGTCGTCATCCCGAAGCTTCAGCCTGCGAAGATACTCCGTATTAGGCGGAGTGCCTAGCTTTAGCTAGTAGAAGCGGGTCGTAAGGGGCTTCGAAGCTTTCATAGCTGTGCGATTAGGCCTTTGCTCGTCCGTGTACTCCGCTCTCTACTGTTGCCTAAACCACTCGTCCACGCTTCGCTGGGCCTTCTCGGCGCAGCGTTTACTTATATACGCCAGCGTTGTGAGCTTGTCGCTTTATAGTATTGTTCTGACCTAACTCGCGGCGCTCCTCGCTGCTTTGTCTGCTCGCTAGTTACCCTCGATCCCACTATATGCTGGTACCTAGCGGAGGGTCATCTATCTACTAGCTCGTCGTATATTCTCTATACGCTCTACGATCCTCTATACGAGCTATTATCCTGCTTCGCAGCTTACGCCTTTCGTGATCCGCTAGAGCGCTGCCCGGGAGTTTGTAAAGATGATGACGCGTGTCTCTACCAGACATCTCAACAAGCAGTCAGTTATCAAGCAGTACTATTTACTGATTGATACTGATGTCATATCAGTATCAGTAAGCTCCTAACCAATCAATCAGTATAGCAGTAACCATGGTGTCTCTAATAATTAATTCACGTGACCCGGCAAATATTCGGCTTCGAAAAAACTTCAACAACATACACTGTATAACCATAAATAACCATACACACCCCGCGTTGATATGCCTGCCGGGTGGCCTCTATTCGTAGGGGACGATGAATACGAAGAGTTAAGCTCGCCGGCGCCAGAATCAAGCATCTTCGCAGCCCTACGGCCTCAGTCACAGCAGTCATTTTTCACTACCACCTTTTCCCCCGCATCATCCGCGTCTAAACCTCAATCTCAGCCGAAGAAGCGTAAACTACGCGCGCCAGAGACCTGGAAGCACTTCCGTGTGCCTCAAGGAGACGAAGAGACACACCAGAATAGCCAGAGACTCTGGTATTGTCGACGCTGTCACAATCCGCCGTGGCATACGGTCTCTACTACAAGCGCTAAACGGCATATGCGAAGCGACCACGGTATTACCATTGATGACGAAGAAAGGCCAGCCAAGAAGGCACTTCAACAGTCTCTTGAAGTAGCATTTACACGTATAGAAGAGAAGAATCAAGAGCTGGTGTCCCGTGACGAACAAGCGATACTACGGAATACGATCAAACTTGACGCATTCTATGAGGCTCAAATCCAGCTTATCACACGCCGGCGGCTCCCATTCAACTGTGTTTCTTGGCCGGAATACCAAGCACTTCTCTGCGCCGTTAACCCGAAGGCTGAAGAGATCCTTATTCAGTCAGGTAATACGGTAGTGGCTCATATTGAGCTATCATACGGCATACATCGTGAGAACATCAGGGCTCAATTACAGGCGGCAAAGTCACAAGTCCACTTCAGCATCGATCTGTGGTCATCGCCGCATCGCAAGGCCTTTCTCGGAATATGTGGGCAATGGGTTAATGAGAACTATGAGCTCCGTGAGGCCTTATTAGGTCTACCGAACGTACAGCACAGTCACTCCGGAGAGATAATGTCACGTCACTTGCTGGAGACTATACGGTATTTCAATATCGCAGGCAACATTGGCTACTTTACGTCAGATAACGCTACCGCAAATGACACCTGCATGCGTGCTTTATCAACGGCATTGGCGAACGAATATGGCGTTGAATTCGACCCCATTAAGCGCCGTGTTCGATGCGGAGGTCACATTATCAATCTATGCCTCCAGGCATTTCTCTTCGCCTCCAGCAAAGAGGCACTCAATGCGGCTATTGAAGAGGCAGATACCAGCGAAAACACCACAGTTGTTGAGTCTCTACAGGCGCAATTGCAGCAGAAGAACAGCAAGGGCAAGCAGCGAAAGGTGCCGGAGGATCAATCCGGATGGCGATCTATAGGGCCCTTGGTAAACTACACAATATCGCCGTATATATACGGAGCTCTACCGTACACAGCGATGCTTGGGAGCGCCTGGCAGGCAATGCACTCGGCATTGACAATGCAACCAGGTGGAATTCATGGTACATGCTGCTTCGGACTGCACTTGGGAAGAAAGACAAACTTATGGTGTTTCAACAAGAGCATCATAAAGCCTTAGGCGACGATAGTCTCACACAGGATGACTGGGATGTCCTTAAACTAACGGCGGACTTCCTTCAACCCTTCTGGCAGGCTACTCAGGCGCAGCAGAAGAAGTGGTCGTCGTTAGATCAGTTACTTTACCAGATGGATATCCTACTCAAGCATTTTGAAGATGCGAAGGTAGATGATACGACCTTATCTAACGTTATGGTACTAATTGTTTTTATAGGAGACGTACGCCGACAATCAACGCCTTATCCACTCTATCCATATGGGCTGGTTTGTGCTTGATAAGTACTACTTTAAGACTGACGAGACGCCTATATATTCCGCAGCCTTGCTTCTCCACCCATCAAAGCGATTGAAATACCTCCGCCAGAACTGGCACGTTGATTGGCATGACAGTGCAATCAATAGAGCTAGGCAGATCTGGAGTCAATATAAAGATCTTCCTATTACCACTACTCCGGAGGAGGCTCCGGAGATCCAGATGACAGCGTATGACAAACTGGCGCAGTCGCTCGATGTGACGGAGGCGTATAACGATGAGGATGAGCTGGAGAAGTTTATTAATGCTTCTCCGTGCAGGATCGCAACTACTCCGCTTGCATGGTGGAGCAGAGAAGAGCAAAGGATCGAATACCCACGGCTGCATAAGATGGCTATTAACGTACTTTCGATTGCGCCTATGTCAGACAAGGCAGAACGTGTCTTTTCAGGTACTCGGCGTACTATTTCGTACGACCGTGCACGCCTCGGGGCGGAGAATATTGAGATGACAGAGTGTATTGGTAATTGGAACAAGAATGACCTTATTCGGAAGGTGTATGTACTACCAAATGATGATAATCAGGGTGAGAATGGCGGCGGCGGCGGCGACGTATTCGAGTAGGAAGTACTACAACACCATGTCTTAGCACATACTGATAGGCTAATCAAGCAGTATCAGGTGTATAGTAATCAATCAATCAGTATCAGTATAAGCCTTATCAATCAGTACTGATTGATGAGACGTCTGGTCTCTAGCTAAAATCGCTATTGCCGTCCCGGCTTTAGCGCCCCTGCAATCGCGTATAGTTCGGCGTCCACTACCTCTTTGTTTGCGCCAAGGTGCCAGCGTCGCCCTTTCCATCTGCCACTCCTATCCTGAGTCACCGCTGCTGCCCCTGCCTTTCCTTCTTTGCTCCTTGCTCCGTCCACCCAGATCGTCATCTCGGACTCGCCTGATTGCGTCTCCTGGGCGACCGCTATGGCTTCCTGTCTGTCTTGCATGACTATCGCTCCTGGGAACGCCGTTGGTCCTACGCAGTCCTCAACCTCTTCCACGCCTTGGCTTGGATCCACCACGTCGGTCCCGATCTACTACGCTAGCCTCTCTCCAATCGTCACCGCCTTTCTGTTGTCGATCCACCTCTCGTCCGCTGCATTAATGGCTAGGTCTCCATGTCTCATTATAAATGGTAGCAGCTCCTTCGCTAGATGTTTATCGGGGAGCCTCAATAGTCTAAGCGCATAGTTCCTCTATCGCTTGTCTAGCAGTGGCCCGGTAGGTGTGAGTCTTGCTTCCTTTACTAGAGGTCCTTCTAGCGTGAGCTTGGTGAGCGCGCCTATAATCGCTCGGGCCTGGCGGTTAATAAGCTTCTAGAGCTCAAGCTTCCTATTCTCCTGCTCTTTCCACTACACCTCGGCCCTATAGAGTGCTACGGACTGCACGACTGCTACCTGGAGCCATCGGACTAGTGTCGGCGCAAGTCCCCTCTAGCCTACGAGAGATCTGATCCGGTTCTCGGCGTTGCGTGCTTTTGCCTTCTACTTTATCGACGTGCGTCCTGAAGGTTAGGGCGCTGTCCACCCAGACACCCAGCCATCTTGTGGCTTCCTTGTTGAATGGCACCTCGTGCTGCCTAACGCGGATCCGGACGTCTAACGCCTTCCTACGCTTATAAAACGCGACCGCCTCCGTCTTGGCCACGTTAAAGCTGATGCCATTATCGGCTGCCCACTCGCATGCCTTATTACTAGCTACAGAGAGCTTTGTTGCGATGTCGGCAAAGTCAGTCCTAGTGACCACTACCCCCACGTCGTCCGCGAAGGATATGCACTCTGCCCCGTCCACGTTTGCTCAATCTCTACAAAGACTCCGCTTAAGTAGAGGACGAAGAGGATTGGTGAGACTGGCGAGCCTTGCGGAACACCGGTCTCTATTGCTTGCTCGTCGCATTCCTAGCCGTCGATCACCAGCTTGATCCATCGTTCGGTGACGAAGGTATGCACCTATCGTACGACGTTGGCGTCTGCGCCTTTCTCTTGGAGGCTTCGTATCAGCTTCTCGTGGTAGATGTAGTCGAAGGCTCCCTTGACGTCCATCAGCAGCACCGCTGCGTGTTGCTTGTTGTGGAATGCCTCTTCCACTTTCTGGATTAGCATCGCCACGGCGTCGATCGCGCTTCTCTTCCTTCTGCCACCCATTTGTCCCCTGTGGAGGACTCCGCTTGATTCCGCCCAGCTCGCTATTTCATCGGCCATGACCTTTTCCACCACTTTCCCAAGACAGCTGAGGAGAGATATCGTGCGGTAGGACTTCACCTTCTCGCGGTCCGGCTTGTTTGCTTTCTTTAGCAGCACGCCTTTAGCTATCTTCCACGGGTGGGCGCCCTTGCGGATGCATGCCCGTACCAGCGCCGTGACTCGTCTTGGGTCCCAGCTCCATAACAGCCGGATGGCTCGAAAGCTCAGCCGATCTAGGCCTGCTGCCTTCTTGCCCGACTGCGTGAAGATTGCTTTCTCCACCATCTTGTCCGTGATCGTATAGTAGAGTCGCCCCGATCCTTCACCTGGTAGCCGGTATAGCGCGGACGGCGGGGGCTTTGGGAAGTGATTCTCCTTATTATGGCCTCTTTCTCGCGCAGCGTCACCGCTACTTTGTTGTTCTCATCCCTTAGCGCTGGCGTCGTCGCCGCTATCCACGGAGAGGTGAATCGAAGCGCCTTGTACACCTCATCTCCCTCGACGGACTGGATGTATTTCTCCTAGTATTCTCTCTTAGCTCTTTACACCTGCTGGTGGTAGAGACGTGCCGCCGCTCTGTCTTCCTCCTAGCTGATATCTCCTTACCGCTACTTGCGATGTGTCCTGTTCCGAGCGTGCCGTGCGTCTCTAACTGCTAGGAACCATCTCTTCGACCTGGCCATGATCTTGAGTTTCCGGCAGTGCTTGTCGAGAACACCCGTTAGCGTCTCTTCGATCTAGCGGGCTTCCCGTTCGATCCGCTCCACTTCTACTCCATCCTCTAGTTAGGGCCGACCCTGTTGCTCGGCCTTCCATGAGGTTGCTGCTGCTTGTAGGGCCTCCTCCGTTATGCCTTGGATGTCCTAACCAGTTACGGACTGCGTCCCGGTTTCCTGGAGCTGCCCGTCGTGTGGCGCCACTTCGAAGGCGATGAGCTCGTGATCTGAGCCTGTCTGTCGGTCCGTCTCCACAGTCCACGATACCAGTTCCACTCCTGCTAGTAACGTCAGATCTATGATGGACCTGCTGCTACGTGCGCCCACCCGAGTCGCCGTCTCGTCGTTTGCGATGATCAGGTTGAACTTCCCGATGATATCCCCCAGTCGCCTGGCGTGACTGTCTTCTCTCCAGGCTGGTCGATAGTCAGTCAGTAACCGTCACCGCCACAACTACGGGCTGACTGACCTTCTACTTGGTCCGTTACGGACTGACTGTGGCTGAAGGGGCTGGTGACTGCTACGGTACGGTCTGACTGTCCCAAATAGGTAATTGGTGATAGAGGCCTTGGCGGTGAGGTTTCAAACAGCACTTCTCCCATGCCCATAGCAACAGTTGCCCGTTAACTTGAATTTTCCTTCTCACGCAATGATTATAGTTGCGAATATCATGTCGTCGTCGCTGTCAGAGCTCGCTAGACACAAGATCTCGCCGCAGCCAGGCCTTCTGGCACTCGTTGGCTTCTATCGTCGCCGCGTCGAGCCGATTCCTCTCATCTGTAACAACCTTGCCGGCCTGGCTGAATACTCGCTCACACTCCGCTGACATTGCTGGAATTGAAAAGCGATCAAAGGCCATCCTCGTCAGCGTAGGGTATGGATTCTTTGGGCTGCCGACTTGTTCTAAACACCAAGCCAATGGGTCGTCGCCGATAGTGTCGAGATCTACTAGGCCATCATCAATATACTTATTCAGCTCAGATTCGATCTTCCGCCGCTTATTAGACCGGCCGTGTGATGAGTACTGCTCATCGACCTTTAGATGAGCCCGAAGGAAGTTCTTGTGCGTCGTTGAATAGTCGTTGGACGGTACTTCCGACTGAATCTCTGCTTGAACATCAGCGTCTTCCTCCATGTGAGCATCAGCAACGTATTCCTTATAGATCTTCTCCATCTGCGTCTTGGCTCGCTTCTGCCACTCGGGATACTTCCTCCACATAACCTGAAAGTAGGCTTGTTTAAGGCTTGGATGAAGGACTGTAGCGGCGAAGTAGAAGGGCGTCTCTGTCGTCATCTTATCCCAGTACTGATCTAGCTTCTGTTTGCCCATAAGGATCCCGCTTTTGAAGTAGCTTTCGGGCTCATCTTTAGCGTCGTTGATCGCTAGATCTAATTGCTCGCTAAGCATGTTGAGGGCAGGGAATATGGCCCATAGGCTTCCGAACTCGCTAACGCCGGGATTGCCTTCAAGATACTGAGTGGCGAAGGTGACCGGCTCGAGGATTGCGAGGAAGCGATCTATCTCCTCCCAGTCGTCGTCTTTGGTAAGCCTATCGTCTTTACCATTGTAACCGCTATCCTCATCGTCATCTAGCTCGTCATAATCCTTTTGGAACAGCTCAATCGCCCTACGAAGGACCTTCGCACGCTTGAGCATCAGGTACGTTGAATTCTAACGTACGCCACCGTCTCTGACGAGCATCTTCTCTGTCCAGTCGAACAGCTCATCCTCTGCCGCTGCGATAGGTTGATACGAACCAAACTCCTCTCTCCTTTGATTAGATCGGCAGGCCCACTTCACGAAGTTATGGACTTTGCCGATAGCACTAAAGCGTCGCCAGAGGTTGAAGTGCTCGCGATTGCTGCAGCCGAGGATCTTACGTTCGAACTCGGTCACCCCTTTGCCGTAAAGAATCGCTTTGACGATAAGATTGAAGATATGGCCGGCACAACGAAGACGAGCCCGCCGCTGCAGTGTTGGAATCTTCCTACAAAGGTGATCCATCATGGTGTCGTTGTTATGCGCGTTGTCCATCATGAAACAGCCGATCTTATGGCCAAATTCGTACTTATTAATAACGTTACAAAGGGTCTCTGTGAGGTTCTCGCCATCATGGCTGCCGAAGAGGCGAGGAAGGCCTATAAGGGCAGATTGGCGACGGTCTTTATCGTCAACGAAGTGAGCGACGATGCCGAGCAGAGAGAGATGTTTAGTTAACATCCAAACCTCGCAGCTAATTGTGATTTGGCTCTTTGCTGTAAGTAGGCGGGCCTTGATCTCAAGCTGACGATTCTTGTACGCGTTGACGACGAGTCTAGAGAAACTGCCATGCGAGGCGTACACCACCTTCTCTATCCCGGGTCTCGCTAAAGCGAATATACGTCTTGTGTCCTCAGAACTAGCTGATCGGTAGCTAATATTCTGCTTTAGAATCCAATCAAGATACGCCTTCGAAAAGGCAGCGTCGTCGAAGTCGTCATTCATGATTCGGAGTGGAGACTCCCAAGGAGAACAACGCGTTAGTGGCTCAGGCGGAAGTTCGAGCCCGTCGGCTCCAATTTGATGTGCCTTTCGAAGATGTAATGATATATGAGCTGTTCCGTTGTACATGAAGATTGCCTGAGTATGCTGACGGGCCTGATGACAGCGTTTACAAAGGAAGAGGCGCCTTGCTGGCTGGCCTGGCGGAATCCAAAGCAGATCTGCACCATGCAGCCATATAGGAGACAACTTCGACTCGCCGCCCTGCTGTCGCTTATTGCGGATCCTCCAGCCAACCTGTCCGGCTAATGGCTGGTGATTATAGCGTAGAGCTGGCCAGTTGATGAGAAACCGAGCCGACGCGTTATCCGACAAGGAAGGAGGCGTTTGTGACTGCTGGCTGTCGAGCTCGGGCTCGGGTTGAGATGGTGTTGGTGTTAAGCGAATTAAGGCGTCATTAACGATGAATATTGGACTCTCCGGGGTTGATTGTGGCTCGGCTGATGCTAATCTATCGCTAGATGACAGCGTCGCATATCGTTTGATGCTATTCGGAGGCATATAGGCGTGCAGGAAGGAGTGATGGTGGTGGTGGTAGTGATGGTAAGAAAAACACGGTAAATCCCCTTCTGACGCGAATAATCAAGACGCGATTGAAGCGTGTTCCTTGAACGGACGCCGATCGGATGCGCCTCGGGTCATTTTTCGCCTATATTTAACGTAAGCGACGGTGTGATGACCACTGCCGCGTCATGACCACTTTTTCAACCACCAGCGAGGCGTATAGTAATTGGCACAGCAACGCAACTAGCAATAGTATAGATCTGAAACTATCAAGTAAAATACCAAAATACTATCCAAAGCTATTCATCGATTAGATACATCATTGATAGCGTGCAGGCAGCTTTGTATTGCGCCCGGAGCGCAAACATTGCGAAATCGGCCTCCAACCTGCCTTTCGCTGGCGTGCGACAGAACCGCCGTATACTATAGAAGAAACTGCTTCAGGCTGAGGCTCAACATCTGAAGAGCCTAGTAGCACCCTTGAATTGCCGAGTTCTTGTTCATGGCGTGGTGCTGAAAGCTTTGCGCAGGGCCTCTTCCGAGGCCTACCGGACTCCTCCCCTGCCAAACGCCGCTTCTTCGGCTTTGTAGGACTCTCTTCCGCCTTTTTTGCTGCAACACGCTGCTGCGTCTTCTTAGCGGCGTTTTGCTGTCGTTTTGCGGTCTCCTTAAGCTTTTTCGCCTGTTGCGCTGCTTTTTCAGCCGCTCGCTGGGCCTCTTCCCGAGCCCGCCCTTCCTTGGCTGCCTTACGCGCAGTAACACGCGCAGCCTTCCTCTCCTCCGCCTCGCGCACCTTCTCTGCCCGTCTGTTAGCTGCTTGAAGCCTTCGATCCTCTATAGCTTGCTTGCGTTGACGTTCCGCCTGCGCTTCGTCGGCTACACGCTGGCGAGCTCGCCCTACCCTCGAAGGGCTGAAGAATAAGGGCTGGCCAGGATCCTCGCCCTCCTCAAACAGTCCTATAGCTCGTCCGCGCTTGCGCTTCTTTTCTCCTCTGTTATTGCCTTTCGTAGGCCTTGTATCTCGTGGCGCAGGATCTCGTTCTCGGTAGCTAGCTTTTCGCCGGCGCGGAGCAGCGGCGACGCTTCTGCCGCGATATAGCCGTCTTTTTGCAGGCGATTGAACATGCGGCGTAGAGAGCGGGCTGATCTTGGTGTCCTTGCTTGCTGCGGCTCAGGTGTTGTCTTCGCCCGAGCTATTGTGGCAGTCACACGGTCGGGATTAAACGGCTGTATACCCGTCGCTTCCCAAGCGCTTTCAATGTTCTTCGCCGTGAATGCGCGCTCCCATGCTTCGCGAAAGAGGCTCCAGAAGTGCCGTTTAGTCAAGCGGACGAGACCTTGGCTACTGGCTAGAAGAGTATCGATTTCTTGCGTGTAGTATGTCGCCAAGGGTGCGAACAGGCCTACATCAAGGGGCTGCAGCCTATGCGTCGAATGTGGCGGCAAGACGGCGAGAAGGATTCGATTACGGTCCGCGTAGTCGATGAATCGAAGGTTTAGATGACTGTTATGACCGTCTACGATAAGAAGTCGCCGGCTTCTCGCCGCCTTTGCTCTGGTACTGCGATCAAACACGTGCTCCAGCCACTGCAAGCCTAGCACCTCGCTGCTCCAGCCTTTCTCCGAGCTTGCAAAGAACGCAGAGTCCTGTAGATGGTCGAAGTCCTCAAGCCATGAGTCCTGCAAGTCACGCGACTCGCCTTTATAGATCAATGCTGGCGGAACGTGCGAACCGTCGGCGCATATAGAAGCAACAAGCGTGATGAACTCCCGGCTGCCATCCTGACTTGCGCCAAGTACCCTCCGGCTTTTGAGCGCTTCACGGGCAACCACCCGCTTTGTAGACCTTGACAAGCCGATCAGGAAACCTTTTTCGTCAAAGTTGTAGATGTTTGGCGGCGTAATGTTGTATTTCTCCAACATTTCGCGTAGCTAGCCCGCAGAGGTCAGCGCTCCGAAGTAGAACTGACTTAGCTGCTGCTATACTATAGATAGGAAGATACTAACTGTATCGAAGAACTGGCGAAAGTACTGCGAGTTATCTACGACCTTGCGCTTGTGATCTATCGTCCGTAGGTAGACGCTGGCAAGTCGCTCGCGATGCCGCTGGCAAAACCTGGCAACCCAGTGAACACCAAGCTTTGTTTTTGCAACCTCCTCTGCGATGTTCTTGACCATTTGCGGGGTCGGCGGAAGGCCGCGGTCTGTAAGCTTATTTATATGCTCAATGAGTGCTTCTTCTTGTGCGCTTGTCAGCTTCTGGCGCGCGTAGGAGTTGGCGTCTTGAATAGTGCCAGTTTCGCCTTTGTGGCGCTTTGCCAACGTTTCGCGCGCAACACGCCACTTCTTAACATATACCCTTGAGGCTGACTAATCGTCGCCATGGGGCACTGACTAGCTATCTCCGGCTTGGTCCGTACATGTTACTGAGACTCACTCACGGACCAGACTAGCTTCGACCTTCACCTTCAGCCTTGCTTGTCTGCTAACAAGATCGCCTGATTCTCCTCCTAAAGAGTGCTACGGAGTCACGTGCAAGCGATCCATAACTGCTTCATACGATCATATCGTATATAGCCTCATCCATTGACGTTGTTATCCCCATGGTGTTTTAGCACCTGCTCCGGCTTATCCTTGAAGTCGCGGCACACTCTATCTATAAGTTCTTGTGGTAGTAACGCCCATTCAGCCTGAAATCGAGCCAGTTCTTCCTTCTGAAGAAGCACCCCAGAATCGTCACGATATGAGGCTTTCTCAATCGTGTCCTCTATATGGTGCCAAATACTCTCCACCTTGTTAAGATCTGGTGGTCTTGGAGGCCATCAAACAACATTAATCCCTTGCTCATGCCTTATTTCATCTGTATATCGTCTTGCCCGCGTGTGAGGCGGTGCATTATTCTCAACTATCCACACTCGCTTGCCTGTATCTCCTTGAATCTGCCTTGCGAAAGGATGTAGCTTTGGGAGGAGGATTGTACGGCGGGATCGAGCCCAATCTGCACCTCCTTTAGTCTTCTTTCCGCGCTGTAATAGCTCCTCTTTGACCTCCCATTCTGAGTAACATTTTACTCGCTTTCGGCCTGAAGGAGCGGCTGCTGGGTGTCGATACGATTAAGGTTGCTATTAAGCTCTTGGAGATACTCATACTCCTGTGTACCAGGAGACGTGGCAGCTCAGCGCGCCCAATGGGAAATTTTCGGAAGAGGGGCTGCAGCTGCTGTTGAGGGCTCCTGAGGAAGAACGTACGGAAGAGGCGACACAGCGGGGTTCAGGGGTTGTTGTTGAGATTGTTTTGGGAGTGGATGGGAGGGAGGGGTGGAGCAGTGACAGGTGGATACGGCAGATAAAGAGGAAGGAGACGTGTGGATAAGTTTTGTGCCGGTATGAGGGTAATTGGAGTCGGATTCCACCGCATCGTATTCCCTGTTTCCCAGACCCAATTATTACTGCTCTGATGCCGTAAGGAGCATCGCGAGTGGCGGTGAGCGTGTGGCATAGAGGAGAATTACAATTCCATAAAACAGCTTCGACGTAGATCTCTCCAGAGTGTATTATCTACATTGAAGTTGTTATGATCAAGCTCACCATGACTGATCAACAGCACCATACCAACAAAGCCCCAGCACCGCCCCAAACACAATCGCCATCGCAGGCGGGACCTTAAACCACGCCGTCTCCGCATACGTGACCGCCGCAACAACAACCCACCATGGCTCCATCGCCAGACTCTGTCCTTGGCTCGCATCCGGAGTCAAGTACCCAATCTCCCACAGCCGATACACGGCCGTAAACACAAGCCCGACAGCCGTGGCATTGACGCCCCGCAGAAGACTCGCAACAGACGCTTTGGTACGTAGAACCTGCCATAGACTCTGCACGCCGACCGCGAGTGTGATGCCTGGGACGAAGATGCCCACGTACCCGAGAAACGCGCCGAACACACTAGGGAACTCGGAAGGAAGGAGGGCAAGCGCGCCGAGGTAAACTGCAAAGTTGAAGTTCGGCCCAGGGAAGGCTTGGATGATGGCGAGACCAATGAGAAAGTCACGGCTGGAGACCCAGCCGGGCTGAACGACGTATTCACGCAGCAGCGGAATCACGACCGGGCCGCCGCCGAAGATGACAGTGCCGGCTAGGTACATGTTGGCGAACAGGTCAAGGGCGAGTGGGGGGCTGTTTAGCTCGCCGCGAGCAACGAGGACGGCGATGAAAGAGGCGAAGAAGGCGACGATGATGGTGAGCCCGACTTTGATGGAGATGCCGTGAGAGGCCACGTCGGTGTGCGGTTCGTCCATGGCAGTTTCAGGAGGTGGTGTAGCTGGAGGCGTTCCGTGAGAGGAAGGAGCGGACGGCACTGTGTCCTTCGGTCCAACGGCTGGCATAGCCGCCGATGACGCTACGGTGCGCTTCTGCGGTCCATTCGGTGACGGGTTCCGCTCTTCAAGAGGGATAGCATTCGTTGCACCACTCTCCTCGGCCTCCCTTTCTGGGTTGGATTTCTTCCGCCTGCGCCTCGCCTGCATCTTTCCAACCTGCTGCCGTAGCCAGATATCCCAGATCACTGTCACGATACCTCCGATCAGCATCAGTGCCGGAAAATACCAAAGAGCATTGTAGCATAACCCGGCGCAAGCTCCACCTACGACCAATATCCTCGTGAGCTTGTCCTTGATAGCCTTCTCAGCCAGCTGTACGGCAGCCAACGCGACAATTCCCACCGTACTCGCATTCAGGCCGGATAGCAACGCGTAGACAGGTCCAGGCAATATCTCATTGATCTGCTGTACACCCAGAGAAAGCGCATACATCGCAATCGCGCCCGGAAGGCTCCATACGAGAAACACGAACACAGCCGGCAGAAACCCAGCATGTATAAGCGCGATGCAGAATATCATTTTCGTGCTACCCGGGCCTGGTAGCCCCTGGCATATGCCAAAGAGCTCCTGATATGTCTGCTCATCGATCCATGGTGCCTTGCCGCCAATACCGTCGACAAATCTGCGGTGCAGGATCTGGAAGTGAACGGCTGGGCCGCCGAAAGCTGTGAAGCCGAGGTCCCATGTCCGCGTGAAGACGTCTGCGACTCGATAGGGAAACTTCTGGTTGTTGGCCTGGTATGCGGTGCGCTGATCGCGTGTCTGATCTCGGACGGCGCGGAAGAGATCTGTGAGAGGCATGATGACCTCTGGAGGGCCTGTGAGGCAGGAATGGCGGCTCCGAAGAAGAAGAAGATGACAGACGTGGATATATGACCATCACAGCTTAAATACTCATATTGCGAGAAATATGTCATACATTACGACGAAGCCAATGGCGGCGTGGACTGCTGCACATGGTCGCCAAGGCATTTTCGCCAGTGACATTCCGCTGCGCTCTGAATCGCGCCGAAGTTAGCCAGTCTTGGCAATGGGCGCATCTACAGCGGGATTGGCAGATTGAGCGGTACTTCGGTAGGTGCTCATCGTTGCCCGGAACATATGGGAAACCTGGTGGGGCACTCAGAATTGGTCCGTGCGCAGCCGGTCTTGGCACAATCGAAATGTTGTTTAGAGGCCTTTTTAAGGCGATTTTGAAGCTGTACTCTGCTGAGTTGGTGATGTATGACGTAGTGGCTATCTATCCCTTCGGCGGGTGAGCTGTGTGACCAAAATTGGTCCGTGCACCCGGCGGTCTTGGCACCACGATAACGTAGGTGCCGGGGTGATGCAACAGGCCACGTGATGCAACAACACTCTATCACCTCGGCTGGTGATGGGCTTTGGGGCACGTGCCAACCCTGCCAGTTATGCTACGCTTTGTCAGAACATTGAATCAAGGCGACCTTTTTGAGTTGTATAGTGCCGAGTAAACCCGGAGTGTCGTAGGAGCCTACGTGACTAGTTACTATTGCCTGTAGTAGCAAGCACTAGAAGTTCTGCGTTGTACAACGCGTGGGTTCCGAACGAAACGCGCCCGCGCGTTGCGCGCCATTGAGCGGTAGAGAAAGTAGAGAAGCACACCACAACATGGCGCCTAGCGCCTCACTAAGAACTCCGGCCAACAAGATCGCAACCGGAGCTCCGAGACTGGACCGGGCTCGTGCTGCGAAGGTAAAGGCGAACTATCGTAGGCTTCACAGGGGCCTGTCGTCGACGCAAGAAGACGCGTCGCAAGCAGCAGACGCGTCACAGTCATCCAACGCGCCAGCGGAAGGGTCGAAGGAATCCGTCCTTTCCACCGTGGCCGCAGCCCTTGAGATGTTGAAAGGAATCCAGAAACAGTTGATCTCGGAAAACGCCCTTACTGCTGTACTGAGCAAGATGGATGAGATACAGAGCGAGTTACATAGTGCTAGACAGGAGATCGCGGAGCTGAAAGCGAAAGCCAATGAGGAAACCAACGAGAGGAACGAACTAAAAGAACAGATCAAGCAACTGAACGATCAGCTAGGCGCATTAACTCCGTCCAGCTATAGAAGCTGGCTGGCAGCCAGTGGTGTATTCAATATGATCAGTATGAAATCAATATCGGATTATTACCTGATCCGGCTTGGTTTAACCTGCTTAAGCAATAAATACCAAAGATCTGCATATTTTTTTGCCTCTATGAGTCAAATAAAACCGGATCATGCAATAATCCGATATTGATTTCATATTGATCATATTGAATACACCACTGCTGGCAGCCTCCGGTGTGAGCAATGACTGGCCCAGCTTAGAAGCTACCCAACCGTCGTACGTAGGCCAATCCAGCAGCATTCTAGTCGAGAACCTACTCCTCCAACTAGCCCAGCCGAACCAGCAGGCTTCACCACCAGCTTCAATAAGTATGTGGGCCACCATGACACCAGCAACTTTCAGGTGATGAAGAAAGCTATCAGTGAAGCACTTCAAGCTGATGAGAAGACGAGGGACGTGGTAGTCAAGGCAGTAATGGGGATGGACAGGGAGTCGAGGAAGATCAGGGTGGTCACTTCCACGGAAGGACAGGCACAGAGAGCCAGGGTGTGTCAAGACTAGCTACAGAGGGCACTGCCAGGGTCTCGGATCTGGGGCGAACAGTGGTTCCGAGTTAAAGTGGACCATGTGCGTAGATAAGTAACCACAAAGGAAGATAGAATAACTGAGCGAGAAGCAGCTAAAGACGATATTTCTAAGCATAACAACGTCGATATTCTCAAGTTCTCCAGTGATGTATTCGATATTGATTAGGCCAAAATTCGGAAATCAATATATCTCCGATATACCAAGAATGGCCCTTCGCCAGAGTATTGATGAAGAGAAAGTTCAATATTAAGTCATAGTTAATATTGAATACAGCACTGGCCAGAGTATTAATTAAGACAAGGTTCAATATCGACTCTTAATCAATATTGAATACATCACTGAAGTTCTCCATCATCAGCAAACCGGATCCAACAAAACCTTACTGCTCCGTCATCCTCTACCTGTTAAACAAAGAGGACGCCCGGCGACTCCTCGCCGAACGGTACATTGAAATCGGAGGAAGGCGCATACACTAATGAGTTCATCCAAGTAGATCGACCACAGAGATGCTTCAAATGCCAACAATACGGACACAAGCAAGTCAGATGCAAAGCGGCCAAGCCAACCTGTGGACACTGCGCCGAGGAAGGCCACGTCAAAGACGACTGTACAGCGAGGCAAGCGAAATGTGCAGCATGTGGTGGGCCTCACCAGGTTGCCAATAAGGGCTGTCCCGAATATCGAGAGCTCCTGAAAGCGTGCAGGAATGAACAGGGGCGAACTACGCGTCCTTCAGGCAAACGTGGCGCATCGGCAACTTGTACAGCACAGCCTTTTCAACGACAAGGCCACGAGTGACTTCCACATACTATTGCTTCAAGAACCCTACTGCTTCACGAGCAGCCGAAAGCAGCATGTTACCGTACCAGCACAACACTCGACGTTTACAGCATACCTACCCACGACAGCGAAGTGCACTCCAAGGGAACAACCGTTCCGGTCTGTGATATGGGTGAGGAAGGGCCTCAAGTTCACGCCAGTGCCGTGTCCATCACATGATATCACAGCCGGAGTGCTCACCGTCGACGACTACCACCTTCTGGCCGTCTCAACCTATGTTCCTCCCAGGACAGGATCTAGCGAAGAAGCTCATCTCGCCCTTGTAGGAGCGACAGCAAAGCTGGAGCGGATCATCAGTCAAGCCCGAGTTGATTATGGCAGAGCTATTGACATGTTTGTTGCAGGTGACTTCAACCGCCACGATGTTCTTTGGGGAGGCAATCATGTTGCCAACGCAAGGCGTCAAGGAGAGGCGGAGCCGCTGGTCGACTTCATGGCCGACTACTCCTTCCAGACGCTCCTCCCACGAGGCACGATGACCTTCGAAGGAGGAAACGGGTGTACAAGCACCATAGACCTTTCTCTAGCATCCGAAGCGCTTACCGAAAGACTAATCAGTTGCCGGACATGACGTCTCACTTCAGCAGGCAGATTATATGTCCTGTGATTCTTCCATCGCGGGCTCTAAGTCTACAGGCGTGTCTATTCGGGGGGAGGGTTGGTTTTGCTTGGGAGGGCAATTTTTCGACGGAAGGTGTGGGTTGGTGCGGAGGGTCCATCAACTTGCATTGCGCGTCTTGAAAGACATCTGTCCATAGACGGTCTTCTTCGTGGTGCTGTAGTAGCTCTTCATCTGTGTATGGTCCGCTAGGGTCCCCATTTAGAATATCTGGGCTACAAAGTGAAGCATTCTACTCCCAAATCGACCCGGGAATCCTCACCGTGAGGCGGAAAGCTGGCTTTGCAGACACACGCAGGAGTCCTCTCAGAGGCCGCATCGTTTCAGACGCCGCACATTCTGAGCTTGAATTTCACGATTTCACTGCAACGGCATTCTTCGATCGATCCCTCCGTCGCCCGTATAGGGGCATCACAGTCCTTCGCAGAACAACTGGTGTGAAACGGAGTCGCTTCACGTCGAGTATCTTCCCTGGACTAACATGACGGCGTTCCCTGCGCCCTTATCTTCCCTTCTCGACCTACGCTATTAGAATGGCATCGGCCAAGGGCTGTATGCTATCTCTGTTGATTCGATACCATTACGATGGCGCTCGCCGGTGCCATGTTGCATATTACGGATGTGGTTGCTATGCTTGTCATCGCCCTCGCCGTCTATCAGTGATGTATAACAGCGCGGTGTCCTGCGCAAACACCGGTATGACCACATGTGGACGTGGAAGAGTGACCGTGGAACGACTGTGAAGGCGAAACGATATGAAAGCAGAACGATCTACAAAGGCAAAACGACCATGAAGGCGAAACGCCGATGAAGGCAAGACGTCCATAAGATGGTTATGTGGTCTCTTGCATCTGTTTCTCTGACCTGCGCCGTTGTGCTGACGCCCGCCATGGCTCTCGTGCATTCTGCTCCTGACCAGCGCCATGGAGCCAGCGTCCTTCGAGCCCACCTTGCGTTCATTTTTCCTGATTTGGCCATCCTCCTGATGCTCGATCTGTCCCTCATGTCCACATTTCGGGTGTTTCCATCTTGTACATTTCTCGACCCAGGCTATTTACCCCAAACGGTTCCTAGATTCGTGCGGCCATCTTCCTCGACATACGCCATCAATACTGGCGTTCAACCATGATCGCTGAACGAAAGGCTGGGAAGGCGCGTCGTGTGAGGAGTTGAAACGAGTCAAGCGCCTTTGCACTACGAGTCACTGCCTGTATTTCGGCGGCGCAAAATCAGAGGTACTGTCGCTTCATCCCTGCTTCCTTCTGTGGGCGAGTCGAGGGAGGACCGGCGTTGTAGGTTATACGAGTGGCATCTGCACGAGATAACCAAAGCTTGAGTAAGAGCATCTGGTAGAAAAGCAGAGCAGCTGAAGACGCTCGACGCGATTCCTGCCTAGAAAGTCTAGACTATAGATACGTAGGCCGTCTAAAATACATCCATGCCCACATCCACCATTCGCATCCACAGAATACATCCAGTCCCTAGATTTCAGATCCACACCCCCTAGATGGCCCCTACCCTAGCCTAAGCGTGGTATATCGCAAGAAGTCCAATATCTCCATTCACAAAGAATTAAAACGCCCGTCGCACTCGAGCCCAGCGACCAAAACCGCCCCCTTAGAAACCCCTATCCCACCGCCCCCTGAATCCTCACCTCCCGCACCGGCTTCCCATCATCCCACTGCATCTGGGCCGGCGGGGACGCCCTGCGGCTCGAAAACCCCTTCTCGAGGTCCAAGCTCTCATGCTCGACCTCGATGGTCGTCTCCTGCCTAATATCGCCCATGCCCCTGCCCCACTGCTGCCCCTGATTGATCGCGCGCTCATCGCTATCAGGCGAGCGGTCGCGGCGCCCAAACTTCCTGACCTCGAAGTCAAACCCTCCCTTCCTGAGATCGTCGTTCGAGCTCGACGAAGACGCGTTCTTCGCGCTCACCTTCGCGCCGGACTTGAGCTCCGCGAGCTGCACGTCGCCGGCGCCGGGCTGCGTGTTGGCGGAGGCGGACACGTTGTGGCTACGGCCGTTCGACTTGGCGTAGCCGTCGGTGTTGCGGTCGCGGTAGGAGGGCTTGGAGCCCGTCATACTGCGCAGGAAGGGCAGCCACTCGCGCATGAGCGGCCAGATCATGGGCAGATTGGCGACCCAGACGGCGACGGAGGCTTCGCGCGTGTACCAGAACATGTAGGACGTGTCCCAGACGTCGCTGAGGTTGAAGTATTTGGTGAGGACCGCGGCGATGATCTGGAGGTGAGTGTGTGAGTGGGGTGAGCACTCCAATTGCCGGAGCTGGAGGACTTACGACGAACGTGCCCATGCTAAAGACCGAAGCCAGTATGGTCTTCTGCTTCGTGGGCAGCCTGAGGCGGAGGACCATCGGTATGGGAATGAGGATCATGCAGATGTCGCTTGTGATATTGAAAGAGGCCTGGACGAGGGAGTATCGTCGCAAGGTCGTACACTCGGAGTTCGGGGCGGGACAGCCCAGTACCCGTAGAAGGGCCGACAGTTCGTGAAGAAGGCTATTTCGGTAGCCATCCAGCCAATTCCCACGTAGATGGCGAGGTACTTGACAAGACGTTGCTGAAGTGTCCCCTGGGTGATGCGCCAGTACATGAAGAGCAGGCAAGACTTGAGAGTGTAGATGACGTTGAGCATGGCCTGGCGCGATCAGTATCGGCTTGAGAATCTCAGAGGGGACGGATGGACCGACTTGCTCGGATAGAACAACAATCTTCGAACCTAGGATGCGTTCTTCGACTTCCTCGGGCGTGAACGGTAATTCCTCCTCGGTGTACAGATTGCTGCCTCCACCACCTGCGATGACATTGAGACAGACAATCAGAATGATATACCAGCTCTGCACGCTATATGTTAGCTGCTGAATAGCGAAGGACGAGATCGTTGTGGCTTACCCCGGCGACTACCATGAGGTAATCATCTGGCGCAAGCTCTCTGATCCCCATTCGATGTACCCTGGCGTACCTGTCGGTGGTGAGTGAGTGTTTGACCCAACTCATGGCCTGGATACCCCTACATTCGAAGACCTATGATAAATAAGCTGACGCCGAAGAGCGGCCACGTCTGACGGCCCAGCTCCCGTACGAACTCGTCGTCGAAGCCTCCCATTGTGCTGTTGTAGGCTGAACCGGCCGCGGCTCCACGACTGAGGAATGAATGGAGGTTGTTGTAGAAAGCGATACGAATGGAGTCGACGGCTCTTTGCTAGAAGATGCTTCCAGTGGACGAAGTTCAGTACCAGCACAACGCTTCACCGTATGAAGTGGCTCAGTTCGAGTGTGAGCAAAGAGTCGGCGCGTGATAATGACTGCTACGCATAGAAACGGCAGAAAATAGATGTTCGGAATTCTTCCAACATCCAGGAATATGTATATCGCCCTCCTGCCGTTGGCCCCTCGACGGTCCTCCCACGCAAGGTACGGGCGCCGGCAGAGATGCGCAGGCACAAAGGAAATAGAAACGTAGATGTATACTAAATGCCCGGGGGTCAATGCAGAGAGATATATATTGAATGGGGGTCAGGAACGGGCATGGCAATGCTCTGTGACAGACCTGCTCGCAGACGAACGACCAGCCTCAGCGAAGTTGTGGTGCCTTCGTCAAGCCGACCCAAGCTTTTGTTTACAGCTTCGCGGTCGTTAGCGATGTTCGCATGGGAGAAATCCTGGTGGCTTTGGACCGTGCCAAACGGCGTATTAACGAATTTAATCAGCCCGCTGCAGGGGCTCGACAAATAGATGGAAGATCAATCCCGAGAGCCTGGGTAGACCGAGGGACCAGAAGTCACTGGGGAAGTTTCATCAAACGCTGCGGTTGATATGCTTGCTTGTTTCTACGCGTACCGGGAGGTTCGTCAGCAGTGATCGCCCCCAGGCTTATGCACCTCAAAAGTGACAGACAAGGATAACCGACATGATAGGGTCAAGATAAGGTCCCGTCCTTTGAAGCGGACAAGAGAGCTTCCCGTCTGGGGGACGGGCCATCACGCACTTTAAGGGGGAGATAACTCTGGTCGGTGCGCGGGAGTCGGAGGAATCCCAACGGCCTTGCTGGGCGTCGTGGGGTCAAGCCACACGGCATTCGTCCTGGATAAGCAACTGGAGGCCCCCAAAGACAGCGGCACGGCAGTCACGCATCAGCCGGTGTGTGATTTCGAAGGGCTCTTCCCCAGCGATAGAACTCTAGCACGAGTCGTCTCCTGCGGACCGATTCGAGCAGACCCCAAGAAGCCGTGTCCTCGACTTCATACGGGGGAATTGCGCCACACGCGCGGCAGAGCTCCAATGCGAGTGATCCTCGCCGGTGAATAGGGAAGCCGTCTTCGACTTCATCTTCGAGCACGGCTCTCCCACTTCCCGTCAGGGCTCCCTTCAAAACTGACATTCGTCCTAAGGCCCAGGATTCAGGTTGATTCGAGACAACATTCGGACCTCTCGTTTGCATCCCTAACAAGGCGGGAAGGTGTAAACGATAAACGACGCAGCTTCGTCCCATTTGACGGCCGCGCGGTTGAATTGGAAGCTCTGAGCGATAAGCGACGGGGTCCTTGGGTGTGGCTGGACGGCTGAGACCTGGAAACGGACGCCAGTCCCAATCGTGGCTGCGCCTCGCGAGCAAATTTCAAGGGGTTGCGAGCAGAGGAGGCATCCCCACTGCAATCATGATTGGGGCGAAGAGGTGGTGAAGATGAGGGCCAAGGCAGAGATACGAGCAGACGTTGGAGCAAGGGAGATCGGGGAATCGATGCCGGCCTTATTGAACCAGACAGGCCCCCAGCAAGCACTGGGCACCCGGTCGGGTCTTTTCCGTGGACCAGAGCGTGTTTTGACTTCGTGACAAGCGTTTGTTACGTCACTTATCACAGACGTGGGAAAACACCACAGGAAACATTATCACGCACTCACACCCAGCACATCAAAGTGATCAATTGCTTTCAGCGGCCATTTAGACTCAGCACATATCCAGGCTGACCAACCAATCCTACCAGAGCATATGTCCATGCACTCCTACATGGCCAGAGCCAGTGAACTCAATCGAGAACTCCTCCACAGCACAAGGCGAGCACGCCTCAACGCTCTGAGTATATCGCTGATCCAAGGTACGACCCATAAACACGAAGTGAAAAGAAGAAGCAGCAGGCATACCGCTACAACACTGAAACTCCCAATGCACGCCATTAGCCCACAGACCACAGTTTCAGCTGCAGGTACTGATATTGCAAGATAACGCAATCGCGATTGGAACACCCCCGCCGCAAGCGCCTCTGTCACCACGCCCAACTGCCGCGGCGGGCTGACACGCCAGAGGCGCCCAAGGCTTGCTCGTGCGCCATGGTCGGCTGCTGTTTCGCCCACTCCCGGACATAAACCCGCAGCGCTCTCCAGCGTGCGCATGTGTACTCGGTGATGTCTAAGTCGCTCACGTTCTCGTCGTCACCGAGCCGGATGTAGCCACGCGCATTGGCGAGCCCATCGTCCTGTCGCAGCTCCACGATGGAGGTCCCGGATATCCTGCTCAGTTCCTCGTCGAACTTGCGGGCCAGAGACGGATAGCCCAGCGACAGGTAATTGTACACCTGGGTGATAAAGCCGTCGTCGAATTCTTCGTCGATGGCTTACTCGGCCATCAACTTCGCGTCCAGGCTCGCCATTTCACCGCTGTCCGGATTGGATGGGGGCGGCGACGGCGGTAGCCCTTCGCGCATTGATCTTCGAACAGGCGTCGGACACGGCGTCGTCACTGGATCGCCTGTCTTGTTTCTGGGCGTGAGAAGCCCGCTCGAACCTTTTTGCGGCGGTGAGAGCCCGTTATCAAAGCAGCAGCCATTCCACGGTCCCCGCCCGCTAGAACGCCGACTGCTAACCGTGGACCACAGCGATAGCTTCGGGCGCTCTGCCTCCTTTCCTTGCCACAGACCTTCCGGCTCTTCGTTCTCCGTCTGCCCCGTGAGATAGCACATCGACTTGCGCAATGTATGAGAGCCCTGAGTGACGTCAACCCTTGCAGGATCGGGTGAAGGACAACGGGGAAATTGGATGTCGCCTCCCAGCATCGGAGGCCTTGTCCGCACCAGGAGATTCGTGCAGGAATAGTGGGACACTTGCTTCCGTGCTGGTGGTCCTCTACCAGCTAAGCATATAACGGATGGCTGGAAAGGCGTTATATATACCAATCTAGCTCTCATCGATCCGAGGGCCTCCTGGAACTTCTTCAGTGACCCGGGCTTCAACGCCAACTGGCTGGACGATGGTGCCAGTCGCAGTTGGTATTTGGCGTACGCTGCAGGTAGGTTAAGAGTCTTCGAGCAGACGGGCAATCGTGACTTACGGATTCTCCCAAGTCTTGGCGGAGCGCCTCCTTGATTCGCTCATAGTCACTATCTTGAACGTGTCAAGAGTTCTGTGTCGTGGCTGATGTATTTCCGATATCTTAAGTCTAACCTTTGGGCATCGAGGCTATCTGTACGGTCCTTACTCTAGAAGGAGAATATCAGGATAGGATAGTTGCCTTGGAGACGTATGTGAAGGCGCGGGGAAGGTGTGAGTATTTCCTTCAAAGCTCTTTCCAATTGGAAGGAAGAGATATTGTTGAGAATTCGTGTTTGATTATCTTATCAACGACATTCATTTTGATCTTACACTTCTGTGAGGGCGAGGCAAGTACATTATCGGAAACACGGTTCCGTCCAAGTATTCTGTGACGATTTTAGGAAACTACTTGTATGCGAAATTCTTATACAGAAACCACACAACTCTGACCATCTTCATGTCGGAAACAAAACACTGTCTTCTCCGACAGAAAAACATACTGGCTGGGGGAAGACGAGATACCATCTGCCACATGTTGAGATTCTGAGCCGACACCCAGTGCGCTGTTTCGTCGATTTGCCAGTCCAACGTGATTTGACGTCTTTGTGGTCCTTTCCACTTCCAGGGTTGGCGCCTGCTATGTCAAGATTGAACTGCGATTCGTCCCGGCCTTGGCGAGGTCGGAAGGCCTTCGTTCTTCTTTAAGTAGCGTGACTTGGACAGACGTAGGAAGGGTGTAAGAAAGTCTTTCAGGTTTGGGCTCTATCACTGCTCCCAACAACTCCCGCCCTGACACCGGTACTGCTAACCCACCGATTGCCAGTTAGGAAAAGGTGTCATGGGTATCTAGAAACCGCTGCCTCCAGAAATGGTTGCCCTCAGAGATGGGTGTTCACGGAAATGGTCCAGAAATGGCTGTCCTCGGAAATAATCTAGAAGTGGCTCTCCTCAGAGATATCCCGAAATAGCTGTCCTCAGAAGTGATCATTGCGCTCAACGCTTGGACGCCTCCGACCCGCTAATTGACAACAGTGCTTGGTGCTTCTTACCTTCTTGCGCGCCGGCAAAGCAGCAACAAACACACGCGTCCAGATTGTCATGCAACAATCATAACGGGCTGCCTCCAGGTCCAAAACTGGCTGTCTCCTAGGAGGAACGATCACCGATTGAGCATCATCACCGATACGGCACTCAACTCCCCTACCTTTTCCCTCCATCTATATGCGAAACTTAGCTGTAATCATCAACAACTACACTAATGAACATGATACCCCCGTAATCATTAGCTATTAGAGCCTTCCCTGATGAATTTGGAGCCTGTCGCGCTAACCTTTCCTATCTATTCTGCTCCATCAGTGCAGCCACCGTACCTTTGGCCTCCATTAGCATTCGCCCCTCCGAACACGGCGCGAGTCGTTGTAAGATCAAATGATATTGAGTGACAACACCAGCGAACCGAACATGCTTGCGAGCGACCGGTTGGTGAGGTTGCGCGGTGCGAGATGTCGAAGAGAATTGTTGGTAAAAATGGGTGGTTGTGTGTCTCTCACAGTTCTACATACAAGCAATCTGACCGCAATATATAGTAGAGACTGTGTCTTCTAGAACCTTCGACCCTGCTTTCCTTACAGAGTAACAATCTGCGTCTGCCGGAGGAAGATGACTGTACCTTCATATTCCAACAAGAATCAACGACGAGATCAAGGAGACACCACTTCTTCAGGGTCACAATATATCAGATTGCTACCTTGTGCTGCCTCGTGCTGCTTTACGCTGCTTTGTGCCTGGCGTTGCATGTCTTTGAGACATTGGACCAGAAATTGACCATAAATTGACCAAAGCCGGACCAGAGATAAACCACGAACCGCTGGACCACAAAACAATGGACTATCCTATCATTTTGCAGTCGGAAACTATTAAAGGTTGCACCAGGAATGCAAAACAGAGTGCGTCAGTCGTTCGTCAAAATGCAAAAGGTAATTATCTATGTTGTTTTTGGTTAATAACTGTGGTAATAGTGAAATCGGATCGGGTTGGTGTCCGGCTCGCTTGTGGAATACGTTAGTAGTAAAAGAGTAGTTCTATACATACTCTAAGAAAACAAAGCACCTGTAAGAATTGGAAAAACCTAGGGTATAATACAATTTGACTGTCTTTCACGAATACAAAACGTTCTACTTCTTCTAGAGCCGCTCGCGAGCGTTAGTTTCTCTATTCGCAAAGTCTAGGGTATAATATATACAACAAAAAGCAAGTTATCAGTCTCATTTGCGCGCCGTCGGATTCCATGAAGAGTATCCGATAATTTGCCTCGCATGGCCGTAGAGACCCATGGTGGCCATCAGCACCAAGTATGGCGTGTAAACCACCGAGAACAAGATCATCATCCCCCGAGATGTGAACTCTGATCGAACGAGGTCGGTAATCCAAAGCGTGAAGATGAGGCAGATTACACTACAACGCATGTTAGTTGGCTGATACATATATGTGCGCAAAGCGTGAGGGACTCATACGTTGCGAACAAGAACCATTGGGCCATCGGATACCGGAAGAAGAGCAGCTTGACAAGTTCGGCAGGGTTACTTGGCCAGCCAGTGATGACGAAGCTAAGAAGCAGGCAGGTATGTTGTGTGACGAGGTAGTAGCTTATCTCGCGGATCAGAAGAAGCGACAACACACCGAATCGCTCGTTCATGCGGCGCTTGCCTGTGGGCGGTTGGTTCCAGACTAGGGGCATGTGCTTGAGGCTGGCTTGCGTCCAACCCTGCGCCCACCTCATGCGCTGCTTCCAAAAGGCGGCGAAGGTCATAGGCGCCATCTCATACGACAGAACATTCATGTCGTGGACGGCTTTCTTGTTCTGCCCGTAAGCACGAAGAGCCGAGTCGATATCCTCTGTTAACATTTCGCCGTGCATCTTATGACCGCGCAACAAATCGGCCTTCCAATAGCCGTTGGAGCCGCAGAAGAGACCAAATCCAAACAACCGACTTCTGCCTGGATGAGACACAGCGTAGATTTTATCAAACTCGATCGCAATCATCCTGGTCCAGAACGAATCCTGGGAGTTGTAGACTACGCAGCGACCCTGCACTATGTCTATAGACTTGTCCGTCATAAAGGCCTCGGCAGCCCATCGAGGATTATGCGGGTGTGGGAAATGATCGCAATCGAAAATAGCGATGATATCCGCCCCAGTCTCGAGTGTAAAGAAGTAGTTGAGGTTGTCGGCTTTCGACTTGGAGCCTGGAACTTTGACAACTTTTAGCTCACGGTGCTTCTTCTCCATCTCGAAGAGCTCAGTCTCAAGCGGCTCGATAGGCTTCGGGGTGTTGTAGACAAGGTTAATGCGCAGCTTGTCCCGCGGGTAGACGATTTCGTCCAGAGCGTAGTGGATCTGGTCTTTGACGATGTCCTTCTCATTCGGAAGATACGCGACCACGACTATATCCAGTATCGGCAGCTTCTCATCTGGTGTTGGGAACTTCCCGCCGTTCTCTTGCACCTTGATCGCAGCTGCTCTTGCTTGTCTGACAGGCTTGATGCCCAGAAATACCTCTATGACGCACGTTGCGGCGATGTAGAAGTTGGTGCTCATGTAAAAGAAGTAGAACACCTTGATGTATCGTTCCGAGCATGCTGTGTAGATGGCGGTGGAGACGATGTAGTATGTGAGGACCAGGGTGAATGGTGTCCAGTCGATGACCCAATTGGAGAAGCTAAGGAGGAGCGAACGCCAGGCTTCGAAGAAATGCTTGAACCAGGAGATTGATGAGGATAAAGTAAGTGACGGGTGAGCCCATGGTACGACGCTGTGCCGGCGAATAGGAGCTGCAGTGAATGTGGATTCCTTGATGCAAGACATGCTAAATCAACTCGCTAGTGCAGCAAATGCGACTGAAAAGAAAGAGAGGTCAGGCGAAGCTGACCGAAATACGATAAATTGGGAATTGAAACGAAAGCTGTACAGGAATGAAGGCGACAGAGAATACTGACATTTGCAAATCTATTAATATAAGAGGAGCGTCTACCATCAGAGTCATGATACCAACATTGTAAGGTATTTCCGCGACTCTGGACTCGTACAGTTCACCGGAGACCTCTATAGACAGCATGCGAGATAGGGGCGTTCTCGCCAGCGTGTTACGCCATGATGGAAAAATGTGGAGATGTATACACAAAAGTGAAAAGTCTGCATCAATCCAGTCAATCCCCGTCCGTTGCTGTACGCTTTAGCCCGTCAAAGACGTCAGATTCTGGACCTTCATGACTAATGTATCGCAGCATGGCGCCCAAAGCCCGCAGTAACAGGCAATCAAGGGGACTTAGCCACTCAAAGAGAGGAGCGACGGCCGGCAAGGGTTCGATTGGTTCATGCAGACTTTTCAGCTTTGGAAGTAAGATGGACTCTTGTCTATGAACCTTGGACACTGCACGCCACGCCCCTCGCAGCCCGCATCGGGCCAGAAAATGCCTCTTGTCGGTCACCGCGGGCTTAGCGGTGTATCCACTTTCGCGAGGGGCGAGATCGAAGCTTGAGGAAACTTTGCACAGCGAGAGGAACAGCCGTTTTAGTCAGGAAGGCACAATGGAGATCCGGCGTATGGAGATGATCTCCGCCATGCATGGTTCGTCCACTTCACTGGGAGTGGTGACGCTTTGTTGGGCCTCGTTGGCGCCGGAACTTCGGAAGTCCACATGATTTTCGCCAAGGTCGTTCCGTAGTGGAGACTTCATCTCTTCAGCTTTCCAAGGTTCCGTCGGATCTGCAGGCACCATTCCGCTTTCAGTACGGCATACCCAAATACGCCGCAAAAGCAAAGTCTTCACTGCTGACGTTTCCCGAAGCAGAGCTCTCAATCTGGACTCAGATGTACTGACTTAGTCATCCTGATCTTCGTGATTAGCACGTCCCAGCAAGTCGCAGGAGGGATGCGGTTTCTCCCTAATATTGATATACCGGCGCGTAGAGCATACAAGCTCTTTCGGCCTTTAACTACTTTTCCTATCACGAACGGGTTCTCGCTTGCTATTCTACTCGACTGCTAACAACATGTCTCAGAGTCGTTCGTTGTTCTCCAGGCTTTGGTCCGTCAGAAGAGTCCTGCCTCGTTGGACGGAATCTTCTCACGTCTCATTATCGCACGACTACCTCACAGGTCTTCGCGGATTCCTCGTTCTCGAAAGTCTCGTCTGGCTGTTCCTGCAGACCTTTGTGCCCTCCTTGGTCTCCGGCGATGTACCAGGTCGGTTATACCAAGTTGTCCTCCGCAAAGTATTCTCGGTGTTACTCTGGAATCCAAGTTTGATCTATTCGTTCTTCATCATCCTCTCTGCTCGCACAGTCTGTGTGCCTTTCCTCCATGAGCCATCTGTAGCCAGTTATGCCGGCTCTCTTATTCGCCGGCCTCTCCGCATCGGCATCCCCCTTTCAATTGGCTTGGCCGTCGCTATTACCATCATTTCACAGATGGGAACATCTTATATCGCAAATGCTGCATCTCTGCTCGAAAATCCTACTATCACGGTCCCTTCTGTGCCTCCGACTCCGCTTTCCGCCTTCAACTCGATTTACAACCTCCTCTGGGTAGTCCGTGACTTCCCTCTCCAAGCCGGCAACCAATTCTGGCCTTCTGGAACTTTATGGGTGCCCTCCCTCATCTACTCGCAAAGTTACACCGTGTATCTCATGATGGTCATCCTCCCGTTCACAAGACCAACCTGGCACTTCCAAGGCTTCATCATCTTCAGCCTTGGCTCATTCTGGCTTCAGTCATGGGGCTGGTATTCCGCGGCGGGTCTTCTTCTCGCGGATGTCTCCTCGAATCCCACTTTGCGATCCCGCCTCTTATCCGGCATCAAGTTTGGCGAAAACTATGCGTGCCCGTCATGGCTCCTTGCAGCCCTCCTCACCGTTGTAGGCATAGCCTTGAAGTACATTTGGGTTGCCGCATTTCCTCAGCACCTGAATGCGGAGCTCATGCTTCATCCCGCTTTGCACCTCTCGGATAAGCCGAGCTTGAGCAGCTTTGAGCTTGATCCTCGACAGCCGTACCCGAGACTGGACGACTACATGGTGATTGTCGGAGTTCTTCTTCTTCTAGAGACTTCCGAACGTCTGCAGAGCTGGTCCTCTGCTAGAATCTTAATCTATCTTGGCGAACGGTCGCTGAGTTAGTGCATACAATGTCACGTAGATATATCTCAATTCACTGACGCTTCTGCAGGTATCTTCATAGCGCAGTCGATCATCATCTACACTGCCGGTTTGAGGTTGTTCATTCACCTTCGTCTGACGCTGCATCTATCGCTTTCAGCGTCGAACGCAATTGTGTTTGTCACATGTATACCTGCAATCCTGTTAAGTGCCGAAGTATTTCACAGGATGGTTGACGTACCAGCCCGCTGGACCGCCAGGGCATTTTTCAATTGGATAAGGCAGTAGATCGAGTTCGGTTTTCTTGAGTACGACTCGGGGGCATTTACCGTAAAATGTTGGCTTTTCTAGTTGTAGATTTTCGCTTCTGAGTATTACGTCTACCTACCTATCTTTGCTCGAACCCAAGCATGCTCAGCGTGTGATTTTTCGCCAAGAGTAGCACATGCCTAGCCGTCGATTGTTCTGTTCAGCTGCTGTGCAGTGTTGTAAATCGATTGTCAAGGTATCGGTACTAACCAGACGAACAAGCTGGGACGTCAACAACCTTTACTACCGGCACCTCCACTAGCGCTTCCGGAGCTTCCGCGCCATAATAACCATAGCTATGATTCGTGGTTAAACGTAAGGGGCGTGGCGGCATCACTTTTATCGATTGTATATATGACTCGCAGCTACGGAGCGCCGCGGCGGCCTGTTATCCATCGATCTTAGACGTCAGACATGGTAGAAACGCTGTACTAAAACTAGTAATATGCTAGCTCCTAGTCGTATGGTCTGCTGTAGGCGGTAATAGGGGTGATCGTTCGGCAAAATGACGTTATCGAACCATCATGGGTCAACTTGGCATCGTTTAGTTGCTATAATGAACCATTTGCAACACTGTTGCTGTGGTGCAGGGTTGACAACTAGCGCGGATCGATCGGCGATAGGGAAACCCTGGTTTTCCCGATGGACCGTGCTCGCCAGGAACCAGACCGACAACCAGGATACTCCTTATCTCGGCCCGGCCTCACCAAGCCCTGTGCTTTTTGGTCCTATGTGGCGTCACTACGTCGATCTGGCTGAACCAGAGTGGACTACATATTCACATGCTGGTTTCGGACCCAGTATCTGCGCCGTACGAATGAGGCGCCCTGAACGGGCGCCCAATCAGTGATGACTGGCGATGAACAGTACATAAGGTGGCGAGCCACACCCGACCCCTAGGTTTGCCGCATGACATCAACTCAAATGATCCCCACTACATGTGGAGATAGAGTGTGGTACCTAGTGTCTGGATATGCACGGCCTCTAGTCCTGCCACACTTTATCACCAAGCACAGGATCTCGTCGATCCAGCAATCCGGAGACGAGCACTGTCTTCTGCAGACAACCGCATACAACTCGCCATCCCACATTGGCAGTCTGGGCCGATCGAGCACTGCCAAAAGCTGGTATGATATATGCGTCCCAGTGACAAATGCGTGCCCAACAGCCGTGGAAGGCATCTTCTTGAGACATGTGGCTGCAACTTTAGATCCTGCCTCTTCCCCCACTTTTCTCCTGTCATCATTTTAGATATGTATATGCATCAACCCATGGGCAGCAGCTCCGCTCGCCAAGGTAATCTGCATTTCCGGACACTTCAGCCTCAAGATCATCTTGAAAGGATCCCTCCAAGGTGCGAGTTCAGTCCATGACGGCTAGTCGCGCATCCATCCAGCGTCCTTTTTCTCCCCTGTAACGCTTCGCTAAAAGGTCTCGCTCCGAAAGGACTGAAGGGTCAAGATGTCCATGGCTACTCGCGAGGCACAGTATTATTCGGGTCACGTGCACAAACCCAGTAAGCGGCTTTGTGAGAACATCATACTGATCAATTCTATCACCAACCACCACGCCTTAGTATCATCATAAATAATGCCTCAAACTCGTGGCGCTTACGGTCCTCACAAGTCTACAGCTATCCGTGCTGGAATTATCACAGCGCGGCATTGTTTTGGCGCTTCTTACCCCCAAATCGCCGGCTTATTCCGTGTCCATCCTACCACCGCACAAGGCATCTATGATTCTGCTCGGCAGCGTGCTGGTAATAGTGAGGACGTCACTAAGATACTAGAGCACTGCGAGGAAGCTCCTGGTAGAGGTCGCCGTCCAAATCATCCACCTGGTTCAACCGTTTCGAAGCGGCTTCGTGAGGTCTCGCAGCAAGACGCCTTCCATCAAGACCTCCCTCACTCACAAATTGCTATAGAAGTTAGCAAAGAACTAGATATCTATATCGACCGTACAACCGCCGATCGGATACTTAAGGGGCATCACAACATCTTTAGATATCGTCCACGGCTGAAGCCTCCCCTCACACGCGCACACAGAGCCTCACGCTATGAGCTGGCCTGCTGGGCTCTCCCCCATATTGAGGCTGGTGATATCTTTATATTTAGCGATGAATTCGCTGTTGAATCAGGAAACCACAGACGATTACCAAATATCTCACGGCCTGCGGACGCAAATCCATACAACTACTGCCGAACAGAGCCTCCAACCTTCCAGTCCTTTATGTTCTGGGGTGCTATTGCATATGGATATGGCCCTGGACCTTGCCATATGTGGGAGAAAGAGAGTGAAAAAGAAGCAGCTGCAATTAAAGCTGAACTTGCTACTGAGAACGAGGCCCTTCTTGCAAAACAAGAAGACGACCGTCGTCAAGCACGGATACCTGGTACAGAGCAGCACCGCGTGCTTCAAGAGATCAACGCCAATCTACGTCATCAGGATGCTGTGAATCCACTGCCCTCAGGGCGCCGCCGTGTTCTTCGTCGTCCAGAATGGGAGTTTAAAGTAGAGCTAGCCAAACGAGATTCCGACCGTATCGGAGGTGTAGATTGGGCACGGTATCGTCGAACAATCCTTATCCCGAGGCTTTACGCGTGGGCAAAGGAGATTGAACAAGAGACTGGACGGCGCGTGTGGATAATAGAAGACAATGCTGGTCCTCATAAGAAGGCAAGGCGTATGGCTAAGGGCTATCGCATTGAACACGGCATTCGCGTGGTTAATTGGCCTCCGCGATCGCCTGATCTGAATAAGATCGAGGAGATCTGGATGTATATTAAGGATATCATTGAAGCGCAGCGCCTTGATCTATATAATCACGATGGTAAGCTCTCAAGGAAGCTGGTTCAGAAGGCTGTTCTTGAAGAATGGCAGAACCTCCCTCAGGGCCTTATCAACAACGTCTGTGAAGACTTCAAGCACAAGCTGGAGCTCTGCAAGCGCCAAGAAGGCAGAAACAACTTCAATGGATAGCTATACATCTATGTAATTAGTGTTGAATTCGGTGTTGTGGTGATGCCGCTTACTGGGTTTGTGCACGTGATCCGAATAATACTGTGCCTCGCGAGTACTCTTACTGGCCTTAACCTTGCCCTTGGTTTGGCCTCTGCGCTCGATGTTAGCGGGTGCTCCTGCGGATATTTTGATCCCTCTTCCAAGCAGCTTTTCACAGAGTCTATCGTTGTCTACTTCAACGAGTCACAATCTTTACCAGATAGAGACTTTTCCTCTCAATCCTTTGTACACAGGAGCGAGAAGGGATGGAACAGTCTCTATCGGCAGGGCGCGAGTCCCTCGAACGTCTTGATTGGAAACGAGTCCACGGTCTCTTGGTTGGAGCAAGCCAGCAACCCTTCATCTCTGGAGCTCTTTGTGGACCCGTCTGTAGACGACCACCTTGTGACTGGAGCCGCAGTCGAAACAAAACGACAGGATATTCAGTATGGTACCTTCCGAGCCTCGATGCGCTCAGCCCATCCTTGGGCCGGCGGCAGCGCACTCTCCATGATGCTTCGCTACAACGAGTCTCAATCTCTTGAGATCGATATGTTGAACACGGACAAGCCTAGCACTGCTCGGGTGACCACCCTCATGAACGGTGAATGGCCAGCCCAATCCCTGGGAGTCAACTACACGACCATAGCCGAAGGATCGGCCGATGTCCCTGCTGTGTCACCTTGGGATTTTATGGAAGTTCGGATGGACTGGACCAGGGAATGCGTTAATTTCACCGTTGCTGGAAACCTCACCCGATCCATGGACTCGTCTCAACAAGACCTTCCCACTACACCCTCCGCGCTGGTATTCAAACATTGGTCTACTGGAGACATCAACTTTATGCAAGGACCGCCAGTCAACCAATCTGCTGCCGACGTTGCCTGGGTGCGCATTTTCTTCAACTCATCGCTAATGTCGGACGATGAGCATCGGGATTTTGATTCACGATGTCAGGCGTCGATGGCTTGCTCAGCGGACGACATCAGGCTGCGAGGCGCTTCAGCATACCCTCAAGAAACCCTTGTACCCTGGAAGGAGCCCCTCGCAATGTAGCTTTTCGCATACCCTCTGCAATTGTGGCCGGCGCTTGCGCCTTCTTCGGCTTCTTTGCGCTTACGAATGCATTCATCAGGAGAATGCCATGGCACAAGCTGCTTTCCAAGGACAAACCAGAAACACTGCCAGTCCCGTCAGTGCTCGGTGGTGGTCCTAAACGACCAGAGGAGCCAGTGCAAAGCAAGGAAAGGCTTACTTCTGCATCGGAGAGCGATTCGGATACTCTAAAGGAAATCGAACGAGACGTTAAGTACAGCGACAGCTTTGACATGCTCAAGGATTCTTCCGTGGATGCAATCACGCCGATAGATGCTCGATCAACCGCGACACCATCAACCCAAAAGAGTTTCAGACTCGACAGCGCGGCCCTTGTGAAGAAGCTTTCCCAAGTCAACCCCTCGGAGGCCTCTAGTATTAGAAGTCCCGAGAGTCTAGGTACCTCCGCGCGCTCCAGTGCCATATGGTCAACCGGCGTCGACACATGTGTTTCTCCGACGCCTGTACCAGTTAATGGGGCCGCATGGCCCACGGGCTCGGAGCATAAAGACTCTAAACTCAAGGATGAGCCGGAAGTTGCATCGAAAACATCTAAACAATCTTCGGTTGACGAGGCACCAAGCGAGAACAGCGATATCTCGAACGGATCTTCCGGAAAGACGGGGGCATACTTGAATCGGAGAAGGAGCCTGCCTTGTTATCCGATCCAGCTCCAACAAACCAGATCTCAGCACCGAAAAAACGAATCGATTACCTTGCCGGATTAGTTGCGTTTTCATGCATTTGCGTCACTTTCGTCCATTTTGTGCTCACATTCATCCCTTATGCAGTGGGGCTCGGAGGATCTAGACACTATAAGAGCGAATACTGGGCACGTTGGACCGCTGGGCCCTACATCCTGACGCCGATCTGGATTGGACCCTTCTTCACCACATCATGTCGCTTCCTTGTCACCCGTTTCCTTCGTGATGGTAATCTGTCGGATGTTGCGAACAAGACGCTTCTTCGTGCCCCGCGGATGTTGATCCCCCTATCATCATTGCTATGCTGGAGTACTTCTTTATCGAACAAGGTCTTACAAACATACTGCAATGGTTGCCCTCGATCACTTGGTCATCATGGCCGTATGTTCAGAACTACCCCAACTTTGGGTACTTTCTGAATGAGATACTGGAACTTGGGTACCTTACACCGAACGCTGCTCCCCAGATCGTCGCCCACTTCTGTGTCGGAGTGCTCTGGACCATTCCTGTTCAACTACAGTTCAGCTATACGACGCTTATTGGCGCGGTCATGATCCGCGACATCAAGACGCCGTGGAAACGCTTTGGCTTCTATGCCTTCTGCATCGTCAATCATTGGTATGCGCTTTCTTGGGGTAGCTGCTTTTGGCTTGGCTTGCTGCTTGCAGACCTTGAGATCACCTACAAATACACGAAATGGGTCCAGACGAGGCCCAAGGTCCATTATCCTCTGCTTACGCTTCTTTGGATCATTACCATTGCGGCGCCTACCTGGTTCCTTCTTAATGATCCGGTCGGTATCCCGCTAATGGCCGGCGAACGAGGCATTCATCCTGACGTCGAGACGGGCCTGCCACTATCGCAAACACCACGGGCGGGCTATCCTAACTACTACGAGCCACGCTTGAATACCCTTATCTTCGCCGGCTCTCTTCAGATGATTGTTGAACTAAGCACCTGGGTTCAGAAGTTCCTGTCTTTGAAAGTTTGGATTTGGGTATTCCCACACATCATGACCGTCTACCTCATCCACGGTTTCATCTTCTGGAGTCTCGGAGCTTGGCTCTGCGTCACTCTGGCTGAGGCCGGACTGCCGTACTGGGCCAACATGCTTGTGGTGTGGACATGCTGCTACGCTACGATAGCTATCGCAGCAACGCTAATCACGCCCATGACAGAGCCGACAGCCATGGCTTTTTGCAGAAACATATGGCGCTGGGCATCAGAGCAACCAGTGCCCAAACGACCTACGTTGGCACCGTTTCCGAAGGATCTCTTCCTCAACAGAGCCGGTAAAAGCGTTGCTACCAGTGGGGATATCGAGTCTATAGCGGAGGTCAGAACGGACAGGACTGCTCACCGGACTGCGTCTGGGGTGGAAGGTAGGCTAGATATGGCGGATGCGATTGTCGTTGAAGGCAAGCTTCAGCATTAGCCTCGTAGTGATTCTAGCCAGATGCTAGAATACATGGCCCAACTTAACATATCTCCCACCCGCTCTTGTTCTCCACGCTCTCCTTTGCCACGCCCATATCTGCACACGCACCCTCGCGGTATCCGCTCGCGCCCTACAGACAGGCCGCACGCGCTAGTGTGCCGCATGCTCACTCTCGTCACGTCTGCCTTCCGCACGCTGGCCTTTGCCGTATCCGCCCGCCCTCGCTGTAGCCTCCCACTCCTTCTATCACCCTTATGCCGCACACGCTGATCTCTAGCATATTTACACTTACACGCCTACCTCTAGCACGCCGACGTCTATAACGCTCACCTCCTCTAGGCCTTCCTTCCCGTGCCCAACCTTCACGTATCCGCTCATTCGCAAACCCTCAGGCCGCACGCCGACCTCCAGCGCTCAGACATCTCATAAGTTCATCTTCTGAATTCCGAACCCCGAAATTGGAAGCTTCCTTTGCTCTGATCTTTGGCACTCCTACTCCGGCCAGCCCGCGGCACTCCTCTCATAGACTTTTCATCGGCGCGCTGGTCTTGGGCATGCCTATCTGTTCCACGCCCAATTTCGATGCCCACGCCCGTCTTCCACACGCTCACGTTAGCCAGCTCCATTCTTAGGGGGTCTACACTCCACAGGTGGAGGCAATCTTGTGTCTGCTAGGGGAGCCTGACGGGTACAGGTCTGACGCCTTGTTAGAGGGTGTCGGCTCGAAACCCTACGGTCTATCTTAGAAGAATATGGAAGGCTGAATCTCTCCTCCCTTTCGCCGTCCGTCCGCAATCTGTAAATCCCGTTAGACTGCAAGGCGACCTGGCCACATCGTCGACTTGTACACTAAGCCCGCAGACCTACATCATGAGGAGACTCAGCTGTTCCCAAACACACCGGCTTGCAAACCCAGGCCGGATTGCACATATGGCTTTCCGCAAGCTCGCGCCGCCTCGCAAACACGTCAGCTCGTCACCCGCTCAACATCATAGGCTCCGAGGCACGTATTTCAAACGGATAGTCTCAGCGTTTCCGTAAACGCTGTAGACTGGCGCACCAAAGCGGACTAAACGTGGAACCGGGCATTCGTGGTTCAGCCTGTGTATCCATGTCCGGCCTTAAGTTCCGTCCCTTCGCAAAAGCCATAGGGTTCCCAGCAGGCTGGCCAGTTATCGGTCGGACTAGCGTGAGACGGACAGACGGACTAGGTTGTCCTTGTCCGTCCGCCTGAGGCGCAGAAGCTAGTCCGACCGTCCCTACCTAGCCGACGGACAAGGGGGACGGGCTTGGCATGGTGTTGGTGCTGGTTGAGGCTTTTGCGGAGTTCGGGAGTGCTCGGTAAAGCTCCGGTGGCTTTTTGATTGGTCCAATAATAGTTAATCCGCTCCGGAACATCACAACACCGCAGCCAGAGGCTATCTAAAGTCATTACCACGACGCGTCCAATTAGTCAAACGGCTTGTATACCCCAATATGCAACGCTATCTCAATCCTCCTGCACCTGCAATAACCTCTCCATCACCTGAACCCTTATTTGAGTCGGTAGAATCAGCATGCGACAGCGATTTTACCCCCATCGAGCCCACCCCCGAGCCGGCCACCAACACGCCTCCACCGCAGACCTCCCATACCATTTTCCCTATAGAATGGGACAAGATACACCGCCGCAATGGAACTCAGCTAGTTCTTCAGTACCGCGCACGGCATAGAAGCCGCCTTACTGAAAATCAGAAGCCGTCTTGGATATACAGTCACGGAGCTGATCTTGAGACAATGGAGCCCTCGCTGGTTGATCGCAAACGCGTTTGGCTATGTCGTCGATGCCATAGACTGGCTAAAAAGTCACAGATTGATGGAATCTACTGGGGTGGGAGTTCATCACATCCGCAAGAGCATCTGAAGAAGGTACACGGCGTCAATCCTCCTGATTATGTTCCTCCACCGCGGAAGGTATCCTCGTCCCTATCCAGTACTCTCTCGAGCTATTGGCCGGCACCAGAGGCGTTCAAGGACATTCAGTATAAGACTAACTTCACTAATTGGCTTATATCTGAGGATATTACCTTCCGGCAAGCTACCAGTGACCGCACACGCGCGTTTATCCTATCCACAGCCAAAGGAGCGGAGCGCGTCCTACCAACCAGCCATTCAACTGTTACTCAGTGGGTCAGCGAGCTTTATCTATCACGGCAACTCGTTATCCAAGACAACCTGCACACAGCTAAGAGCCGAATCAACCTCAGCTGCGATTGCTAGACCGCAAGTAATGGTCCTAACTATGTTGGCGTCGTCGCGCATTGGATAGACGTAGCTGGTCGGCTTCAAAACGCGCTCCTTGGGCTACCGCGCCTCCTTAGACCTCATACCGGCGAGAATATTGGTAGCTACATCGCCACCGTCATCGATAGATACTCTATCGGCACTAAGCTCGGCTGCTTTATTATGGATAACGCCTCCGACAAAGACACCGCGCTGGTGGAGCTAGCTAGAAGGTACCCAGACATAGTTAAGCCAGAGCGGCATCGCCTTCGGTGCATCGGGCATATTATCCAGCTAGTTGTCAAGGCTGTGATCTATGGCGAGGATGTTAACAAGTTCGATAAAGAGTTAGCTGAGGCCGCTAGCGAGGATGACGCCTTGGACGTCTGGTCTAAGAGGATGGGTCCTATTGGCAAGCTTCACAACCTCTGTGTCTATATCAACCGCAGCGATCAGCGCCGAGAGGTCTTTAGGAGCTACCAGCAGAAGAAGGAGGACGTTGACGGCGGCATCTTCTATTATGAGCTTCTTAAAGACGGTGGAGTTCGATGGGATAGCTGCTTGACTATGATTAAGCGTGCTCTGAAGCTGAAGAACGCTATTTTGCTCTACCAGCTTAACTGGAAGCCTAAAGGACCGTCTGATGGCTATGATCTATCTAAAGACAGGCTAGTGGAGCAAGATTTCGAGTATCTTCAGCTATTCAACAATCTTTCAGAGCCGTTCAGCCGCATCACCACTCATCTACAGTCTAATGGACAAAAGCCGGGCCAGGAGGGCACACACGGACCTGTTCGGGAGACAATACCGGCTATGGACTACCTTTTCAATCACCTCCGCATACTCGGCGACACCAACGAGGCTGAATAGTGTCTGATTAAGTATCCAGCGCAGTACCGGAGGGCAATTGACTGCGGCTTTGTCAAGCTCCGTGAATACTATAGCAAGACCGACGAGACACCGATCTACCGTGCCGCTCTTATGCTTCATCCGGCGCGCAAGGGTGACTACTTTGAAGAGTACTGGGGGCGGTTTAATCATCAAGATTGGATCGACAATGCCCAGACAGCTGTCCAGGAGCTATTCAACGAATATCAGACAGCATTCGAGCTTCAGGTAGCCAAAGACAACGACGGCGCGGAGTCCTCTGGGCTATCTAATGACGAGTTGAATCGCATTGGCCGTGTTAGCAAGAAGCGGCGCGGCAAGCGCGCGAGGGTTCAAACCGACCTTGAACACTTCCTAGACGGCGGTGTCCAAGACGGCGAGGAGGATCTAGAAGATCCTATCCAATGGTGGCGGCTAAATGAAAGCAGGTATCCAAGACTCAGAGCGAGCTAATCTTCAAAGAATTGACGCGCCATCTCTTGATTGTTATTCTCTGCACGAGCTGCCTCTATTTTGCGGTCAAATACCGTCTTTAAATCGTTGCATGCAATGAATCGGGCGATCCAATGTTTACCTGGTGGACGGCCACCAAGTTGTTCAGCGATTGCGACAGCATGGGCATGCTTAATTGGCCAATTCCACTCATACATTTGCCGTAGCCATCGTACCATCTCCTGCTCTTGCTGCTGTGATAGTAGTTGCTTGCTTTTATGCGATTCAACACGTAATTCGCGGCCATGGAGGCGATCGAGCATGGTGGTGGGCGCAACTACAGTTGGGGTCCATAAGTTCCCGCGATTTCACCGGGAACACCAGCGAAATTTATATGCAGTTCCCCACCACACCTAGAACAATCAACGCACACTCGAATCCTGTACGACACCTTCAAAAGGAGAGAAGCGAGCGTATTGGCACAGCTCCGAACAGGAATGGCACGACTCAATGGATACCTCCACCGAATCGGAGTAGCGGAATCGGACCAATGTGCCTGCGGACAGGCAACAGAAACCGTCAAACACTTCCTCTTCAGATGCACGAGATGGGAGGCATACCGAATACAAATGCTAGAGCAGACAGACACAAGAAGAGGCAACCTCTCCTTCTATTTGGGGGAAAAACATCATCTGATCCAGACCGATGGATCCCTGACATGAACGCGGTTCGAGCAACAGTCGAATATGCAATGGCCACCAGACGACTCGACAGGGAGATAGAAACCCCGATAAACAACAGAGGCGAACTCCCAACCCCCCAACCCCTCTCATTCCCCGACTAACCCCCACGCATCCTCGTGTCCCCAGCAGGCCTCGCTTTAATCGCCGAACATAGGACATTGAACACTTGGAGGAGTTTGCTCCAAGCTTACTTGCTACTAATCACACACGAGACCTCTTAGACAAAGGCATAATTGGCATTAGATAGCATTGGAGGAGGTAAATGTATGGGCTTTCAGGAGATCATGGCGGAATCGAAGGAAGCGAATCATGTGACAATAGAACTAGTGCCCTTTAGGCTTAGAGCCGGGCGGAATAAATCCTACTACTACTAGAACAATCAACTATACCATCATGCAGCGCACAGTTTTCGGTGAAATATTAGGCAATTTAAGAAAGCGCAACCACGAGCTATTAATAGCCGAACGCGCTTATATTTTAGGGCGCTTTGACGCTGGTAATAGACCAGCTAAAATCGCGCGCCTTACTCGAATCTCTGACTCTACCGTACGCGATACTATTAAGAAAGCGTCTATTCGACTAAACCAGCAATCAATACCTCGATCAGGGAGTCCAAAGCTATGTAACAATCTGTGGCAGAAGCTAAAGGCGTAAGAGCCCAGTTTGATAGCTACAGTATGAAGACGTTCTACAAAGAGAGAAGAGAAGGTATCTACAGGTTGATTGATTGATTGATTGATTGATTCCTACACCTCCTGAGGCCGGAAGGCCTATGAGGGAAACACGCTGATAGTGCGTCCTTAGAGTCATTCTGCCAACCCGGTTTCATCTTAGCCCATCTAGTAGTTACGCAGAAGAGGGCCAAGTCACCCTCCTATAAACGACAACAGACTAACCAAAGTCGAGAGGAGCGGTACGAATAAAGGAGAATCGTCATGTTCAATCTGATTAATCGTGCCACACCACCTTGTATCCCCTTCCCGCTTCTTGCGTTTCCCTACATGTGCGTGGATTGGTGCAGCCGTCCAGTGGCCTTCACAAACGTAATCGTCGCCGCAACCAGCTGGTGGTCGGCCTTCCACTTTTCCTTCGGCCCACACAACAGTCTTCCTCTCCGATCTCTGTAGTCGTCCCATCCACCAAGTAGAGGTGCCACGTTCGCCGCCAGCTCTCCAGCTTGACGGGCTAGCAGCCTCCTCTGAGCGGTCCACTTCCTGCATCGGATCAGGAAGTGTTCCACCGTCTCTGGCTCCCCGCACTCGTCGCACTCAACCGACGGCGCAGCACCGAATCGCCCCAGGTATGAGTTGAGCCGGCTCTTCCCCGTCCGCAGCTGGGCCAGGATTGCGGCATCCGTTGCATTCAGTCGACTGTAAAGCTCGTATACATGCGGACCCGGCGCGGCCTTGTCGATGTGTTGGGTGTGTCGGCACAGAAGCGATCGCGCAGTACTCTCTTGGTTCGCACTCTGTCTCGCCTTGCGTAAGGTCACGGTCCTCAACCGTGCCACATCTCCCGCCTCTCCGGCAGGATATCGCGTCGCTTCTTGAGCTAGCTTGTGTGCCGCTTCGTTCCCCTCGACTCCGGAATGACCGGGTACCCATCGCAGGAGCGTGCGGATTCCGTACTTTTCCCGTAGGCTGTTGATCTGCTCGAGGCAGGAAGCGACAATCTGCTGCCCGCTTCGCTGGTCTGGGTTGGCGAGTGCTCGCAGGGCCGCCTGGCAATCCGAAAAGATGTGCACCGTCCGTTCCCGGAGCACGTCGGCCGCTTCTGCCGTGAACTGGATTGCC
Source organism: Coniosporium tulheliwenetii (assembly GCA_030247845.1). NCBI lineage: Eukaryota > Fungi > Ascomycota > Dothideomycetes > Coniosporium > Coniosporium tulheliwenetii. Next base: position 245,100 of record JAPDRP010000033.1, on the reverse strand, counting down.
CTTCGGATGGCCACCAATTCCGCCTGGAAGATGCTAACATCTTCCGAACTGCCTAGCCGTGCCGCGTGCTCCCATGGCTGCGTGCCGCTGAGACACACAAGTCCTATCCCCACGCCCTCGCTGTTGTTCGATCCGTCCACAAACCAATACAATGCTCCACTCGGCCTGTCATTCGCCGCCGCAATCGCCCTCGCCCGTTCCTCGACGACAACCTCCGCTCCTGGCCACCACGGCGGGCAACAGAAGGCCCTGATCGTCTCAAGGTTCGACACATCGATGTTCTTACATTCCTCACTAATCCTCCAAAGCGGTGTGCGCGTCCGAGAGACTCTTCGAATAAGCTGCTTGACGCTCCAGAACGGATGTTTTCGATCGAGCGTGTGTGAGCTTATCCAAAACCGTGCCCTTTTAGCGGCAAGTCGAGCGCTGAGCGACGTGATCGACGCCTCTAGCTCGGCCGTCCTCAGCGCCGTGGTAGAGAACGCTTTGATGATGGCTTGCGCCCCTACCCGTTGCGACTGGCTCAGCAGCCGGACGTCCTTCCCTGTGAGCTTGGTGGCCCACACGTTAGATGCATAGTCCACCGTCGGGACCACTGCTGCCGTATACACCTGACGGGCCGCTCGCGGGCCCATGTCTCGTAGCCGGCGCAGGGCCAGAGCGGCGTTGTGAGCCCGCTTGGCAACTCTGGCCACGTGCTCGTGGAAGAGGAGCTTCGCATCTAGGACGACCCCTAGGAGCTTGATGCTTTCCGACGATCGGATCATCTGACCTCCGACATTTAACGTGGTCTGCTTTGCTTTTCTTAGCCTCCTCGTGAAGTGGATGAAAGCAGTCTTCTTCGCTTCGAAGCATGCCCCGCTCTCTCTAGCCCACCGCTCCGCGCTGGGAATCACCGAGCATTGTATCGCGGCGGTGTTGGTATCGACATCTGGCCCGGTCACCCATGCAGAGTAGTCGTCCACGAAGGCAATGGCACCCCCATGCGTGTCGATCCGTCTGTCCACGAGGTCTGCGTTGTATATGACGTAGAGGATGGGTGAGAGCGGCGACCCTTGCGGTAGTCCTGCCTGAGGCAGCGCGGTCGAGGCCGTCCTATATCCGTTCACCACCATCTCGGCCCGTCGATTGGCGCAAAAGTCGCCAACCCACCGGACCAGCTCCTCGGGGATCTTGCGTTGACGAAGTCGGTCCAGGAGCACTTCTGGTACCACCCCGTTGTACGCCCCTTTCACGTCGAAGCTGACCAGAGAGACCACGCGCTGCTCTCTCCATGCGAAGTGGACTCTCTCCACTAGTGCCATGAGCGCCTGTTCAGCGCTCCTCCTTCTGCGCGCCCCGAAATGGCTCGCCGGGAGAAGGTCACCGTTCTCGACGTGGTAGGATATTCGGGTGGCAATGACTGCTTCCAACGCCTTGCCAAGGCTTGACAGCAGCGAGATCGGCCTGTATGCGTCGGGCTGCGTATAGTCTCCGCGGTCCAGCTTCCTCAACGGGATGATCTTCGCCTCCTTCCAGATCGCCGGCACTTGGCCAGTCGCGACGGACGCTTGGAACAGCTCGACCAGGTGCTGGTGAAGAACCGGCCAGAGCTGCTGCCAGACCAAGGCAGGGAGGTCACACGGGCCAGCTGCCTTGTTCGGTTTTGCTCCAAAGATGGCATTCTTCACCTCCGCGGCCGTGATGGGTTCTGCTGAGAGCCGGCGGGGCAGTGGGCCGGGCGGCGTCCCTTGTTGCTCGCAATCCTGCGTCCGGGGTCGCGGTGATGCGAAGAAGGTTTCGAGAAGCAGCTGGCCCATATCGTGGCTATCAGTGATCCGCTCCTGGTTTGGCCTTTGTAGATAAGCGATCTTTGCACCAGCCTCCGACTGTCCCGGATGGAGGTACTGTGCCGCCTTCCAGATGTTTGTGTGCTCGGCTAGAAAGGTCCTCCAGTGGGCTCTCTTCTGTGCCCGGATGGCTTTGTGGTATTCGTGCACGAGCTGGCGATGCCTGTCTACCAGATCCCGGTGCGGTTGGCCACTGCGCACCGCTCGGCGCACTGCCTTGTGGGCCTGTGTGCACTCGGCTCGCATGCTCGTAAGCTCTCTCGTCCACCATGCCTTGGCCCATGGCGAAGGCCTCGCGAACGGCACATGCTTTGCCACCGCATCCTGCACTGTGCGTGTGAGTTGGCATGCATATGCTTGTACGCCTTGCCTGCCCATGTCTAACGGGTGATTCTGTAGCCTTAGTGATACCTCCGCCCGGATCTTATCCCAATCTGCATCTTTATAGCATCGTCGCCGCGCCGGTACCGTCGGCGGGTACGCTATGTCAAAGCAGGTCATGATGGGCTGGTGATCTGTCCCATGGCTGACTTCCTCGACCCGGCACAACAGGTGCTCGTCGGCCAGTCGACCTGATGCCAGCATGAGGTCGATCGTGCTTTCCATATGGTCCTTGGACCACGTGGTCGCCCCCGTGGTAACAGGCTCCGTAGACCTACTTCGTGCATAAACTCCACGATGGCGTCCGCCTCTCCTTGGCGATTACCCGTACCCACGACGTCGCCGCCCCACAGCTGGTCATGCCCTGTTGAAGTCACCCGCTATCACCAGCTCGGCCTCCTCCCCGTTCTCCTGCCGCACCTCCTCGATCGCTTGCCGTAGCAGACCAAGCCTGAGCCTGAGGGCTGATTCCGACTCTTGTGGCGAGTTTCCCATTCGGGGGATGTACACCGATACGATAAGGATCACCCTGTCTCCTATTCTCGCCGATGCTGCCGTAAGGTCCGGAGGCGCCACGGGGACTGGCGACGCTTGGAACCTCCGATTGATCCAGATCATGCTCCTGACGAATGGCCACTCCCCGGTATGTGTGGAAGGAAGGATCGGGACCCATTCTGGGTGGTGGACTGGTGATGGCATCAGCCGTTGCTTTTCCATGAGAAAGCAGTTTGGTTCAGAGATCAAGATTGCTCCCACTCCTCTCATGGCTTCGTCGTTGAGAACACTCCATAGCGTTTCTTTCCGTCTTTGCACATTCAGCTGGAAGACCTTGAACTCCCTATTCATGGGGTGCGGAATAGACGTCGTAGCTGCTCGCGGTATATCGGGCATCCTCGGTCATCCGCTGCATGTGGGCCACGGCATGAGACACATTGGGGACTCTCGGTTGCGCAACTCGCATGGCCGGCGCCGGCGCAATTCAGGCAACGTTGAGCTTTCTGGCAGCGGAAAGCTTGATGGCCATACTCTTGACAGTTGAAACAGCGCGTGACCCTCGGCCTGTACTCGTATGCGGACGTGAAGCCTGCCTCAGCAGACACCGTCATGATTCTGTCATTGAGCAATCGCTCAGCATCTTCCTTCTTCTTCAGATACACTACAATGGAACAGTAGAGCTTGTGGGTCGCCGGCTTGCCCAACGTGGCGATCCTCATGATTGTTACTTTATTTTCTTGACTTAGGTCCTTCTCAAGGCCGGCCCGGATGCCCGTCTGTTCTTCGTTCATGACCTTGAGCTTGTCGACCCGATCGACTTTGATGGGATACCACTGTTCGCCCCGCAAGCGCCCTCCTCTGAAGTGAGTCTCGAGCCACTGTGGCTGGCTGCGGATGAGCTCGGCTTCCTTCTCGCTCCGCACGATGACTCTGATCCGGTGGAGGTCTCGGTTCGTCTTGATGATTGCCGTCGGGTTTACCTCCTTTGTCGCTTGATGGGCGTGCAGAGCTGTTGTGACTAGGCGCTTGATCTCAGCTGTGTCTGCGGGTATTTGGCTGCTGCACCTGGACAGGTCGATGTTCACGCCCAGAAGCTGGTTCGGGTCTGCCACCCTCGGTTGGGAAGCTGAGCTGTTCGGTGAGACAGACGACTGTCCCGCGAACAGGGAAGACCACGACCTGTTGCTGACGTTGGCCCTGCTAGCTGATGTGACTGGGCTGGACTGAGGGCTGTTTTGCGTAGACAGGTTCGTGATCTGTTCCTGGAGCTTTCGAATCTCGTCATTATTCTGCCTTCGCAACTCATCAATCTCCTTTCGCATCTCATCGTTCTGCTTGCGCATCTCATCGTTCTGTTGGCGCATCTCTTCATTTTGCTTTCTCATTTCATCCTGGCCCTCCTGAAGCTGTTTAACCGCATGATTCAAGCTCAAAACTGTCTTTAGTATGAAATCCAACTTTTGCTCCATATCATGACCTCTTCCGCCTAAGATCTTGCTGTTCGTCTCCTTCGCCGCCTTCCTCTGCTGCGCTCGCGTGGAATGCGCGGGTGGGACCGTGCTCACCGACCCCGCACCCCCTCCGGCGTCGTCTACCTCCATGAGTAGCAACGATTTCACGCTGTGTGTGCCTCTTATTCCAGGAGCGTGGGGAACTGGTATCTCGCGTCGGCGTATCGTGGAAATCGAGCTCCTACGATTTGTCACATCTACACGCGATGTTGATGTTTACATCCAACCAGCTGACTAAGCAGTCGTGCATCGCGAGCCGGAACCGTGACAACAAGCGAGTCGTCAGTCCCACCAGCTTTCTACACCTTTGCACGCATGTAGTTCTACAACGCATTACAATACAATAAAAATAATAACTGTCCTAGCTTAAGAAGCCTCCTTAGTATCTTTTTGACACGTACGAGAATTGTGCCCTGGCTCCCTATAGCGACTACTGCGCGCTGTAGCCTGCCTACTCACACCTGATCGCGCCTTGCCTTGACGCGTTTCGCCCTCAAGTTGCTCATCAACGTCCTTTTGAGCAATAATTTCCTCGCCCTCTGCCTTTGTTAAGGTGCCTCGCTTCTGAATCCGCTTCTTTTTGCGCTGTTTACGCTTTGTGGCGGCCTCATTTGCTCTCTCGAGGCTCGCAATCCGATCGCGCATTAACACAGCTGAATGCATCATCATCTCAGCGCCCTTCTTAAGCTGATCGATTGCCCCAATAATCGAAGTAGGGGAAGAATCTTGATGTCTTTGAATCCGATCGCGAATTAGGGTCGATTGAGACTCTAGTTCTCGCGCGTTACTTGGTGCTTTTGATTCCCATAGAGCAGCCTCTAGGGCAGCTGGTGGTGTTGCCGTACGAAGCTTCACATCAAGCTTTGATAGCACCGCATCTGGGTCGTACGACACTAGACCAGCTCCTCGAAAGCTTGCGTAGATGTTATTCTTCGTAATTGACTCGTCAAAGGCCGCCTTAAAGGCTGGTAGGAACTCAAGCTTGGTGATATGGTTGATGTGGTTGCGCGCCAAGCCCTCGATCTGGCGCCCATATGCCCTCTTCAACGGCGAGAAGCAGCCCACGCAAGTGGCTGTAGTAGGTGCGAGGAATGTGGCGGCATATAGAGAGTAATAATATTATTCTCCTTGCAGACCTCTTGGAATTCGAGTGAGTTGTGGCTCTTATAGCCGTCGATAATCAGCAGCCGACGTGCGCCTACTGTACGGTCCTTCGTATGCTTATTGAAATGCTTCAGCCACTCAACCCCAGGCTCGTTTATTGTCCAGCCGTTCTTACTAACTGAGATAAGCTAATCGCTAGGTATATTGTCGCTCTTGTACTAGGCAGAGAGGTGGTACTTGGCCGCGAAGATAATAAATGGTGGGATCGTCCACCTAGCAGCGTTAATCTCCTAGATCACCGTAACCCACTCACAATCGCCTGGTTGTATCGCCTTTAGTTGATTGCGCCTCTCTAAGCCTATAACGACTAACTGAGCTAATATCTTGCCCATCATAAAGCCAGTCTCGTCAAAGTTGTAGGTGTTTTCGTCAATAATGCCGTACTTCTCCTTCGTACGCTATATAAGTTTGGAAGAGATCTCCTTCATTGTAGCTTGTTTGGACGTTGCATTGTTGAGGCATTGTAGGTAATAGCTGACGCGTCGCGTAAAGTTGATGGGGGTGACGACTCGCTTGTCAACTACGTTAACCATAAATAACCATACACACCCCGCGTTGATATGCCTGCCGGGTGGCCTCTATTCGTAGGGGACGATGAATACGAAGAGTTAAGCTCGCCGGCGCCAGAATCAAGCATCTCCGCAGCCCTACGGCCTCAGTCACAGCAGTCATTTTTCACTACCACCTTTTCCTCCGCATCATCCGCGTCTAAACCTAATCTCAGCCGAAGAAGCTTAAACTGCGCGCGCCAGAGACCTGGAAGCACTTCCGTGTGCCTCAAGGAGACGAAGAGACACACCAGAATAGCCAGAGACTCTGGTATTGTCAACGCTGTCACAATCCGCCGTGGCATACAGTCTCTACTACAAGCGGTAAACGGCATATGCGAAGCGACCACGGTATTACCATTGATGACGAAGAAAGGCCAGCCAAGAAGGCACTTCAACAGTCTCTTGAAGTAGCATTTACACGTGTAGAAGAGAAGAATCAAGAGCTGGTGTCCCGTGACGAACAAGCGATACTACGGAATACGATCAAGCTTGACGCATTCTATGAGGCTCAAATCCAGCTTATCACACGCCGGCGGCTCCCATTCAACTGTGTTTCTTGGCCGGAATACCAAGCACTTCTCTGCGCCGTTAACCCGAAGGCTGAAGAGATCCTTATTCAGTCAGGTAATCCGGTAGTGGCTCATATTGAGCTATCATACGGCATACATCGCGAGAACATCAAAGCTCAATTGCAGGCGGCAAAGTCACAAGTCCACTTTAGCATCGATCTGTGGTCATCGCCGCATCGCAAGGCCTCTCTCGGAATATGTGGGCAATGGGTTAATGAGAACTATGAGCTCCGTGAGGCCTTATTAGGTCTACCGAACGTACAGCACAGTCACTCCGGAGAGATAATGTCACGTCACTTGCTGGAGACTATACGGTATTTCAATATCGCAGGCAACATTGGCTACTTTACGTCAGATAACGCTACCGCAAATGACACCTGCATGCGTGCTTTATCAACGGCATTGGCGAACGAACATGGCGTTGAATTCGACCCCATTAAGCGCCGTGTTCGATGCGGAGGTCACATTATCGATCTATGCCTCCAGGCATTTCTCTTCGCCTCCAGCAAAGAGGCACTCAATGCGGCTATTGAAGAGGCAGATACCAGCGAAAACACCACAGTTGTTGAGTCTCTACAGGCGCAATTGCAGCAGAAGAACAGCAAGGGCAAGCAGCGAAAGGTGCCGGAGGATCAATCCGGATGGCGATCTATAGGGCCCCTTGGTAAACTACACAATATCGCCGTGTATATACGGAGTTCTACCGTACACAGCGATGCTTGGGAGCGCCTGGCAGGCAATGCACTCGGCATCGACAATGCAACCAGCAGTGTTCTCAATGGATGGAATGGATTCCATTCCATGGAAACACGTGATATTCCATGGATAGCGTGGAATCCATGGAATCCATTCTATTCCTATTGTGGTAACTATCGTCGTCGCCTCTGCACGGTCTATATCAAGTCTCGGCATAGTTTTGAGGTTAGTAAGACCTCGAATTCCAATCTCGATCAATTCCTGTCCAATTTCGTCCTTATCGTACAATTCCAATCACGCCTTCTTCATCCCAACACTTAAGACACTGCCAAGCCTCAATATTATCCTGTTTAAGTCTATTCCGTCTGTCGGATGCCATCAATCCTATCTGGCTGAACACCCTCTCAACTTCCGCACTCATCGCCGGGATAGTAAGCAAGTCAACTGTCATATAGGCAAGCCGCGGATATCGCTGCTGTTGATAAGAGAATCGAATGTCTATGGTAAAGGCACTTGTGATGAGGTGAGGTTCTAATCGATGATCTCACCTTTACGATATCTTATTCGGACCGACTACTCCACCAATAAGCTATTAGGGCTTGCCTAAACAGGTAAAGAATGGAATTGATTCCATATTCCATGGATTCCATGGAATGGTCACGTGTGGAATGGAATCCATGGAATGTGGAATCGATTCCATCCATTGAGAACACTGGCAACCAGGTGGAATTCATGGTACATGCTGCTTCGGACTGCACTTAAGAAGAAAGACAAACTTATGGTGTTTCGACAAGAGCATCATAAAGCCTTAGGCGACGATAGTCTCACAGGATGACTGGGATGTCCTTAAACTAACGGCGGACTTCCTTCAACCCTTCTGGCAGGCTACTCAGGCGCAGCAGAAGAAGTGGTCGTCATTAGGTCAGTTACTTTACCAGATGGATATCCTACTCAAGCATTTTGAAGATGCGAAGGTAGATAACACGACCTTATTTAACGTTATGGTACTAATTATTTTTATAGAAGACGTACGCCGATAATCAACGCCTTATCCACTCTATCCATATGGGCTGGTTTGTGCTTAATAAGTACTACTTTAAGGCTGACGAGACGCGTATATATTCCGCGGCCTTGCTTCTCCACCCATCAAAGCGATTGAGATACCTCCGCCAGAACTGGCACGTTGATTGGCATGACAGTGCAATCAATAGAGCTAGGCAGATCTGGAGTCAATACAAAGATCTTCCTATTACCACTACTCCGGAGGAGGCTCCGGAGATCCAGATGACAGCGTATGACAAACTAGCGCAGTCGCTCGATGTGATGGAGGCGTATAACGATGAGGATGAGCTGGAGAAGTTTTATTAATGCTTCTCCGTGCAGGATCGCAACTACTCTGCTTGCATGGTGGAGCAGAGAAGAGCAAAGGATCGAATACCCACGGCTGCATAAGATGGCTATTAACGTACTTTCGATTGCGCCATGTCAGATAAGGCAGAACGTGTCTTTTCAGGTACTGGGCGTACTATCTCGTACGACCGTGCACGCCTCGGGGCGGAGAGTATTGAGATGACAGAGTGTATTGGTAATTGGAACAAGAATGACCTTATTCGGAAGGTGTATGTACTGCCAAATGATAATAATTAGGGTGAGAATGGCGGCGGCGGCGACGTATTCGAGTAGGAAGTACTACAACACCATGTCTTAGCACATATTGATAGGCTAATCAATCAGTATCAGGTGTATAGTAATCAATCAATCAGTATCAGTATAAGCCTTATCAATCAGTACTGATTGATGAGACGTCTGGAAGAGACAACGTTGACCTTTAACTGTGTTGAGTTGAATCAATTATATTATTGGCTCTACGCAGCCGGGAGGGCTGGCAGCTCGCCCAGGGCTGACCCTTATATCAAGGGATTACTGCACCGTAGTCCCTCCGTACAAACAACTTCATTATGGCGCTGGTCCAGAGCTTCCAAATAAGAGCGCGATCATTGGTGAACGGAGGCGAGTAAATTCCATCTCATGGCCATGCCAGGGCTCTCGGTGTTCAAGGTACAAAGCCATTGAAATGTGAGACTTATACTATAAAGTAGCTAGCGGAATATTACAAGCGGCTACTGAATCATGCGACCGTCTATATCGGTAGACCTACGTGTCGAGCGATGTAAAACACTGGATCGCTTTAGCCGCCCAGGGTGCGCGAAGCATCGAAGAGGGAAAGACATATTAAGCTTGTCAATAGTCTCACTGCAGTCTGCATGGCATTCCGAACGTAAGAACTCCCGTTCCCGAATCCCAAAAGCAATGAATATTGTCAGTCTGGTATATACATCTCCTGCTAAAGCTCATCATTCCTTCGTCAAACGTGCCCAGCGTGGCCCCTCAGCACAAGATACCTTAACGAGTGTGCTCGATACATCCTTTGCGAGATCAATTTGCAGCCGCCTCCAGACCCTCGTACGTGCCTTCCGTCTCCTACTCAAACGACACTCTTCCTCTTTTCGTTCTTCAACTCGACAATCTCCATGATTTCCTGGTCATTGCCCTCAAAAGCCTTATCACCGAAGGCCACTGCAATCTCTTCAAGGGTATGGCCTGCGGTCTCGACGTAATAGAATTGCGACAGGCCGGCTGAGAAGAGGCAGAAACCCGCAATGACGAGGTAGAAGTAGCCACCAATAGCGGCGAAAGCGTCTGGTGCAACCATACCAATGAGGAAGTTGAAGACCTATCGCCGTGAGCATGAGAAGTATGTAGAGTCGATTCACTTACCCAATTGCTGGTAGTGGCTAGTGCCATGCCCTTGCTGCGGCCGCGAAGAGGAAAGATCTCTGCAGGCAGAAGCCATGGCATTGGACCCCAAGTGAATCCGTAGACAATGTTGTAGAGCATGACGAAAGCGTATTGACCGTTAGCTGCGGTTGTGACTGCCAGGTTGGCTTCGGTAAAGGCACAGACGATGGCCAATAATACCGCCATTAAAATGCCTACACTCCATGAGTCAGTCAACCAAACGAAACCTGCATTCCCTAGAACTCACCTCCAAGGAGCAGCAGAGGTTTCCGACCCCATCTGTCTGCCAACCACCATGTGATAACAGTCGCGGCGGTATATGGAATAGCGTTTGCGCCGGTGTAAAGGAGCGATTTACGGTTGTCGAATCCGGCGGCCGCTAGTGTGCTTGGAAGGTAAAAGGAGATGATGTTGATTCCATTGAGCTGAGCGAACATCTGGACCGTGATACCGACAATAGTACGCTTGCGGTATCGGGTGAACATTTCCTAGTAGAGCCTTGTCAGCCCCAAGAAACATCATGGCAAAAAGCTTATCCAATGTCTCACCTTCCAGCCAGACTTTCCTAGGTTTGTTTCGTAAATAACCGCCTCTTGAATCTCTACAAAGACCTGCTGAACATGCTCCGCGTGGATATCGCCATTGGAATGCAGGTCGGCAACTGTTTGAAGACTCTCCTGCATAAATCCGGCCTTTGCCAGCCACCGAGGGGTTTCGGGGAGGTAGAAGGACATTGCCACCAAGATGAACGAGAGCACAATCTGGATGATGAACGGGCCCTGCCAGGACATCGGATCTGGAAGCAGGAAATCGAAGCCGTAGTTCACCCAGCATGACAGCATATATCCAGCGATGAGACAAGTGTACTCGATTCCGACCATCAATCCTCTTCTGTGGGGAGCCGCTATCTCGGTTTGGATGATGGGAACGGTCATGGAGAGAATCCCAACGCCTAGACCTTGGATGGTGCGACCGGCAACGAAGAGTGCGAATCCAGGAGCGAAGATTTGCATGAAAGCGCTGAAGAAGTAGATGAAACCGCCGAGGCGGACACACTTCTTTCGACCGATGATGTCTCCGAGTCTTCCTGCCAAGAGCGCTCCCACAGCTGCGGATGCCTGCATGCACGCGACAAATATGCCAGTGATGGAAGGATTGATGTGAGCCGTAGTGCCGTCGGCGCCTCCATAGTCGCTGAAAAAGCGTCTCACAAAGATCGGATTGACCAGCAAGCCGGATAAGATACCTACTGGCGTTAGTGGACATCTTCGAAGTGATCAAGGTAACATACCAGAGTTATACCCAAAGAGCGCATCACCCAAGCTGCCGAAGGCGCAAGTTGCGAAGAGCAGTGCCGCTCCCTTGATGGGATACCTGGCGGTGACTTTCGTGGGCTTAAGAGCCCTCTCAAGCCAGCTCTCCTGTTCCTTGATCTGGGCGGCGACAGAGTAGGAACGTTCCCTAATGGAAGCGTTGTGCTCTACAGCCGAAGGTCTTCTGTGATTCATGGCTACGAGGATGAGTTTCTTGCTGAAGATGTCAAGTTATGTCTGTGATGGATTGACGAGACGAGTACTCGATGTGCAGAAGACTGCTTTGCTCGATGGTTCAGAACGAGTGTCCCCCAACTTCCCTTATGTACATGACTCCCAAGGTATCAACATCTCTCGATCGCGATAGTCCATGCCGCCGGCTCCGTCGTGATGGACTTTCTAGAAGCGCCATCGCGGGATCTAGGCGGCATCTGTAGGGACTGCGGAGAGCAACATGGAGTCCCCAAGAAGTTGATGTGGGTCAGGGGGCATCCCGGGGATGTTTTGGCCCAGCCCAGCTGACTCGTGCGACGTGCTGCCGACTGCGAGAGCAGGGCTTGGCGTACCGGGCAGCGGAAGAGGCGGCGGAAGGCTAAGTCTTCGGAACCGAAACCCTTGTACATCCCCACGGAACCGAACGACAGAACACCAGAAGATGTGACATCGGCAGTTGGCATTCGGCTCCTCGCGCAACCATGTCAGTGTCTAACTGACTGTCAAATGCACATGGGCAATGCATTCAAGCCCGGTTCCGACGGGGCCGAACAGCTGGTAGATTCGACGCCCGTCTTTTGGTTAGAGACTCGAGACTGCGCGAGTCTGGGCCTGCCTGGCTAACAGTTGATGGACTCGGTTCCGCCCGGGATCGACTGAGACCGTGAGAACGAGGAGCTCTGCTTGCATCCGGAGGTTGCTCTTGTGATGCGGAGCGTGCATCGGCGGACGGGACCTGCTCTCCACATATGCTGACCGTCTCAGACATGAGGAACATTGGTCGTGACAAGGAGGACAGATCGAAGATGTGTCCCGAGGCGGACAGGCCATGCTCAAGCTACAAGTAGGAACACTTGCCTACGATCAAACGTTCAACTCCCATATCCGACTTCTCAAGCAGTCCCCACATCCAACCTCTCAAGCAGTCTTCCACCATGTTCTCAACCCAGAGTGCCCAGGACCATGACCAGAAATTAAGTGGAGAGCAATCACCATGGTCTACCGAAAACGTACCCAACCATGCCTTTGTCCTTCTGGAGACGAAGAAATTCGGCTTCGAGGAACGTCCAATGCCTACACTGCAGTCGCCAAGGGATGTCCTGATAAGAGTCATCGCAACCGGACTTTGCGGCTCTGATGTAAGCAGCTCCTAGTCTTTCTTATACAGGGCTCACGGATGTCGGGTCTCCACCCACCCTTAGAGAATTTTGTATATAGGTCTGTTGCTAACGTTGTCGAGTAGATCCATTACTGGCACCACGGCCGCATCGGCAAATACGTCGTTGAAAACCCCATTATACTAGGTCACGAGTCGGCGGGCATCGTCGAAGCATGCGGTCCCGACGTCAAAAGCCTAGCAGTCGGTGATCGAGTCGCCCTCGAGCCTGGCGTAGGCTGCAACACGTGCGAGGCGTGTCGAAGCGGCCGATACAACCTCTGCGGATCAATGCGTTTCGCAGCCACGCCCCCTTACGACGGCACACTCGCAACCTATTATGTTCTCCCGGAGGAATGCTGCTTCGTCCTTCCGCCGCATATATCTTTCCAGGAAGGGGCTCTGGTTGAGCCCCTGGGTGTGGCCGTCCATTGCTGCAGACTTGCTGGAGACATGCAGGGCAAATCGGTCATAGTTTTCGGTGCAGGTCCGATCGGACTGCTCGGCTGTGCTGTAGCGCGTGCATCTGGAGCAGCTACTGTTGTGGTTGTGGATATCGTGCAATCCCGTTTGGACTTTGCGACACGATTCGGCGCCACTGCGACTTATTTGATGAGTTCGCAGCTGCCTGAAGTCAATGCTGACATCATGCTGGCTCAGACAAGGCTTTCTGAGGGAGCGGATGTCATCGTTGAAGCCACGGGAGCGGAGCCTTGTATTAACTGCGGGATCCACGCCCTCAAACGCGGCGGGACTTTTGTGCAGGCCGGACTGGGGACTCCGGTAGTCTCTTTTCCGGTCGCGCAGGTCTGCGATAAGGAGGCAACCTTCAAAGGAAGCTTTCGATATGGTCCAGGCGACTACAAACTTGCGGTCGAGCTGTTGCAGTCTGGGCGGATCTCCGTAAAGGAGCTCGTCACACACGAATTCTCATTTGCAGAGGCGGAGCAGGCTTTCATTAATGTGCTTGAGCGGCGAGGGATCAAAAGTATTATTTATGGGCCTAGTGTTGACCAGAAGCTAGTCAACGAGACTGCAATGTTGTAGTTGATTGCGTCGCCGTCGCGCAGCAACGTAGCGTGAATTTTGGGTTGAAATTGCTAAGGATTTTTGAGGATTTACCGCCTGGGGAAGGAGGCGTAGAGGCTCGGTGAACAGTAATTGCCGTAGGTGAGTCAAGCAGAGGTGGAATGTGGTCCGCCTCCTTTCTATGGCTTCGGCTGGAAGGTACGTCTACGGCATCATCTTCCCTCACACAGCCAAGCGTGGGCCGACCACGGAGTAACCAGGAGCCTTCGGCATTCTGGGTTCACAGTTTATCCAAAGCGGAGCATCCTCGCGCTCTATCCGTTATGCCTGTCCTATCCAATACGTTGCCTGTTGCCTTATCCTGTTAATGACTTACTCCGCGGACCTTCAACTCTGCTGTTTCTGAGTTCGGTATATAAAACGTTCCGACGGACATGAGGGTTGTATGCTTTATAGTGTACAAGGTACCGTAGCATCTCGGTCTGGACCTTCGATATACACGTTTGCTGAGCCGAAGTCAATAGCTCCAAACTGAGACAACCCTCTCCATGGCCGATAGAGTCAGAAGTAAATCACGTGCTTGTTTGCCTATGTTCCGCTAACTTTACCATAAGTCACGTGAGTACACCAACATGACAAACATGACAAACGAGGCCTCACATCCATCTTCCCTATATATAGCTAAGCTGCCGTCCATAACTGGATGAATCAGCCGGCCGTCATGGTAGGTCGAAGTGATGGTGTGCGCGTTGCCGTCGTGTTCCATGTCGTCACCGCTTGCGTAGGAGCGAGTATGCAGCATCGCGCCCGCTCCAATAGCAACTGGTAACATGCTTGACGCCTCGCGATGGCGACGCTCCTATCCAGGCCTTTCACCTCTGTGAAGAAGTTCGGCAGTACAGGAGCGGTGGAGTCTTTCGAAGGTACTACGTAATGATCTAATTCATGGCGCACCCGTCGGGTAAGTTGTTCTCCACGGGCACCATCGTAAAAGTCCGGCTTCAGGGTGGTAAGTGTGCCATCCGTTAATAGCGCAATACTAGTGTACAGAAGGTCCACTCGCGATGGAAAGTCGGCGGTGCCTGCAATGATCGGTGGGATAGAACACATGACCTTAGCCTCGTTATAGGCCTCTTGCTCCTTTTAATGGAAGTCGGAAAAGGCGTCGCTGGAGAAGTGAGATGATGACAGGGACGATCGGGATTGTGCTAACCTTTCCTGTATCTCATCCAGATTGGCAGGTTTGATGTCATTGTATCCCGCCGGATATATGCCGTACTCAAGAAGGTGTTGCTGGAAATTCGCGTCCTAGGCGGACGTCTTCTTTATTCGACCTGTCTTGGACGACGCGGTCCGTTTGCTTGACGAGTCGGCTCGGCTCTTTAGGACCGACTCCCTTGAGCTCATTTCTCCTGGAAATGCATCTGTTTAGCAGTAAAACACGAGTGAATTCCTAGAATTAGCAGTCGTGAATGGCCTACTTACTCCACAGAGCGTAGCATCAGCCAATAGAGCGCCACAAAGTAAGACACATATATGCCGGCCATGAACCACCTGTCGGCTTCAACACTTGGCGAGCTATCGAACTTGTGAATTACTCGGCCGAGGATTCGTTTCTCCCTTGACGCTGACAACAGAGGAGTTAGCGCCGGTGAGGGTCAAAAACACTTTGACCTAGGTAAGCAAAAGTGGAGGTATGCGCATCGTCCGTTCGGAGTAAGGTTGCCTGAAGATGCTGTGCAGAATCGCCTGTCGGATGAAGGGCACGGCTGTTCCCTTTCTTGGTAATTTTTGCACCGGTTGCACCGCATCTGTTATGACCGATAACGGGTTCTAGCTTCTGAATATAATCAACACAGTATTCTATATTCGGTGCGCACCCATCCTGACACTGTCGAAAGGACAATAACGTTTAGATATGTGGAAAGGATGATTAAAAAGGTCTTGAGCGGAGCTGGAAGCAGAGCGCCTGGGTCGTTTGCTGAGGGAGGGAGGGTGGCTTCTTGAGGGAGGGTAATTTCTTGAGGGGGCGTTATTTCTTGAAGGAAGCATCATTTTCTGACCAGCGCGGTCAGTCCTAGAGTGAACGCATTTCTCAAAACGGCCAGTTCTTACAACGGTCAGCTCGGTTGAATAGCTCTATCGAGAGATCTCGGCGGAACTTGTGTTGCCTGGTGTAGCGTTCGCAAGGTAGATCTGGGTCGTTATGCTGTGTGTGGTAGGAGAGCTTGTAGCTGTTGACAACGGTGATATCGAGCAGCCAGTGCCAGAGAAGCTTCCAGGACTTCAAATGGACTCGTTGAGTGTTGTAGTATACCCGTAGCTGATCTGCTCGATCTACACCGTCCACAGAGTGGTCGTAGAGGCCAATAAACTCGGTGGTTTCCGGCTCTTTCAGTACCTGATCGCTGAAGATAGCACGTGAAGTGCTGGCGTTAGTAGCTGATAGGAAGCCTCTTTCGAAGGCGTGTGATGAACTTAAAGCTGATTCGCCCAGCGTAGTTTTCTCAGGAAACAACAACTCAGGCCTTCAGTCTGCAACCAACCACGGTACGATCAACTCGCACTGGGGAGCGGGGGCCAAACAGAGGCATTACTTGGCCTTTCGGACATCGTGTCAAGGCAGAGCAGATGGATCGGGCAAGATAGGGGACTGAACTGAAGTTCCGTGCAGGTCCCGCAGTCGCGGGAGTCCAGCCTTGTATCCCATCGGCTGGCAGGGCGACCAAACTGGTCCGTGCGCAGAAGGGTCTTGGCACCACGACCTCGTGAAGTCGTGATGCAGTACATCCCATCGGCTGGCAAGATGGGCGACCAGTAAGCGAGCCAATCAGATTGCAGTACTTCCAGAAGGCGACTTCTTGCTCAGATATCATCAATTTGTACTTGTTTTTGAGGCTGTAAACTGCTGAGTTGGTGATGTATGACATCATCTATCTAGCTGCTGCTTCTCGTGCGAGTTGCAAGTGTTCATTCCAGCAATCAGGCTTCCGACAGAGCGCTACACCGCACAGCAAGCAGCCTGAACGTGATTTGGGCGGCCTACCGCTGTGACGTCGCTGTCTCTTTCGTATACAGTTGGCTGATAACTCCTGAAGTGGATTTCTGCCAGATCCACCTGGATAACGGGGTGCAACCTTCCTTCCAGCAGCCTCGCACGCCTTGCAGTGATTTTGTGTCCCTCTATCGCACGCTGTGTGCTCGCTGTCTTCCTCCGCTGGATACACCAGATCTGCTAGGTGGACAGAGCTCTCGTAGTGACTGTTGGTAAGTCTCTCGGATCGCTGAAAGAGCTCACTCACGAGGTCTCGGCGGAAGGTGCGTTGTTTGGTGCAGCGATTGCACGGGATATCTGGATCATCGTAGTGCTGGGCGTGGTAGGACAGCTTGTAGCTATTGACGATTGTAACGTCTAGTAGCCAGTGCCAGAGAGGCTTCCAAGATTTCAAATGAATCCGCTGTGTGTTGTAGTAGACGCGTAGCTGATCTGCTCGATCAACACCGTTCATGAAGTGGTTGTAGAGGTCAATAAACTCAGGAATCTCCAGCTCCTTTAGGACTTGATCGCCAAATACAGCCCGTGAGGTTCTTGCGTTTGTAGCTGTAGATGGAGGCCTCTTTCGGAGCTTCTTAATGAAGTCAGGAGTTCCTTCGGAGACTGTACTCATGAATAGTACTACATTCTGATCCTTCCAGGCGAATTGTAGCACCTTCCCATCTGCTGAGAGGCAGCCGTAAAGCTTGCCCCATGGGATTTGACCGCTGTAGTCGTTTTTGAGCTGCAGGAGTGACGGATCAAGGCCACGATTGCGTTCCTGTTGTGGCTTCCGTGATGGCTGCTGCGATTGCTGTGACTGCTGGCCTTCTTGTGGATCCTCCGTCAGCAATTCAGCTTTGGATTTGGCCGTGCGTACCGTACCAGCAGCACCAAATCCTTCCTCACGGAGTGTAGCCAGAAGTCGCGACGAGGTGAATAAGTTATCGAGCCAAACGACGTGCTTATAGCCTCCTTCGATACCCGCCTGGAGTAGTAGATCTAGCACAACTGCTTGAGTAGCACTAAATCCACGGTCCTCAGTCCAGTAGTTATCTAAATCTACTGGCCCTGTTGTCCTCGCGTGATACAGCCAATCCAGTAGATATCCATTGTTTGCCAAAGCCCATATCTTAAAGCCTTCGGGTGTTGGTTTGGAAGGGATTTTGACCGTCTCTTTAGCACGGCCTTGAAAGCGTTGAATGCACTCATCAACAGCGAGGTGTGTAGTAGGATTCCAGTACTCTTTGGCCTTAAGTCGTACGTGCTCGTTTAGGGGTTCAACCTTCTAGAAAGGGGTCTCTCTTTGATCAATTTTGGGCTTGGATATATGGAAGAATCGGTCTAGCTGCTGCCATCGCTTGAGGCCAATATTTCTCCGCACAAGCGGGTGTAGAAGCCCCTTGCTACCGTCTACATTCCAGTATTCAGCTACGTCATGCTCAGGGTGCAATCCCATATAGATATACGTCGCGATATAGGCCTTAAGCTCTCCTGGAGTAGTGTCTTTCCAGGGCCTGGCGTGTGGCTCCAGCTGCTGGCGATGGAGTAGTGCGCACTCATTCGTATGACGTGCCAGAGCCTTGAGAACCTCCTCTGTGATAAATAGATCGAATATCGCCTCTTGGTGAGCAGGATTGACGTGCTTAGGGAGGTTGGATTGGCCGTGCCAGTTGCTTATGGGCTCAATATGCATCGGCTCGTATTGAGGCAGAGGCCATGGCTCAGGGCTCCTGTTGTGCGAGGTTGAAAATTCTGCGGCGATCGAACATACAACAACACGGCTGGGTCGCATAAGGCGTCTCAATCTAGTTCAGCTACTGCATCCACCGGGCGAAAGCAACAGCCTGTCCAGGCTCGCCACAAGGAGGAATTGAGTCCGACTTCGAGCCCCTCCTGATCGAAGACAAAATACCATTCTGCCTATCGCTGACGAACGACCTTCCCGGAAAAAGATTCTCCGAACATCGGCTCGTGTGCCGCAAAACCTTTTCGACCAACGACACATGAAACCCTAGGTCGAGGACAACCCTCTATCACGTCAAACAACTCACCGTCTACAAATCTCCAACCCGTTGCTCACTAGTAGCTCTATTCAATGAGCAGCTGCGCCTCGCCAACAATGACCCCCACGGCTACACATTCAAGCACCCAATCGACCGATTTCACCAGACATAGCTCCCCTACCGGCAACGCGACCACCGACCAGTATACCGATCATGTAATCGAGCTCACTTCTTGCAATGTGACCAATGAGAGAGATTCTCAGCCTGAGATTGAACAAACGAACTTGCCTCAGGCCGATGGCGGAAAGGATGCTTATTTGTTTTTGTGTGGATGTTTCATGGCCGAGGCTATGTGTTGGGGTGAGTCGAGTCCTTATCCTCTTACTCTGAGATTTCAAACATCATCTTGAGTTGTGTGAAAAGACTTCCAAGTCGAGACTCATTTCAGCCATGTCAGTTGATCACCACTCATCATGTCTGGAGCCAGCGTGGCCATTAGCCCGACCGCCGACGGTCGGGGAACACGTATTTTTTGTCACGACAGCGTACAGGGCTCTCTTGGCGCAAAACTTGGCATTTATTTGTTAGTAATTTTTACCCCGACCGTCGGGCGGTCGGGCTATTGGACACACTGTCTGGAGCTTTCCCGATAACAACTCTTTGAAATTCCCATACAGCACCAATAATCCGCAGTCATTGTAACGCAAGCACTAATATTTACATATACTAGCTCTTCCATTCTCATATGGTGTTTTCCAAGACTACTATAGCAAAACATCCCCATTCTCCTCGCATCCCAACGGTATAGCGATAGTCGGAACCTGTGCCACAGGAATCCTCTATCTCGGCGGTTCATTGGTCTATGCTGCCATCCATCGGTTTACTGCGTTCCAGAAATACTCCTCACTACTCGGCATTGCCATCATGAGCCTTTCGCTCGTCCTAGCTTCATTCGCTACAACCGTCTGGCAGTTGATTCTAACTCAGGGAGTGATGTTTGGAATTGGAGGATGCCTATTACTTTACACATCAATATATTTCCTTGACGGATGGTTCATTAAACGAAAAGGCCTTGCATTCGGAGTTCTTTGCACTGGAAACGGTACGAAGCCTCCCGGACCAAATATAAGTCTTAAACTCACATACTAACACTACGATCTAGGGATTGCCGGCGCTACCGTCCCATTTATACTAAACTGGTCACTCACAACTTACTCTTACCGTACAACCCTCCGCAGCTGGGCAACAATAATCTCAGTCCTCACCCTTCCTCTCCTCCCCTTCCTGAAACCTCGCATCCCACTCTCCAAATCCGCTCAACCCCGCCAGATCAGCTATCGCTTCATCCTAACGCCGACCTTCTGGCTCTACCAAATCGCCAACATCCTGGAAGGCCTAGGCTATTTCATTCCCACAATTTACCTCAGCACTTATGCACAACAACTCGGTCTCTCGAGGTCAATAGGCTCCCTCCTCATCGCACTAGTAAACATCGCCTCCGTTTTCTCCCAAATAAGTCTCGGCTACCTCGTCGACCGTCTTCCCGTCTCAACAGTAATGCTCATCTCAGCATTGGGTTCCTCAATCGCAGTCTTCGCGTTCTGGGGAACAGCGACTTCCCTTCCTATGCTAATCATCTTCGCTCTCATGTACGGCGCTTTCGCTGGGGGTTTTACGAGTACGTTCATAGGTATGACGAAAGAGACGATTGCGAATACCGTTGGGGCTGATAGCGGGACTGTGTTTGGATTGTTTTGTGTTGGGAGGGGAATTGGTGCTGTTGCGAGTGGACCGTTGAGTGAAGCCCTTCTCGCTCTGAATGAGAATAGCAAAAATGGGAATGGTGGGTTTGCGCTGGGAAGTCTGGGGTATGGGACGGGATATGGGGCTTTGATTGTTTTTACCGGAATTAGTGCGCTTTGTGGGGGTTTGAGTTTTGTGGGGAAGAAGGTTAAGGTGTTATGAGGTTGCTGCAGTGTTGATGTAGTAGTTAGTGAAGGGAATTGATTTCCTTATAAAGAGAATCACTAACGTACTCAATAAGCGAATTGGCTAGATAACGTAGGTGACGGGGTGATGCAACAGGCCACGTGTTGCAACAATAATCTATAGAATTGCAAAACACTTTGGTATACCATCCAATGGACCACGATGCTCGTATCGCCGGTGCAATGGCCGAACTAGAATCGCGGCAGCCTCCGCAATATGCTGCAACTGCTAGAAAATGGAAGGTCGACAAGAGCACGCTATGGCGGCGCTACAAAGGCGAAACAGGCACGATTCAAGACGCCAACTCCTACGCGCGCCAGAAGCTCACAAGCGTACAGGAAGAAGCGCCTTTTGAGCATATAAACAAGCTCACAGACCGAGCTCTTCCGCCAACCCCGCAAATGGTCAAGAATATTGCTGAGGAGATTGCTAACACGAAGGGTGACGCCGTGCTCCGTGCCCCGTGCCACATTCCGCTTCATAGAATTACGCACATGGGCTTGCGCCTATCACCGCCTCGTCGGCGGTCCTTATCGACCCTGTGTCTGTGGTCGTCTCTTTGGTAGTCGCGATGACGTTCACCCCTTGATCTGTCCTTGTGGCCACGATCTGACGACCCAGCAAACTGCTGTCGCTGCCGTCTCAATTGGCGGACAACGTCGTAAAAGGCCTTCTCAACGTTGGCGCAGCTCTTCGCCGATGCTTCGACAAAACCGCATCCAAGTTCCCTTGCAAGTGCACTGCCCTCCTGTGTCGAAACTTCGTGCTCTGTCACTCGGTCACATTTGTTTCCAACCAACATGACTGGTGCAGGGCCGTACGAACCCGAGCCTCCTAAGGATGAACCGACTGGCGAGCCGGGATATGACGGTGGTCCGGAGTACGACGATTCTTTGACTCGTTGTATCTGATGATGGAGCTTTTGCATGCGCGCGAATGAAGATCTTGATGAGATGCTGTAGACCAAGACAAAACCTTCACCATCTCTTATCCATCAATCCCGCAACGTCGTATACTCCTCCTGCCCGGCCGTGTCAAGCACTTCCAGCATGCACGATTGTCGGTCTAGCTGGACTTGCTTGCGGTAGGAGTCTTCGATAGTAGGATCGTAGGTTTCGACGAAGTGATTCAAGCACAACTACGCTCTGCATAAGTAACAGCAGATTTCACCCCGAAGAGCGAACCACGAACCTGAATGGTCAAGGCCGTCTTTTCCACACCACCGTCACCAAGCACAACCAGTTTGTACAATGTTATTTTGCCCGCCATGTTGTCGATGTTGTTGATTTGCCGCGCGCCAGTAATCTCGGTCTGATGTAGTGAGGGATGGAAGCGCCAAAGACTCGGAGAGATCCTGGCCGGTGATGACAGACCGAGACCGAGCCAGAAGCTGGAAAAACATGAGTAGCCGAGCAACAGCTAGGAGGATGGCCGTGTAGGTACGAGTGAGCGTAGAGCGAATGTGTATACGGTTCATTCACAATTGCTGGCTACAGCTTGACGAAGTTGCGAGGCAGTGGGGAAATTGTTGTACCATTAAAGTTACGCACTTCTCCGAGCTACACACGTGGGATGTACGTGAAAGCAGCAGCAGCAGCAACATACACTGATGTAGAAAGAGTTCGATGATATCCCTCCCTCGAGGAAGACTTGCCCCCTCTTATAGCCTTCAGCATGACATGAGTTTCCAGCTGTGCCGTGGATATGACTGCATCCCCTCTCTCGGTCTCGTACTACCTTGCTGTATCAATCCTAGGAGACGTCAGACGATGCATACCGATACCCTTCCGGTGTGGTGGATAGCTCAACGGAGTGAAAGCTGTGGGAGGCGTTCTTGCCCTGGCTGCGGAAAACATCGCCGTGGCTAGTGTTGGCAAGAAATGAAATGTCAGATTTCAGAGGCTGATTTCATTTCACTACCATTTCCAGTATTCTCAATCGTTCGGTAAATTACGCTTCCGGAGCTTCCGAACTCTGTATTATCCCATCGGCTGGTTGTGTGATTCAAAGTGGTCCGTGCACCCATGGTCTTGGCACTACCCCACAACTTCTCCACATGCCCATACCATGTACTAAGTCGTCCAAATAGATTTATTTCTCAGCGCTATGGGCAGAACACGTACTAGTAACGATATAGATCATGAACTTGGCACCCAAGAATCATCTCACCGACGTAAGAAGCCTCGACGAGCGCCGCCCGAGCCATGGCAACTACCTCAATACGAGCCGATGCATATTGAGCCCATCAGCAACTGGCACAGCCAATCCAACCTACCTAAACACGTCAATCCCGCTCACCCATACGAGATATTCGAGCTATTTATCACAGAGGACGTTCTCGAGACTCTGGCACGGCATACAAATGAGTACGCAGCACTCCATAGACAGCAGCCGCTCCAGCAGTATGCCAGGCCCTGGAAAGACACTACTCCAGCAGAGCTCAAGGCCTATATCGCAACCTATATTTATATGGGCTTGCGCCCTGAGCATGATGTAGCTGAATACTGGAATACTGGAATACAGAGCCCTTCAAGGGTCCTCTCCATCTGCTCGTTTCAAGCAATATTAGTCTTGTGAGATGGCAGCAGTTAGATCGATTCTTCCATATTGCTAAGCCACCTCAGCAGACACAGCAGGCAGAGCAGACACAGCAGAAAGAGTCTCCATTTGAGAAGGTCGAGCCATTAAATACAGTGCTACGGACAAAGGTCAAGCAGTACTGGAATCCTACTACTCATCCGGCTGTGGATGAGGGTATCCAGCGTTTTCAAGGCCGCGCGAAGGAGACAGTCAAAATACCTTCAAAGCCCATACCAGAAGGCTTTAAGATTTGGTGCCTGGCCAACGATGGCTATATTCTGGATTGGCTCTACCACGCTAAAAGAACAGGGCCAATAGATCTGGGTGACTATTGGACTGAAGAACGCAGATTTCCTGCCACCCAAGCAGTGGTGATGGATCTATTGCTCCAGGCCAGTCTCCAGAGCGGCCATCACGTGGTCTGGCTGGACAACCTCTTTACCTCTGTACGGCTACTGTCTACTCTGCGTGAGCAAGGATTTGGTGCTGCTGGCACTGTTCGTACGACGAAGTCAAAGACTGAATGGCTAGCAGACACCGCTCCAGACACGGCTCCTCCAGACACACAGCAGACACAGCAGACACAGCAGACACAGCAGACACAGCAGACACAACAGACACAGCAGTCGCAGCGCTCAAAAAAAGCCGCAAAACCTCAAGCTGAGCTCAACCGAGGACTTGAACCCGCGCTCGCAGAGCTCAAAACGGACTTTAGTGGTCAAATACCATGGGGAAAGCTCTATGGGTGTCTATCTGCGGACGGCAAAGTACTTCAATTCGCGTGGAAGGATCAAAACGTTGTTCTGTTCATGAGTACCGTCTCAAAGAGCCCACCAGACTTTGTCCAGAAGCTTAGAAAGAGGCCTGCTTGTACAGCTACCAATGCGAGAACCTCGCGGGCAGTCTTTGGTGAGTGAGCTTGAGCCTCATCTATAGTACTAACGAGTCTACAGGTGACGAGGTGCTTAAAGAGCTCGAGATACCCGAGTTTATTGACCTGTATAACCACTTTATGAACGGTGTCGACAGAGCAGATCAACTGCGCGTCTACTACAATACTCAACGTGTCCATTTGAAGTCCTGGAAGCCTCTCTGGCACTGGCTTCTTGATACTATAACTGTGAACAGCTATAAGCTCTCTTTCCACGCACAGCACTACGACGATCAAGACCTTCCATGCGACCGCTACACCAAGCAACGACTCTTTCGTCGAGATCTCGCTCTCGCTCTCGCTCTGTTCGAGCGCTCTGAGAGGCTCACCAACGCCCGGTACGATGGATCTATCGCCCTCGCAGATCTTGTATATCCAGCAGAGGAGGATGAGGAGCATATACTGTACGCGAAGGGCAAACTGAAACACTGCAAAGCGTGTGAGACAGTAGGTAGGAAGGCAAAGCCGCGGAGCAAGATATCTGACAAGGGCAGCACAGGCAGTACGGGTAGAACGCTTACAAGGAAGCCTCTTACGGAGCTCTCGGCGAATAGCCTTCGTCACAGCAAGCGTATGAGCAGCAGCAGGCCGCCTAAATCGAGCTCAGGCTGCTCGTTATGTGGAGTAGCGCTCTGTCGAAGCTTAAATTGCTGGACAGAGCACCTTGTATTAGCACGGCAAGCAGCCAGTAGATAGACGACGTTATATATCACCACTTCAAAGCTCAACACCACGCTAAAAGCTTCAAATTATCCTATTTAGGCCCTATTTGAACGAAGCAAGCAGTTCTGGGCAAATCCGGAGCTCTGATTGGCTCGCTTATGAATCACACAGCTCACCAGCCGATGGGATAGCTAGCCATTGAACCACACCACATTAGTAATATGCTCTAGCAATATGGCAGACGCTTCTATAGATGCACAGGAAAAAGCCCTGCAAATGGCTATCCAATCGCTTAAGGATGGCCGTCACACAAGCCTTCGATCCGCAGCGTTCGCACACGGTCTCTACCACCAGACTCTCAGCCGCCGTCTTCAGGGTATCCACCAGCCAAATAAGCTCGCGCACGAGGCGGAAAAGTACCTACCAACAGAGGACGAGTGGGGAATGCAAGCAATGATCCTCTACCTTATTGATCGCGGCTATCCTCCTCGAATTGCCCACGTGCGGCAGATGGCATATCATCTAAAGACCATCGCTTATCAGAAGCTTCAGAAACCCGGTATCGCGCCACCACCGGGTAAGAACTGGCATCAGGCCTTCTTCAATCGCCATCCTCAGCTCCGGCTTAAGCACACCAGATCGCTGGACCTTCAACGAGCGCTTAAGAATAATAATCCAACCGCGATTGCCACCTACTTTCAGGTACTCCGCACCACTATCGAGCAGTATCAGATACCCCATAATCAACGGTACAATATGGACGAATCTGGCTTCTCAATGGGAGTTGCTAGGTCCTGCAAGGTGGTGGTTCGAAATACTAGCCATACCTTCTTTAAAACAACGTTTGGCCAGCGCGAGTGGGTATCTGCGCTTGAGTTAATTGGTTCGAACGGCAAGGACTATCCACCGTACCTTATGTTTAAGGGTAAGGACCAACAGACTTATGTGGTCAACGAGGTGAACCGGCTCCTACCTGGTAGCCCAGTGGGAGTATCTGAAAACGGCTGGACCAACCTCCAACACGGTGTCCACTGGATCAAGCACTTTGAAGAGGTGACCCGGCCTGTCCAATCTTGTGATAGCCAGCCGGTCTACCGCCTCTTGGTTATGGATGGCCATAGCAGTCATTTGACCCCAGATTTTATCACTTTCTGCTGGAATCATCATATTGTACCGTTCTTCTTACCCCCTCACACAACCCACCTCCTCCAGCCGCTAGATCTTGGTATCTTCGGCCCGCTGAAGACCGCTTATTCAATGGAGCTGGACAATCATATCCGAGCGGGCAATACTGGCTTCTATAAGGACGATTTCGTCGCTCTTTATGCGCGCGCGTCAACGAGCTCTCACTACATATAACATCGTGATGGCGTTTCAAGCAGCTGGTATTCAGCCACTTAATGATCAAGCGGTACTGAGTAAGCTGCAACCACCACCCCCAGATCTATCCTCTCACGCAGACCAGGCTACCAATCCCTTACCCTCCACCCCTCGAACCAGCGCCGATCGCAAGAGACACGTTGAGCTCATCGTTTCAGCTACTCCATCTACTCGAAGACGCCTAGCCGATCAGCTACGCAAGGTTGCCGATGAGAGGGAGGCACAATTCACACTGGTTCAGCAGAACAATGAAGATCTAAGGGCAGCTTAAAAGGATGAGGCTGAGCGGCGAAAGAGACGGGATGAATCGAAGAAGAGCATCACGTTTAAGGGCCTTATGGTGGTCACTAAGGATCTTGCAGATCGTAAGCGCAAGGAGGAGCAAGATCGCTATGAGGTTAAGCGGCTAAGTGATGCTATTAAAGCCATTAATAAGCAGCGGCGTGATGGGCTAGCCGCGGTTGGAAAGCTTCATCTAGGAAGGACTAAGAAGGCGCGACAAGATAAAGAGGCTGCGATCACGCTGGCTAGATCGCAGTGGACAGATGAGGCTAAACTGACCGAGCTCCAACAGGCGCTAGTGGCGCTAAAGTCACAGATCACGGCATCGCAGCAGCAGGTTAACTCTCAACCGCAGCAGCTAGTGGACGACTCTCAATCACAGCTGGTGATGGAGCAAGATTCCGACGACGAACAGCCTCAACCGCAAGATCCTGGTGATGAAGATGCCAGCGGCGGTAGCGGCGGCAGCGATATGGAGGTGGAGCAGTAAGGACGCTTGGTCAACCGGCTTAAATCATCACCACTAGCTTTTCTTGCGATAGACAATATATACAAAGCCGTTCAGCTTTCATCCCACAACGTTTCTTTGCAGATCAGTCTTCCTTCTCTACCACCGTCATCATCATCTTCTCCTGCACCTGGCTTACAGGTCGACGACGGCAGCTGTTCGTTATTGCTAAAAATCAATGGCCGATACCGTGCTCTTGCGGCTGCACATCATCAGTGGCTTTACGGAGCCTTTGCCCTGGAAAGTAAGGATTCTCGGTGTTCCATCATCATCATCCGCTTTTCTATAGCTGGCACGAGTGACCTTGACACTGGACCCTCAAGAATGGATCTTGGTGCCGGTGACCACAGCCACTCCCAGCCTCACACGCTGACCCAACTCGAACAGGTTGCCTCTGCCTTCTCCTCCTTTGTCAATCGCCATCCAATCGCAAGCTCTTCCGCCACGACATCGCTCGCGCAAGCTCTGTCCTTGACGAAGGATGGCAAGCACCAAGGAACCGGAGTTCTCGTAATCTTCCTTGTCCATTCATCCAGACACGTCTCGTCCTCGGCGCAGGTTTAGACATCAAAGAGGGCTATGAATACAGCGTGGTCAATGATCAAGACAAAAATGAACTGAACCAATTGATTCCAGATATACGCCGAGCGTGATAGATTTTACTGTGACCAAAAAATTCGCTTAATTTTTTCTGCGTAACATTCATCACGCTCGGCGTATATCTGGAATCAATCGGTTCAGTTCATTTTTGTCTTGATCATTGACCACGCTGTATGAATATCCAGTAGTGGTTATGCCCGTCAATACGGACCTTGGTCAATGCGATAACGATGACAGGTCAGCGACCTCAGACCGCCGCCAGCGATACGCGTCTTCATTCAGAGAAAGCGGTGCAGGTACGGATGAAGCTATCAAGCGAAGCTATCAAGCGATAGACTGTAGTCAATGTGCTGATGACAGCGGCAAAGACTTCTGTCCTCCTACAGTGCTTTACAAGAGATGAGTTAGCCGTAGTCGCATGCGGAGCGAAGGTGGTGGTGGGTATCACTAGCTGTCTGACAAAAGTGTGTAGTATCATCAAAAACACCCTTAAGCGGCCAGGACGGTTGGCGGCATGGCGGCTTCGCCGATCGGCAGGGGCAGATGTCTGACGCGCCGGGACCAAGCCACCGCGGACGCTACTCAGATAACCCGGAGCAGCTCAGCCGGTCAGAAATTAAGTCAGTCTTGGACAGCCAATCGGACCCTCTTTCATCTTCCTGCCTTGTCCTACCTTGTGCCTCCGACTGCACGGTCTCGGCACACTAGATCAGAAGTCGCTAGACCATAGATTGCTAGCCCAGAGCTTGACCAGAGCTCGACCAGAAACTGACCAGAAACTGACCAGAAATTGACCAGAAGTTGACCACATGTCTAATAAAAATCGCTGGACCAGTACGCATCCAAAACGTAGGCACGCACTCTCACCTTGCCTACGCTCAACATGGCAGTCTCACAGCTTGAACAATATGGTTGACATACTTAACCGGTCGTTGGCACCGCTTCCATCAACGTAGAGTGTCCGCAGATTCCACGTTGTGGACATTGACAACACCTTGATAGCTTTACCATCCTTATTCAGACGTGGAATCTACGCACGATCAAGATCTTCAAGCGCCGGATGACCAGAAAGTTTTGGAACAGCTGTAAGATTTGGGGGCGAGTCCGCTATCCGGGTCTGTGTTCTGTAGATTAGATGGTGATGATATCTTCACAAGCCTCTCTTCAAGGAAGTGATGTTACGCGGGGCCTGTTGAGCGTTACGCGGAGGAGTTAGAGGCACCTTTTCCTAGCGTAGCTGCTTATTCGCATGGAAATGTTTGATTTATATGTGGTGGCGTCGAAGCGCACATGCCCTCCGTCCTGCGCAACGACGATCTCGTTCGCCAAAGCCTTCGCCGGCGATGAAGTAGTTGCCGACTTTGAAAAAGAAAAGAAAGCGCAAGCCGCTGAAGAAGGCGAGAAGATCATCGGTGGTACTCTCCTAGCTGGGGCAGCTGGACCGGCGAAGGCATCAGCAAGCGCGAATAAGCGCGAGCAAAAACCGCTTCGTGTCAAAGCAAGAAGGCGCCAAGGCGGCTGACCGGAAGGACGCGAAGCTGAAGCATGTTACTATCAATGAGAAACGGGTCAGGAAGAACGCGAAGTATTTGGCAATTCAGCTGCCACACCCGCATGAGCGCAAGGAGCACTATGAGAGAGGAGTCTCAGGCTGGCCGTGCTGCCGGAAGTGGTTACGAAGACGACCCTGCTGGACTTTACGAAACCCGGGGTTTTGGTTCGGCCGTGGGCCCTTGTCATGCGGTCGGTTCTCGATAACGAGCCTCATCAGAGCTCCTATGGGTAGAGCGCTGCCTCGCTCAAGGTTGTTGAGTGTTGGAACGGGATTTCATTGGTTTACGATAAATGCGCTATTGCTTTTGAAAGGGTTACAGTGGGTTTGTTCCGCAGGAAAGCCACCTGCGCGCTGCTCGTCGAATGTGGAATGAGGTAGTATGGTGGATGGCCTGTCGTCTGAAGTGCTCATCCCGTCCGTCTATTACGCCACCCGATATTGAGGCGGTAGGTGATCTTCGAGCGGCGGCCCAAGCGGCGGGCCCCGCATGTCCGCGGCTGCTCCGGCTGCGCCCGTGGAGCATCCTTATGCATGTTGCCCATCTTCCTGACCCACATCCCTTTTGTTAGACGCCCTCAATGATTGGTGTGCCTTGCAGAAGCGCGTTGCCCTTAGTCCCGCAGATCCGCCCGCGCAATCTTGATGCAGTGGGCCGATGCTCCAACTGGGAGGTTGCAGAAGCCCCATCCGAGTCAACATCCCGGTCGGTAGTCTTCGAACACTTTCCAGCTTCTCGATAGCCTTCCAAAGCAGGCGACCATCTTCCAACGAACACCAAACGACGACGCGCCACTACCGCTGCCTCAAAGCTGCTTGACTGCTGAGCACCCTCATTCGGCCCGCCTCTCAAGCCATGGGCACGGGGTGACCCTGCTGTACCGGCCAGCATGCAGAGTGCCTTCACCACTTGCCTCGAAGGGGTCAAGCACTCAGCAGCCCTCTGCATATCTCGTGCATCTCGTGCATCTCGTGCATCTCGTGCATCTCGTGCATCTCGTGCATCTCGTATCGCTCACATCTTCTGCACACCCTTCGATCAGCTTCAGGGATTGCTCCACATGGCCAGTCCTGTGTCACCGCTGATGACCATGCCCACTTCCACCCTGCTTTGATGCTTACTGTCTTGTAGGTCGTAGGTGCAGAGTGTAAGACCTTCACCCAAGAGCACACCCGAGATCACGGTTCGCTCAACACTGACATCTCGCTGCAACTCGACTTTTCATCATTTTGCTTCATCAGTCCACGAGTCGTCTGCGTTCTGTGCACGTGCAGCCCGACAGCCCTATACATTCCTGAGATAAGCTTAACGAGGTAACGACGAAGTTTTATGCCACTCTAGAACCGCATTACTATTGCACTCATGGGGCCCGCGCGCAGTTTTCGCTCTATTAGGAAGGCGATTTACAGCCACCCGTCGTTTCCGGGGTGATCAGGTAGTCGCGGATGTTTGGCACTTTTTGCTTAAGAGAGCACCTCGGCGCGTTTCGCTATCAATTGGATCTCTACGCAACCTCCACCAAAGACTACACACACAGCTCTATCAGACTATCGACAGACATCCACCAGCACTTCCTCTCTACTCCCGACTCGGGTCCTTTGCTGGAGTCCCAGGGCTCGACTTGTCTCTTGGTTCATATCACGTTCTTTCACGCCGCAGAACCGCCGGCGGACGTAGCGGTCTCTTCGCTCATTCCTTGGTCTATCCGTCAGAGTGGTCTTCGTATCCAACCGAAGGATCGTTTCTGCACGAAACACGCCAGCGCTAGGCTGCTTGTTCAATATCTACCTGCGCAGGGCTGACGCCGGCTGCTATGGCGTTTCTTCCGAGAAATGCTTACCTAGTGTTGGGTGTTTTGCTAACGCTGTTGCAGGTACGTATTGTTCTAGCACTTCCTTTCCAGGGTAGTCCAGTAGAAGTTAAGCCTAGGGGTGTCGTTGTGACAGAGACGAAAACCACATGTGACGATTCGTCTACAACCTCGCCATATACTTCAACAATCCAAGCCTCGAAGGATCCGGCGCTAACGGTCGTTCCAGGATCTGTCTTCGGACACACGCTATCTTCTGCCTCATATGCCCTCCAACCCGCGGTAGCACAAGATGTGCTGGAGTCACGCTTTCCGGCGGCCGCATCAGAATCATCATCTCCAGTCGTGGAAGCCCGCTCGCCGACCACTCTTGTGACTTCAACGTGCATGCTTTCCCAACCGACCAGTGCTACCAAGTATCTGCCAGCAGCAACTTCATCGTCTATCATAGATATCACTTCGAGAGCCCTATCGGCCAGGCAAGCGTCGACAGTTCCAATTACAACAATCTCAACGGTCACTCCATCTCTGCAGTCTGTCGTACCTAACTTGGAACCTGGTACATCTGGTGTAGGTGGACTTCGTTCGTCTACGTTTACCATTCCGATATTGACTAACTACCGCCGCAAAGACTGTCGTTTCCTCACTTCAGACCACCGGCGAGAGTGCCGTTCCACCTTTCAACACCAATCCCATACCTACACCTTCGGACACCTTGCAACCGATTCCGCCTATCAATACGTCGCTTCCGGCCGAGCCTCTCACGGCGATAATGGCTGGCAACATCTTCTCGCCGGTGGCGGCTGAAAACCCGGCTGAGATTGTTCCAAGTCGGAGCGATCATCCAGTTCCGCAGAAAGGTATCGTCGTGAATAATAAGCCCGTTCAAACGAACAAGTTTTACGCCAACTTCTTCCTTGGTGGCCAGGGACAGACAGTGTGGACCCATCCTTATTCGCTTCGATGGTGTAAGGGCGAAGGGCACTCCAGAAGCTGGGGCATGAGTGTCGCGCACATTGAGGCCGGGCAGAGAGTGTTTGGGCCTGATAGTCCTGCGCAGTACTACATCAACCCTATCGGCATCCACTCTGTCATACTCTCCGCCCAAGAACTGGGGGCGTCCACCACGCTTACCACCAGCGAGCTAGGTGCTTTCAGTGTGAAGGCACACCTCGCTACGGGTCCAGGCGCGGCTAACCTGGTTACCTTCCCGATTGTTCAAGGAATGGGTTTCCTCACAGGCGTCTATGCAGGCGCCACACCGTTGATTCAGAGCGACGTGTTCTTCAGGACTATTGAAGGCCCGATAACTGTTGGTGGCGCCTTCAAGTACCGAATCACTCTCGAGGACGGCCGCAACTGGCTCCTTTACGCCATTTCTGACCCGGGGGTTGGTGCACCCAGTTTCAGTATGGTCTCTAACACTGCCATTCGAGGCCCAGCAGGATTCCGCGGGGCCATTCAAGTAGCCAAGAATCCCTCAGGAGATGTCGGAGAGGGATTCTATGATCAGTCCGCTGGCGCGTATGCCACTGCCGCAACTACTACAGGTTCAGTGACCGGGAGCACGGGCTCATACACACTAGCATTCCACAAAGGCGGTAACACGGCACTGCCTCTTCTCATGTATGCTTTGCCGCACCACGTCCAGAGTTTCGACGGCACCACCGCTGGCGCAAAAGTCAACATGGCCCTGCAGACTACTACGAAAGGCATGGCCACTGCAGTTCTGCGAGATACCTGGACCATGGTCGAGAACAATCTTCCTGTCGGCATGGGCTTCGTTCCTTGGACTCCCGACAGGGGCAGCGTCACATCACTGAACGCAAATGTTGTGAACCTCATGAACCAAGTGGGCTTAAGCGAGCTCAACGAGGATTTCAATGCGCAGACGAACCTCGACTCGATGTACTTCAGCGGCAAGGGCCTTGCTAAGTTTGCTGCTGCAATATATGCCATGAACGATCTCGCGGAAAATCCAGGTCTTGCTGCTGCAGGATTGCAGAAACTGAAGGCGGCGTTTGATGTGTTTGTGCAGAACAGGCAAAGGAATCCTCTCAACTGTACGTCCAATGCTGTCACCTGGTGGCTCAACAGTAGATATACTAACCTTCTACTCAGATGAGACAGCTTGGCGAGGTGTCGTGTCCGTGGCCGGATACCGCGATGCCGGTCTGGACTTTGGCGGCACATACTACAACGATCACCACTTCCACTACGGCTACTTCGTGTACACGGCGGCGGTCATCGCTTACCTCGATCCTGCCTGGCTCGCTCAAGGAAGGAACAAAGTCTGGGTGAACATGCTGGTCCGCGATTTCGCGAACCCGGTGGACGGCGACGACTTCTTCCCCTTTTCTCGCGCGTTCGACTGGTTCCACGGCCACTCCTGGGCCAAGGGTCTGTTCGAGTCCGCCGACGGGAAGGATCAAGAAAGCACGAGTGAAGACTCTTTCGCGAGTTATGCGCTCAAGCTGTGGGGGCGGGTGACTGGGGACGTTAGCATGGAGGCGAGAGGAAATCTCATGCTAGCGATCCAGACCCGCAGCTTCCAGAACTATTTCCTGATGGAGAGCAACAATGTCAATCAGCCGCCGCAGTTCATCGGGAACAAAGTCACTGGTATTGTAAGTATCCATCACTGTCGAAAGCATGTTCTGAGGGACCTAGCTGACCTTCAAACAGCTCTTCGAGAACAAAGTCGACCACACAACCTACTTTGGCGACAACATCGAGTACATCCAAGGGTATGTCTCCCCTCCCCTCCCCCCTCTCTCTCCTCAGCAAACCCCCCCCCCCCAACTGACCCTACCTCTTTCTCAGCATCCACATGGTCCCCCTCGCTCCGCCGTCCACACTCATCCGCAAACCCTCCTTCGTCCGCGAAGAGTGGGACGCCTTCTTCTCCAACGGCCAGGTAGACGACATCCAGGGCGGCTGGCGAGGTATCCTGTACGCGAACCTGGCAATCATCGATCCGAGCACAGCCTACAATTTCTTTGCGAGAGCGGATTCTAATCCTGCCTGGTTGGATGGTGGCGCGAGTCGCACGTGGTATCTTGCTTGGTGTGCGGCGCTGGGTGGGGCTTAGGCGATGAGGGCGAGACTTTAGGGGGCGATGGCGGCGTGGGCTGGACCCATGCGGGGAAGGGGAAGGCAGTGATGTATTCAATATTGATTAAGCCAAAATTCGGAAATCAATATATCTCCGATATACCAAGAATGGCCCTTCGCCAGAGTATTGATGAAGAGAAAGCTCAATATTAAGTCATAGTTAATATTGAATACAGCACTGGCCAGAGTATTAATTAAGACAAGGTTCAATATCGACTCTTAATCAATATTGAATACATCACTGGGACAATAAGAGAAGAGATCAGAGCGGGGGCTCCTCTACGTCGTTCTTTCATCAATCCGATTGGGATATTCATTCTGCGAAGGACTGGTTGACTAGGTGTACGATATAATGATATCTGAAGCAATAGAGACTTTCGCAATAAAAATGGAGAATTTCGAATTTGCCGAACACAGTCCTAACAATATATTGCAGACTTCGCAGTGGATGGTCAAAAGGTTGCCCGTTATTAGCAGGAGAGCTCAATGTAGTTTCCCCGCGGTGTCCTCCACGTTTCAGATTCTCTTCGTAACGTGACCTACCGCTGAAGCAAAGACAGGGAGATCTCACCATACCCCCAGTCAAAAAACCCACGTACAAAGGGAAGTGAGAGCCTTCCCAGCCCTTTAGTTGTTATTCGCTCTTCACAGCGGCCTGCGAGTCGCTGAGGTTATCGCTTCTTGAAGCGTGAGAGCCCTGGAAATACTGTCCGAAGACCCTGCTCTCCAGATCCTGCGTAGCACCACCAGTCGTCTTCCTCGCCTGCCGGCGGAAGAAGATTCTCTTAGCCCACTTCCATGACTCGATACCAAGGAAGAAAAGGATCGTTTCAATGAAGACAATGCCCCACTCCCAGCTGATCCCCGTATGCTTGAAGACGACGTGATTGATGACCGGGATGTACAGAGTCGGGAAGATTGTCACGAAGCCGGCGATGATGGCCCAGAACAAGAACTTGTTGCGCCAGACGTCGTACATCCACTGCGTAAAGTATTTCTTGCTCTTCGGCTGCATGCGGAAGAAGGAGCGGCGCATGTTGACCATTTCCCAGGCGAGGAAGAGCGCGAACCACGTCAGGCAGGCAAAGCAGGTGGCGCGGGCACGGAAGACGGTGTCGCAGGTCTCAGAATAGGCGTTGTTGCAATTCTCGCCGAGGTTACCGTCGCCGAAGCCGTAGAGGACGAGGGTGAAAGATGCGAGGCAGAGGGCCGCCGTCCAGAGGCCGTAGACGAGCATGTCGAGCATTACTTCGAGAGTGAAGACGCCGCGCTTGAGCTGAGCATTTGTTAGTACATGATCTAGAACATCTGCTTTTCGAAGCGTGACTTACACTTTGTGGCGGTCGTTGCATGATATCCGGGGCTGCAATCTCAAAGCCGAGACCCATGTCAGGCATACCAGAGGTAATCATGATGACCCAAAGGATCTCGACTGGCGCAAGAGGGAAAACCGACAGACCACGGGTGTCCTTGAAGGCCAGACCGATGAGCAAAGTACAGGCTTGAGCAATGTTCTCAGCAAGCAGATGCAGGATGAATTTCTGTATGTTATCAAACATGCGGCGACCCTCCTCAATAGCATTGAGGATGGATGCAAAATTATCATCGGTTAGGACGATATCTGAAGCGTCTTTGGCGACGTCAGAACCGGCTTGACCCATGGCAATTCCAACGTCCGCGCGCTTAAGTGAGGGTGAATCATTAACACCGTCGCCGGTCTGCCTGCATCAGCATCATATCTCTAAATCGATGTGATGAACGTAGCTTACCATGGCTGCAAATTTCTTCCTTCTGTGCAATGCCTCAATCATGCGAACCTTGGTATTTGGCGCGCAGCGAGCGACTACGAGAGGCAGAAGTGGGAGTTGGTCAATTTCCTCATCGGAGAGCTTGTCAAACTGTCCAGCAGTCATGACCATAGCATCTGCCATATTCTTGCTGACCTCATTCATCCGTGACGGAAGGATACCAACCTCAAGGGCAATGGCGCGGGCCGTACCAGGGTGATCACCAGTCAACATATGGACTGAAATACCCGCTTGCTGACATTCGCGGACAGACGGTGCAGATTCGGGTCTAGGTGGATCGTAGAGCCCAACCAAGCCACGGAAGGTGAGGTCATTCTCGATCTCATTGCGGTCGATTTCTTGCTTCTCATCCATGCGCTCATCGTAGGTTCTGCTCGCCAAAGCAAGGACACGAAGACCAAGAGCGGCAAGCGATTCCATGTTCTCGAGAACTTCGTTCCTGAAATCTTCCGTAATGTCGGTAGCGTCGCCTTCTCCGGAAAATACAGATGTGCAAGAGCCAATCACGCGTTCTACAGCACCCTTGGTGAAGACGTGACGTTCACGCGAAGCCGTGTCCTCAAAGATAACGGACATTTTCTTAACATCAGAGTCGAACGGAAACTCAGCAATCTGCTTCCACTTCGGATTATCACCGCCGGTCAAGCGGGTCCTATTCCAGTCAAAGCGGGAGGCGAAAACTTGTATGGCAATTTCAGTGGGATCGCCACGAGCATTCCAGTCCCCATTGTCGCTTTTGTGGACATGTGCTAGGTTAGCTAGGGAAGCTACATTCAGGTAGTCCTCTAGGAACCTGTTGCCTTCTAGCAAGTCCGTGTAAGTCTCCGCGTGGCCCTTCTCATCGGCTTCTTTGAGGTCGATGTCCTTCGGAGGCTTTGGGTCAAAGCTTAGACTTCCAATTGTGGGATTGAAGGGCTCATTAGAGGTGCCGACGGAGTAAGTACCTTTGCAGGTATCCATGCTTTCTTGGCCACCATCTTGCCCTGCGTGAGCGTGCCGGTTTTGTCCGAGCAGATATCTGGCAAAATGTTAATTGACTC
This sequence comes from Coniosporium tulheliwenetii, assembly GCA_030247845.1. NCBI lineage: Eukaryota > Fungi > Ascomycota > Dothideomycetes > Coniosporium > Coniosporium tulheliwenetii. The sequence continues at coordinate 208,096 of JAPDRP010000033.1, read as the reverse complement.
CACAGAACAAGAGCTCTACTATCCTACCTGTCACAGCACCGAGGGCCTCTAAGCTCTTGAGGTTTCTAACGATGACATGCCTCTCAACCATACGCTTCGTCCCAGCGGCCATAGTGATAGTCAGGACGACAATAAGCGAGGCAGGAATCATACTCAAGCCCGTAGCAACGGCGTATATGATGACCTCTTGGTCGCTGACGAACTGGTTTGCTGCCAGCACGATGATAGCGCAAATTACGGCGATGAAGAAAAGTAAAATCGCGAGCCGTGAGAGCTTCTTCTGCAGCGGAGTACCGACGTTGATACCCAAGAATCGACCCACAGCATCCGAGGCGGTGAGGGTCCAGGCCTCGGCGTATCGATGGGGCTTCGCGCTGCCGTCAGGCTTGCGCTTGACGGGTCGGACCTTGGAGTCCTTCTTCCTGAGTGCAGCGGCGATGGAGCCAATCTCGGTGTACATACCGGTGGCGAAGACGATCCCGCGAGCGCGACCTTTCGTCACCGTAGATGAGCTGTAGGCGACATTGAGGCGATCTCCTGGTCCGGTGTCGTCTTCAAAAGTAGAGTCGGCTTCTTTGCGAACAGGGAGTGACTCGCCGGTGAGCAGAGCCTCGTCAGTTTCGAAGTTGACCGCCTCAACCAGGCTAAAGACAGACCTATCAGTGAGTATCTTTGGGCTGGGTGCCGTATACTCACCGAATGTCGGCTGGGATGGTGTCCCCAGTCTTACACTCAACCATATCGCCAGGGACAACTTCCGCAGTAGGGACGCTTATAGTCTTGCCATCCCGAACGACATCGGCAGTAGGCGAGCTTAGAGACCTCAATGAATCCATCGTTTTCTCAGCATGGAACTCCTGCACGAAGCCGACAACGATGTTGAGGATAATCACAGCAGCAACCACGCCGCCTTCAATCCACGATTGAATGCCAAAACTGACGGCCATAGCCAGTATCAGGACCTATGGTTGGATCAGCCCTTTCTTCTCTCCCTTACAGGAGGGGTGGTAAGCATAACTAGAGTCATAGCGTTGGCAACCTGCCGAATGAGTATCTTGCCCGGGTTGACGCCCGCAGCGTCGCCCAGCTCGTTGCGACCATACTTCTCAAGGCGAGACCTGACTTCAGATTCGGTGAGCCCGTCTTCAGGGTTTGCGTTCAACTCTTCGACGACCTGAATGATGGGCAAAGCATGCGCAGGGCGTGATAGCATTTCATTGTTCGCTTGGCCGGAGACATGGTTTTCCAGCTCCGCCTGCTTCTTCTTGCCCATCTTGAGTGAGTGGTGGATAACAGCGAATGGCGGTTTACGTTGCAAGAGCACAGTTTTGGGCAAACCGAGTTCAGAGTCGGGATAGAAGCCAATTTGTAGGTTTTTCCACGCAGATAGTGGTGGGGAGGTATGTGACGGAGGCCAAGTTAGTCTAGGCTCGAAGATTCATAGACTCGCAGCAACGCCTGCGCCAAGCGACGTTTACTGGGATAAGGAATCCGTCGAGAGGCTTGGCCGTGCAGTGTCCGGTCCGCTGTGCCTTGGCGATGCACAAAGACCTCTTGGGAGGATGTTGTGTAGGCGTCGATTCCATTGCTCTTGTTGCCCTGCAGAAGGCCCAGCGAAGAGCGTTATGGAGCTCCCGCTGAGGCCTTTCTGGGCATCAAGTGGGTGGAAGGCAAAACGTTCTTCGCAATGTTGACTTCGAAGTACTCCACGGCTTCGTTGCCAAGGGATTGGGGCCAAGACCTGTCGATTCCCGATTTCGCCGACCGAAGGCCGTCGCAAGCATCAAAGTAGATAGACTAGATAAACTAATTGCTCAACACCATAGGTAGAACTCGCACTTCTGATGATCCCGATCATGTTTCTGATACCCAAGAATCACCCTCACAGCGCAAGAAGCGTAGAATCGCGCCGCCTGTATGGCCGCTTCCTGAGTTCGACCCGATACATATTCAACCCATGAGCAACTGGCACGAAGTCTCAAACCTTTCTGAGCACGTCAATCCAGCTCGTCTGTGGCAGATATTCAATCACTTTCTTACAGGTGAACTTCTTGAGACTCTCGGACGGCATACTAATGAGTACGCAGCACTACACCGCCAGCAACCTCTCCAGCAGTTTACCAGGCCTTAGGTGAACACTACACTAAAGGAGCTTCTTGCCTATATCGCTACGTACGTCTACATGGGGCTACACCCTAATGCCGATATTGCTGAGTACTGGAACACTAACGGTAGTAAGGGACCGCTACACCCGCTTGTGCGACGGAATACTGGCCTCAAGAGGTGGCAGCAGCTGGACCGATTCCTCCATATATCAAGGCCAAAAGAGCTTCAGCAGCATGATGAGGAAGTAGCTATTCCAGCTGTCTTTTAGAGGCTGGAACCTCTCAACGAGCACATCCGATCTGCCGCGAAGAAATACTGCAATCCTACTACACACCTCGCTATCGATGAGTGTGTGCAGCGCTTTTAAGGAAGGGCAAAAGAGAAGGTTAAAATCCCATCTTCAGGATATAGGCTTTAGCTAACAACAGCTAGGTCAAAATCCCGTCGAAACCTACTCCTGAAGGCTTCAAGGTATGGGCTTTGGCGAACAACGACTACATACTAGGCTGGCTGTATCACGCAAGAGGCACAGGACCAGTAGATCTGGATGACCATTGAACTGAAGATTGCGGGTTTCCAGCTACTCAAGCGGCTGTGCTGGATTTACTACTCCAGGCTGGTATCCACAACGACGCCAGGCACGTTGTCTGGCTGGATAACCTCTTCACGTCAGCCCGCCTTCTATCAACGCTCCGCGATGAGGGATTTGGTGCTACTGGGACGGTTCGTACGACGAAGACCAAGGCTGGATTGATGGCAGAAGAGCCTTAAGATACACGGCAATTACAGCAATCACAGCAGTCACAGCAGCCACAGCGATCGCAGCGATCGCAGCGGTCACAACGGTCACAACGAGAGCAGAATCGAGGCCTTCATCCGTCGCTCGCAGAGCTCAAAAACGACTTCAGCGGTCAAATCCCATGGGGCAAGCTGTACGGTTGTCTTTCTGAAGACGGCAAGGTGTTACAACTCGCCTGGAAGGATCAAAACGTTGTGCTGTTTATGAGCACCGTGTTAGAAGGTCCTCCTAACTTCGTCAAGAAGATGCGAAAGAGGCCTCCTCCTACAGCTACCAACACGAGGACTACACGTGCGATATTTGGCGATCAGGTCATGAAGGAGCTGGGAATCCATGAGTTTATACGCCTCTACAACCATTTCATGGGTGGTGTAGATCAAGCAGATCAGCTACGAGTCTACTACAATACACAGCGAGTTCACCTCAAGTCCTGGAAGCCTCTCTGGCACTGGCTTCTTGACGTTGCAATCGTCAACAGCTACAAGCTGTCCTACCACACCAAGCACCACGATGATCCAGATCTTCCATGCGAACGCTACACCAAGCAACTAGCCTTCCGTAGAGACCTCGTGGCTGACCTCTTCGGCCTTTCAGAACGCCTTACAACGCCTATCTATGAAACCTCAGTCTCGCTCGCCGATCTCGTGTACCCAGCGGAGGAGGAAGAGCATACACCGTACGTGAAGGGGAAGAGTAGCTATTACAAGGCCTGTCAGTACGCAGGGCGGAAGGCGAAGGGCGAATATACAACAACGGAAGCCTCTGAAGGATTTATCCAGCAATAGTATTCGAAAGGAAGGCGTCAAGGCAGTACTCGGGCGCCAAGGACGCGTGCTGGCTGTGGGCTACGCTATGTACCTCTCTGCCGTACACCAGAGTGCTGGCAGCTGCATCTGCAACTTGTTCAAGCAGCAGCTGAGACGGTAGATAGACAAACCACGTTATATATTATTAACTCAGCGTTCTACAGCCTCAAAAACGATTTCAATTTGATGCGGAGACCCCAGCCAAATAGGGCGTTCTGATTGGTCCAAGTTTTGGGTGCTCAGCGTAGCAGCCCAAGGGATACTAAGATGTATGGGGCTCCCTGGGTGGAGGTGCGGGAGGGCGGGGTCGCGCAATGACTTTTGTCGCGGAACTGTATTCTTACCAATGACTGGCAGCCACATGGTTGTCATCTGCAAACAGATGGTCCATACCTTGGTGCGAATCCAATTGGCTCGCCTGCATTACACTACGGGGGACCACACACGGAGCGCCTTGCAGAAGTGTGTCTACAAGCTACATCCTCCTCCGTCCCCACACATTCAAAGGTCACCGAATCAAGTAACTTAAGATGAAGATGTGATGTTCTTACGAGCACGTAATGGACTAAGCTGTGGGTTGTCCATCCGCCTTAGCGGTTAGCACTATCATTCTATCAAGATGTCCTCGCGAGTAGGAAACACTAGTCTCCATCAAATCGATATCCTCTGTGGCAAGGCGACTCTCCCTATCCGCAACAGCAAGCTGCACCATGGCGACAAGCTAATGTTATTGAATTCGACAGCTCCAAAACGCCGGAAGCCTATCCCACGCACGCCGACTCGCCTGTCTCGCGTCCTGAATCCTGGCCTCGCCCGTGAAATAAACAGCCCTGCATACCGGACAGTCATATCGCTCAATGAGAAACCAAGACGTCAAGCACGAAGCATGAAACGCGTGATTGCAAAGCCGCAGAGTCAGAATCTCGCCCTCAGGGATCTGCCTGTCTTTCTGACTTTTGACAGAAATGACTTGTGCGGATGCCGATCCGGCTGCTACTGAGCCGGCTCCCGCTAACCCACGTGCTGCTGTGGCCCCACCAATGGGATACAACTGCGTCAGACAGATTGGACTTTGCGATGAATTGTCAGTACGCAGTTTACAGAATTCTCCCAGAAATATCCCTTCGCCTGGTGAGCTGTGCACCCAACTCTGGCCCGTGCACCGGCCGTTTTGGCCAATCAGATCGCGCGAATTCGTCTGAACTGGTTGTTTCACTTCATTACTGCTTGATATCGCTCAAATAGGCAGACTTGAAGCTTTTGGAGTTGTATAGACGCTGATTGGTTGGGTCACGTGTTGGCTAGCTTAATGGGTCGCCAGCTGGCTCACCAGCTGCCGCCCTGGCTGCTTGTAGATGCTGTAACCAGCAAATAGCAGACTCGCAGAGCGCTATATTACATAGAGAGCAGCCTGACCGTGTTCTCGGCGGCCGTAGACTGCCTGCCCTTCTGTTCGCCCTGATCGAATTGGCCGAAAGCTCTTGTAGAGGCTTCCTACCAGCTCGATTCGATGCACACTGCCTACCAGCTGCCTGGCAAGCCTTACAGTACTCCCTATTGCCCTTATTGTATGGCGTATGTTCAGCTTCCTCCGCGGGGTGTACGAGATCTACCATGGCGATAGATCGATCGTATTCGTGTGTCGTGAGCTTCTCAGACTGCTCGAACAGCTCACTGGCGAGAGCTTGGCGGAAATTGGATTGTTCCTTACACGAGGAGAGCTTGTAGCTGTTGACGACTGCTGTGTCGAGTAGCCAGTGCCAGAGAGGCTTCCAGGACTTCATATGGATACGTTGAGTCGTGTAGTAGACTGCTGCTGGTTAGCTAGTTGCCAGCTGCTCGTCCAGCTGCTCGAGCAGCTGCTCACTGGAGGTCATAAAATTGAGCTCACCTCGTAGCTGGTCAGCCTGGTCGACGCCGCTCTTGTGGTGGTTGTAGAGGTCAATAAACCCAGGTATCTCGAGCTCCTTGACGACTTCTTTGCCTGTAGTCGTGTTAGTAGAGCTCACACGGCCTGACCGAGCTTACACAGCCAGATCGAGCTCACACTCACCGAATGGGACTCGCGAAGTCTTCGCGTTTGTAGACGTTTCTGACGGTCGCTTTCGTACACGCCTAACCATGTCTATTTGACCTCCAGAGCAGCCAGTTATCGTACTCATAAAGTAGACTAATTGCTGATCCTTCCAGGCGAATTGAATAACCTTGCCGTCAGCTGACACACAGCTGTACAGCTTTCCCCAGGGTATCTGGTTGGAGTAGATTTTGAGCTCGGCCAGAGCAGGATCGAGGCCACGGTTAACCTCATTTGGTAGCTTCTGTGACCGAGACTGCCGTGTTGACTGTGACGACTGTGTCTGATGTGACCGAAACGACTGCTGTGTCTGCTGTGTCTGCTCTAGAGCCGTGTTAAATGAAGCCGTGTCTGGAGCCGTGTCTACAGCCGTGTCTGCAGCCGTGTCTACCCTAGATTGAGTCGTTCTGACAGTTCCAGCAGCAGCGAAGCCTCTATCGCGAAGTGCAGACAGCAAGCGTGAAGAAGTGAAGAGGTTGTCTATCCAGACTACGTGTTTAGAGTCCTGCTCGATGCCCTCCTGGAATAGTAGCTCAAACACGACTGCCTGAGTAGCTGAATAGCCACGCTGAACCCAGTAGTCGTCGAAGAAGACTGGCCCTGACCCTTTGGCATGAAATAGCCAATCTAGTATGTATCCAGCGTTAGCTAGGACCCATATTTTAAAGCCTTCCGGGGTAGGTTTAGACGGTATATTTACTGTCTCCTTCGCCCTACCGAGAAAACGCTGGATAGCCTCGTCGATCGTAAGGTGTGTTGTAGATACCCAGTACTTCTTTGCCTCAATTCGAAGCTCCTCATTAAGGGGCTCTACTTTCTCAAATGGAGTCTCCTTTCCAGGCTGCTGGCAGGGCTTTGAGATGTGAAGGAAGCGATCCAGCTGTTGCCATCTCACGAGGCTCATATCTCGCCGTACGAGGTCATGAACTGGGCCTTTCTTAACGTCTGTATTCCAGTAAGTAGGTATCTCGTGCTCCGGGTGTATCCCCATCCAAATATAGATAGCAATGTAGGCCAGAAGCTCACGAGGAGTCGTATTCTTCCAGGGCCTAGTATGGCCAGGCGGTCGGTGTAACGCTGCATACTCATTCGTGTGGCAAGCAATGGTCTCCAAACGCTTGAGTGTGAAATATAAGCTGAATATATCGTAAGCCTTCGCAGGATTGACGCCCTCGGGTAGGGTAGAGCCGTGCTGGTCGGTTATGGGCTGGATATACATGGGCTGGAATTCTGGCAGCGGCCACGGCTCGGGCGGCTCTTTCTTGGGCTTCTTGCGCTGCTGAGTCTTTTCTTGTAACCTAGATTGATGATCTCTATCGTCACTACGACGTTTTCTAGCCATTGTGTGGAGAAATAAATTAATTTTGACTGTTTACTGCATGTGTATAGCATTCTGGGCGGGATGAGGTGGTGCCAAGACCATGTGTGCACGGGCCACAATTGGGTGCACCACCAGGCGAAGGGATAACACGCGAAAGTGGACCGGTGGCGTTATAACTCATACGTGACAATATGTGAGTGGAGGGCCAAGGCCCTACTAAGCACGCCACAACCAGCCACTAATTTTAACACGGAATTACATCCGCGCCTAGAACGAGAGATCGGGCCCATTCCTAGAACAAGATGCCCATCCCATTTTTACTGCACAATGCCCCAATTCCGCTTCTTGGTTTAGCCTCTGCCGTTCGCGGCCCGTTTCTACTACACCTCTTCCCGCAGCTATGCTGGAAAAAGCCTTAGCATTACTGCATCCGTACTAGCCCGCGACCTTACCAAATCTCCACCAATTTGCGGTAGAAACGTGCAGTGAAACTGAGTCTAGCCAGGAGCTGCTTAAATCCATTTCTACAACACATGCTCCTTTTTCAGTAGCCAATCGGTTCAGGTGAATTGTGCCTATGGCTTCTTGGTATCCTCGTGTTGCTAGGAAGCCTCCAATCACCCTTTAATCCCCTGTCTCTCCTGTGCCCAAGCTTAAGCGTCTTTGCGTCTTCGCGTCGTCGCGTCGTCGCGTTTTCGCGTCTTGACGTATCGTGGTATATTCCCGCGCCACAACACCTCTAGGTGAACTCCAAACCCTTATTCACTATATACTTGTACATTGTCTTCTCTCTAATGGAACGCGATTGGGTTAACCATACAAGGGAAACGATCGCGTCATCCTTAAGCGCGAAAATCGGTGCCCAGGTTAGTACTATATCTATTTCTGAAAACTGATCGAGGTGTCACCTCAAACCAGGTTGCGGGAACCTACCATATGCCCGCCGAAAGCTGACCTGACTATATCTCGAGCAGGGCGATATATCCGCCTTTAGCCCAATCACTCACCTCTCTACCCACAACGTCGCCTTATGCATCCCTTGCAGGTCCGCTGTACCGCTCCAACAGCTGAAAAACCACTTGTTCTAATTCCCACAAATGCCTCAAAGCGTGCATACGACGTGCGATTCTAAGCGAGTTCCAAGGTCTGCCCGTCGCACAAACGGCAGAGGACTTACAGCCGTGTCCCGATGGGTCACCACCTCTTGCATGTCTTCGCACCCCAGTCGCTGGATTCTATTGCCCACAGTGTTCCTCCTACAAGACTATCTGCTGGGGTGCCTTACGATCACACATTAATAAAGCTCATGGAAGCCGTCATGAAGTCATCCGTCAAGAGAGTGTTTCTTGTTTCCTACAAAGATGGACCAGTCGAAGCGGGCCTGCATCCGGACGATACTGGAAGGTCGACATGAGCGTTCTTCCAAGCGCACCTCCTTCGAATAACTATGCGGGCCCGCAGCTGGCGCACCAAGGAGATATGGCAGAGAGGTTGAGTGAGTGCTCGGCTTTGGCTCGAATGGAGGCCGAGGAGGAGAAACGGCTGATCGAGGAACATGAGGAAGCGATTGCCTTGGATGAAGACCTGGAGCACGACGAGAACACCGAATGGCTTCGAGGCTGTGGATGGCCTTCATAGTTTGCGAATCGGCCCTTGCATCTTATCACAGCGGCCGCTGTAAGGCCATCTTTCGACGTGAAGAAAGAGCTGCGGATGGGGACTTGGAACGGCCTCGAGTGTGTTAGCCCCGCGGCGTCCGAAAGGGTCCTGTGGAAGCTACTTCAGGCAACTGATGGGGTGTTTGTCCGATGCGAAGAAACCCTAGCACAGACTCCACGCGTTTTACGCAGCTGGTTGCGAAGCTGGACACCTTCCTTTCTCCCATATCCTTTTGAGCTCCCGCAGCGCGAGAAGTAAGCGGAAATATTATTCGTACTGGGGACGGTTTCTTTGCTACATATTTCGGATCCAGCGCCTGGCGCGAAACATAAGGAGAAGACGCACGATATCTCCGGACTTCACCTGTCAAAGTCACAAGTGGCAATGATGGATTACATCTGGGCTGGTCTGTCTGATCTGGTGAAGGAAGCAGACGACACATCTGTCCCGCAAGAGGTACCGGCGGTTCTCCTTGAAAACTTATTCCAGCTGTTCGTCATGTTCTGGACGGATCTATCAGGAGATGGCAGGATGGAGCAGAATGCAATAGTGCATTTCTCCGGCGTTCTCGGAATCCATCCCCATGAACTGGCTTATCGAAGAGCCTACGACTACGCGCCATACCTGTCAGCCCTTGTCTGGGTAGGCCGGCTGGTGATCCTTGAATATACCTTGCCGGTAAGGTCGTACTCACACTTGCGGATTCCATGGCCCGACCGAGCTTCGTATGGCGACCAGGTCAAGCGACTACGAGATCAGATCCGACCAAAGTATCTTCAACGAGGCAGTCTGTCTCCGATAGGGTATCTCATCAAACGCCTTCAGCATGGCCGAGCTATCGCAAGGCATGAAGGTCCGCGTACCAATATATCCTGGTCGCTTGACGGTCAGACGCTGGACATTGCCAGTTCTCAGATCACGATGCATCAGTTTCGCAAAACCATCCACTACGCTATAGCCAGGGCGCAACAACAGGCAGAAGATCTGCTCTTCGGCTGTGGCCCGAATTCAAGTTAGAGCATATCAAGGATAACCTTTCCACGCACCGACCCGGCTATTCATTTCTAGCTGACCCAGCCAACAAGCTCCAAACAAGCTTCCGAGTCCTCAGTAGACGTGCTTTCTCTAGAGAAGGCGGATTTTCCCTCAAACAGAGATGTATTCAATACGATCAATATCGGATCAATATCGGATCAATATCGGATCATATATTGATCCGGTCAATATTGATTTTCTTAGACAATAAATACGCATGTTCTCAATCCTCAATACGCAATCAATATTGACAAGTCATGTGACTCCGTGTAACCCCCGTGTTTCCGTCTGGATATGTTATTCAACATCACCTCCACACCACTTACCACGCCACTATAGCTCGCTATGATGACGTCCCAAGCTCGCAAAGCATCAATGGAGGATGAGGCAATGTCTGCCGATAATTCTACGCTGTCTGACGTCGATACCGCTCTCTTTTCACGCGATAGCACACCAAGCCAGCCAGCTCCAACGTCCTCCTCTCCCTCCTCCACCACAACTCGCAAGCGCCAGCTGACAGCAACGACGACCTGGCTTCATTCTCGACATCCTAGAGAGGGTGAGCCATTCCGAGATCCACATGGCAATAAGTACTGGTACTGTCGGCACTGTACATCCCGTCAATCGAACACTACTTCTGCCCGCGCACACCTCAAGGCTGTACATTCAATAATCGTCGATGAGATTCAAGAACCGAAGGCCAAAAGAGCTCGGCAAGAAAGCCTACAGGAGACTATCCTTCGAGCAACTTACAAGCGGCAAGAACGTCTCGAGAAACAGATCGAAGACGTGCTCAAACAAGCGGTCGACAAGCGAGTGGTTGAGGCAGCTATGGTGAAGCTAGTTGTTACCCACAGTCTCCCTCTTAATGCAGTTGCCTGGCCTCACCTTCAAGCTTTGATGATGGCTTGTAATTACACCGTTGAATCCATTCTCCCGTCCTCACGAGCCCGCCTTCCAAGCCTGATCGAACAGTCCTTCGGTTGTACGAAGGAACTTCTCAAAACCAGGCTTCAAAACGCACTCTCCGACATTCACTTCTCGATCGATATGTGGACGTCACCAAAGAAGAAGGCCTTTCTCGCAGTTGTAGCTCACTTCGTCGACGAAGACGGTGTCCTCCGCAAAGCCCTCCTCGCTCTTCCTCAACTACGCGGCAGTCACGGTAGTGAGCTTCAAGCTTTCCATATTAATCGAACAATTGACGATTACGGGATTTCCAGTAAAGTAGGCTTCTTCACTGGCGATAATCACGGTTCGAACGACAAGCTTTGCCGCTTCGTGGCTAAGTATCTTCGCGAGAAGTATAGTGTAAGCTGGGATCCAGTTCAGCATTGAATTCGCTGTCAAGGACACGTCATCAATCTCGCCGCGCAAGCCTTCCTATTCGCTGAGAACAAGGACGCTGTCGAACAGGCTATAGCTGTGGCAGATTGTGACGAGGCGATTGAGGTGGAAGAAGAGATCATCAAGAAGGCGAAGAACAGCCGGATCGAAGTAGGCGCTCTCTACAAGCTTCATAATCTCGTCGTCTTTATCCGCAGTTCCGAGCTGTTGTATCAAGAATTCCTCGAGCTTGCTGGGCGGACTGTTCCTCTCGACAACGATACTAGGTGGAACAGCTGGTTTCTGATAATAGATGTGTCGCTTCGTTTGAAGCCGAAGATTCAGTAGTTTTGCGAGAGACACTACAAGCAAGTGAGGAATAATATGCTAAGCTACGATGATTGGATTGATCTTGAACAGATCCGCCAGTTCCTTTAACCGTTTTGGAAGATCACGCAGAAGACGCAGGGAGATCTTGATTCGATCGAAAAGACGCTATACACTATGGACATCCTCGTACGACACCTTGAGAACTCGCTGTCTAAGCACGCTGGCCACTCTTATATCCACAACGCGATTACAGCCTGCTGGGCGGCATTCGACAAATATTATGCGAAATCCGATGACGTGGCTGCGTACGGGGCGTCTCTCCTCCTTCACCCTCACGTCGAAAGTCATACATTGAGCAGAACTGGGAGAGGAAGTGGCAGAAGCCTGTTCTAGGTAGAGCGAGGAAGATGTGGCAAGAGGAGTACTTACAACGGGATACGCAGGCGGCGGTCACGCTACCTTCGCGAGATTCGCCGCCGGAGGACGAGCTTGATGAATTCGATCTCATTGAGAAGCAGATGGACGTCGTCAAGCGTGCTCGCAGCGAGAAGGACGAATTCGAATCCTTCATTTCCGCTACACCTATTGAGATCACAACTACAGCGCTGGAATGGTGGATCAACCCGCAGCAGCGCCAGGCTTATCCTCTCCTCTCCCGAATGGCAATAGATCTCCTGTCGGTGCCAGCAATGTCGGCGGAGGCGGAGCGGGTTTTCTCGGGCGCAAGGAGAACAATCAGCTGGGATAGAGCACGTCTTGGAGGAGCAAGGATAGAGAGTCTGGAATGCCTCAAGCATTGGTTGAATCATCAACCGATGGAGGAGCTTTATATTGCTACTATAGAGGATCTTCCTGCGGGTGCGGAGCTGGCGGCGACGGCCGCAGCAAAGAACGACTCGGTGGCGAATCTCACCGTCGCCGAGAGCAGCAGCAGACCGCTCAATATTGATTAATAATCAATATTGAGAATTTGACATCATTCAATTCAATATACAATCAATATAACCTCGTATTGAATATTGAATATTGAATACATCACTGACGACCGTGGCGCTATTCCGAGCTTTGGTAGACGATCGTGTCGATCGGCTAAAGAAGGCGGGCATTGATCGTTTAGAGCGGAAGGCCGGTGGGACTAACCCGGCAGCAGTCGTGATAGTCAGCGCAGACGTTGCGGTAAACTGGGATTTTCTTACTTACGCTTCGCTTCTCTATCGGGCAAAGGCTGCTAAGGCGAGTAGTCATAGACGAGTGTTATTTAAGGTTCATAACGAGCCGACTACCGGGCGAAGCTGGCGCATCTAGAGCACTTGCAAGTGTTGCAGTGTCCAATACTAACTGCTAACGGCAACGCTGCCGCCGATGCTGGAAGATGAGCTGAGCGAGAGCATGCTACTGTAAACTTAAAGATTGTTGGGCGCAGCGTATCCAGACCATGCCTCGTCCGCCGAACGTTGAGAAACCGGACGACCAGGATGCACGCAATCAGCGGTGGTCGCCTGTTCTTGAAGCTGAACATGGACCAGAACCAGAACCGGAGACAGAGAAAGAACCAGCACAAGCAATGGCACATGCGCCAGCACCAGAAGCGGAATTCACCCACACATGGCAGCAACTAATTTTGACAGTGATCAATCGCCTGCCTGTAGTCACAAGTGTGATCTTTTGGAAGGTGCTTCTTTCACATAGTGGCTTTCTTATTCTCGAATTCGGTGTTCGGTAAGGTACTTTTAGAAGTCTTTTCTCCGTTCTTGAGCATCATGACTTCTCTGCTTTGTTTTGAGCTAGTTCCATGGATATATATTGTACAGAGCTTCTTGGTAGGATACGTCGTACATTGTTATCGAGCCTCATTGTTTAGAAAGGAGTGTAGTCATCTCGAAGTCATGATTGTATAACAAGTTTTTTTGGCCGCGTTGTCATCGCATGAATGAACCAGCACAACATGTTAGGGAGTGACAACAAAACGCTGTAACAGAAACTTTCCTCCAGCCTTCCAGTTGTCTGCTGACACTAGCTTCCGTCTGACGTTCCTCACACCATGCCGCACTCCGCCGGCAGCACTTAGAGCGGTGCCAAGCTTCTCATCACTACTTGCATTCACCCTTGTCGCATTTCTTTCCGCCGTTGCACTTCTGCCCGCATCCTCCGCAGTGGTTGTTGTCGTTTTTGATGTCGCAGCACTTGTTGTCGCACCATTTCTTCCCATCAGGGCACTCGCATTTTCCGTCCTTGCATTTCCTTCCGCCGTCGCACTTCTGCCCGCATCCTCCGCAGTGGTTGTTGTCGTTTTTGATGTCGCAGCACTTGTTGTCGCACCATTTCTTGCCAGACGGGCAGCACTCGCATTCGAAGCCATTATGTGCCGCATTCGAGACACACTGCCCAACATTCTTGAAACCGCACTTCTGGTAGTAGTCTTGGCAGAAGTGGGCACACTGGCTGTTGCCTTGAGGCGTTGCCAGGGCAGCGCTCGTAGCTATCAAGCCATTAGTGGACGATTGCGGATGACTGTCCGACCATCTCTTTGAGACTCACCCAATGCTAGGAGAACAAGATATTTGAAGAACGAAGGCATTATGATTGAAGGTGACGCAGATGGGCCCTGGCAGAGATCGTTGAACTGTTGTTGGGTCTTTGTTGGAGGAGAAGAAGAAGCGGCTGGAGGGAGAGAGGGCCCCTTTATCTTCCAGCTTCTCTGTTCCGAATGAAAAGAGGGGTTCTGCTTGACCTCTGCCTGCCAACGACGACAAAGGCGACAGCTGCCTACTGGAGCCGAGCCGCTCTCCAGATCTGCATATTGCGATTGAGGGCCTTGGAATAAAAGTTTGGTGCCAGCCAGCGACTGCCAGCCGGTGAATGGTGCAGGAAGCCAGCGCGGCAGGATTATCGTCACGCGCAAGAGTTTAGCCCGCTCACACGGCGCGCTCTATTGGCTCTCACGCCCGGCGTGTATGCAGCGCAAATGGTGGAGTTCCCTTCGGAGGCTAAGAGAACGGGTCGTTCAGGTATTTCCTAACTAGGATTCCATGGAAGCTTTCAGCTGAGACCTGGGACGTCATCGGAGCGATCTGACTGTCGATGCCCCAAGATTCGATGCGCTACCTAGCACCACGCTGGCCTTAGTTTAACCTGATTCCGACCCCAAGGTGATAAACATTGGTCGATGCGCAACACTCGCCGCCACTATCCTGCTACCAGAGCCAGCCACTTCCCCCTCGGAACCTCAAATAGCGGAGTGAAAACAAGATGCTCGCGCTAATGTATGGTCACTAGACAAATATCTACTGGTAGCATCCTTGAAAATTCGCTCCTTCTGAATGCTTTCGGAGCTTGGACTACAAGCAACCATGAGGGGAGTACCAAGTCCTAGTTCGATTGATCCAGATTCAATGAAGCAAACGACCACCAAGTATGGCTGGGCAGCCGTGTGGATGACGGGTCAAAGACTGTTTTTCCGGAGCCTCGGAGTGCAGCCCGAAAGCTACAACCTTGCACCCTTTGCTCGTGTCTAGAGATACACATCTGAATGTTACTCGATTGGATATGGCAAGCTTTATTGCAGCTATGACCGTGGCTCAAACGGCCAAGTGAAAGTCTCGGAGACAAAGCTGAGGCGGCTGAGCTGAGCTGCAACCCGCAAAACGCTTGGCCAGGGTTCTCCACATTATCTTCGAAATGAGCTGCATCAGGACCCAATGCGGGATAATTGTGCCAGGGCGCGCGGTGGGAGAAAGATTTAGAGCTGGAAACAGACTATCGAAAAAGCTAAGGATGCTAAAGATTCGGGCTGACGATCCCGTTGGGATCGCCATGCGCCAGTCATGGCCTGACCGGCAGGATCGCTCCAGGGATGTCCTCCATTTTCTCCGGGTTTTTCAAGCCGCAGTCAGCACATGCAGGTCCAAAGGCGGGGAAGATTGGCTTGGCGTGTTGTGCCTCACCAAGACACCAAAAAGTCCGAAACGTGCCACTGACGTCTGGACTACACAACTGATAGACGAGGATGCTGTGCATAAATTAGTCCCTGTCTAGGCTAAACAGGACACGCGTCTATACATCTCGATCCTCTGCGCAGCTCAACTTCACTGTTTATCGGGGCGCCATAAGTCATGAACAGCCACATCTAACATCAGCTGGTCGTCGCAGCTGGCTCTGCATGAGCTGCCCCAGTCATCCATATTCGCCAGGGCTAGGCACGGAAAGTGGAGCAACCGACTGACTTCCGCGGCATTTAGCAGCAAGGCTGAAAGTGGAGTGCATACTGGCACCCAATGGCGCTTGGAAGTTCTATGCAGGCTTCTCAAGAGCTAGCACAAGGACTCCGCAGGAGTGATGAGGCTTTCAGCCGAACTAGTTCGCGCCCATCGGGACGATCATGCGCCTATCGTTTCTTCTTCCACGGTCCTCCGCATTTGATGAGACGGAAGTGACAACGCCTGAGCGGCGTAGTTGTATGTGCCTGGAAGTGTGGCATCAGCTGAGCTTGAACGACGTGGGAAACCCCTATACAGATCAAGCTGACCTATTGATTTGCGGTACTGGCTGACCTGCATATCCACTAACAATAAGTTGAGATTCAAGTACCCTGCGCAGAAGACCGCCGCCATACTACTAGTGTGGTCCAGAAGTCTTCGGATCACGTGCAAGCGGTCGGGCAGCCGAAAACCTGACCTCCACGATCATTATCACCACCACACCACTATACTATCTTGCAATTGAATCCTGATGGCTAAAACTCGTTCTATTAGTGCTCCACATCGTTCTGCTGTAGTACGGGCTGGAATCATCACCGCTATCCACTGTTTTAAGGTCCCAAACGCCCAGATCACGGCTTTATTCAAAACCCACCCCAATACCGCAAGATCACTCTATGAAAGGGTAAAGAAACGGGCTCACGGCAGTGACGATATCCTTAAACTTCTTAAGCAGGTCGAAGACCTTCCTCGGCCGGGTAGACCTCCTAAATTCCCACCTGGTTCAACCGTTTCGGAGCGCCTCCGTGAGGTATCGCAGCAAGACGCCTTACATCAAGACCTCCCTCACGCTATAATCGGGCAGATTGTTAGCCAGGAACAGAAGGTCTCTACACCTAAGAATACTGCCGATCGGATACTTAAGAATCACCATAGAATCTTCCGGTATAGGCCAAGGGTCAAGCCAAAGCTGAGTCCGGCCCATAAAGCAGCAAGGTACGATCTGGCTCTCTGGGCGCTGCCTCGCATTGAAGCTGGCGATATCTTTATCTTTAGCGATGAGCTCTCTATTGATTCTGATACGCATCGCCAGCTGCCAAACATCTCACGCCCTATAGATGCTGATCCATACAATTATCTACGTTCAGAGCCAGAGACCTTCCAAAGCTTTATGTTCTGGGGTGCAATTGCTTACGGTTATGGACCAGGACCTTGCCATTTCTGGGAGAAGGAAGAGAAGGAAGAGACCGCAGCGATCGCTGCTGAATTAGATGCTGAAAATGCAGTTAAGAAGGCTTATCAAGATCACGATCGAGCGGAGGCTCAAAAGCCAGGTACACAGCAGAACCGCATCCTCGCCGAACTCAACGCCAACCTACGTCATCAAGATACCGTCGATCCTCTACCATCTGGCCGCCGCCGCCAGCTCCGCCGTCCAGAGTGGGAGTTTAAGCAAGAGTTTGGTAAAAGGGATAATGACCGGGTTGGTGGAGCAGATTGGGCCCGGTATAGACGAACAATCCTCATTCCAAAGCTATACGCGTGGGCTAAGCAGATTGAACAAGAGACTGGACGTGTGGTCTGGGTCATTGATGATAACGCGGGACCTCATAAGAAGGCGCGGAGGCTAGCTATAGAGTATCGCAACGAGCACGGCATTCGGGTAGTTAACTGGGCTCCCAGATCACCCGATTTAAACAAGATTGAGCAGATCTGGCTATATATTAAGGACATCATTCAATCAAGGCGTTTGGATCTATATAATGAGGCCGGTAATATTAGTAGGGAGCTAGCGGAGCGCGCGGTGCTTCAAGAATGGAACGTGCTCCCACAAGGCCTTATTAATAACGTGTGTGAGGATTTTAAGTATAAGCTAGAGCTTGTCAAGCGCTATAAAGGTAAAAATAACTTCAAGGGATAGCTATAACGTGATTCCCCACTTGATGACCGATCCCACATGATGACCGATTTTTCGCACCCTAGAGATATATGAAAACGCAGCTCTAACGATTTAATCACTAGGTGCATTAACCTAATATTTTATATGGTTTAAACAGAGTAGCAATTGAACTATTTAAGCTACTAACTAACTTAAAAATATCGTGAGGGCGGCTGTGTGCTGCGCCCGGAGCGTAACCTCTGCGAAACTGGTACCCAACCTGCATCTCGCTGGCGCAAAGTAGGACTAGAAATCCTCTCCTTAGAAATAGTATTACGCCGAACCTTAGGCTCCGTAGAACCTAAAATAACACCCGAAACGCTTACTTCTCGCTGGGTACGCTGTGTGGAGGGCTGCGCGTGAAGCCTCTTCCGGGGTACCTCTACCCCTTCCTCTTCCAGACCCCTCTTCTTAGGCTTAGCAGCGTCTGTTTTTGCTGCCCTTACTACTATCACTTCTCCTTCCTCTACAGTAGTAGGCTGCGGCTGCTTAGTGGTTTGCGCATGCTTACTAGCTTGTTGCGCTGCTTTCTTCGCCGCTCGTTTAGCCTTTTCACGCTCCCGCTCTACTTTAGCTACCTCACGCGCGCTAACACGCGCAGCCTTCCTTTCCTCCTTCTCACGCGCTTTCTCCACTCGTGCTTTAGCTGCTTTGACCTTCCGATCTTGTATAGCTTGCTTGCGTTGGCGCTCCGCCTCTACTTCGTCGGCTGCTTGCTGGCGAGCTCGCTCAACCCGAGAGGGACTGAAAAACCGTGCTTGACCTGGATCTTCGCCTTCCTCACGTAGATCCAACTTCCTTCCACGCTTTCTCTTCTTTTCTCTTGTACTAGTGCCCTTCTTAGGCCCTGGATCTCGTGTTGTTGAATATCTACCTTAGTAGCTAGCTTTTCACTAGCGCGGAGTAAAGGAAGCGCTTCTGCGGTAACATAGCCGTCCTTTTGCATATGGTTGAACATACGGCGTAGCGAGCGTGCTGAAGTAGGCGTTCGGACCTGCTGCGGCTCAGGCGTGGTGTTCTTCCGCGTGATTGTGGCCATCACGCGCTCGGGCTTGAACGGGTGAATCCCAGCCGCCTCCCATGCGCTTTTAACATTCTTCTCCGTGAACGGCGCGTTTCCACGCCTCATAGAAGAATTCCCAGAACTGCCGCTTCGTAACATGAGCGAGACCTCCACTGTCACTTAGGAACTCGTTGAGTTCTTGCGAGTAGTGGGTCCTAAGAGGCGAAAACATGCCAATATCGAGAGGTTGCAGCCTATGAGTGGAGTGTGGAGGGAGAACAGCGAGTAGAATCCGATGGCGGTCGGCGTAATCGATAAAATCGAGGTTAACATGGCTATTATGACCGTCTAGGATAAGAAGGCGTTGACTTCTAGCTGCTTTTCGGCGTGTATTGTGGTCAAACACGTGCTCCAGCCACTGCAACCCTAAAACCTCATTACTCCACCCCTTCTCGGAGCTAGCAAAGTACGCTGACTGTTTTACACCATCAAAATCCTCTAACCAAGAGTCTTGTAAGTCCCCTGACTCGCTTTGGTAAATGAGCGCGGGTGGAAGGTGTGTTCCATCGGCGCAAATGGAAGCAATAAGCGTGATGAACTCCCGGCTACCATCCTGACTTGCACCAAGCAAGCGCCCACTCTCCAGCGCCTCGCGTGAGACGATTCTTCTCACGGACCTAGAGAGGCCTATCAGGAAGCCTTTCTCGTCAAAGTTGTACGTGTTTGATGGCGTAACGTTATACTGCTCCGTCTTTTCGTGAAGCTAGGTTAAAAGGGTTAGACATGCATGCTTGAAGCAGGCTATACGCTGCTATAGTAAAGCTAGGAGAAAACTAACTAGGTCGTAGAACTCTTGAAAGAACTGCGAATTATCTGCAACTTTGCGCTTATGATCAATCACTCGTAGGTAGATGCTGGTGAGGCGATCGCGGTATCGCTGGTAGAAGCGGGTAACCCAGTTCTTTCCAAGCTTAGTTTTCGCAATCTGCTCAGCAATATTCCTAAGTATCTGTGGTGTTGGTGGAAGGCCACGGTCCGTAAGTCTATTAAGATGCCCAATAAGCACCTCTTCTTGCGAGTTTGTGAGCCTCTGGCGCGTGTAAGAGATAGCTCCCTGGATTGTGCCTGTTTCGCCTTTAAAGCGCTTTGCTAGCGTTCTACAGTTGATGTTCCACTTTCTAGCGGTTGCAGCGTAGTTAGTACGCTCTTGCGATTTTAAATCATCTATCGCGCAAGCTATACGAGTGTTGTGGTCCATTGTGGAGTAGAATAAGGTTTGATTGATTGATTGATTGATTGATTGATTGCTACACCTCCTGAGGCCGGAAGGCCTATGAGGGAAACACGCTGATAGTACATCCTTAGAGTCATTCTGCCAACCCGGTTTCATCTTAGCCCATCTAGTAGTTACGCAGAAGAGGGCCAAGTCACCCTCCTATGAACGACAACAGACTAACCAAAGTCGAGAGGAGCAGTACGAACGAAGGAGAATCGTCATGCTCAACCTGATTAATCGTGCCACACCACATCGTATCCCCTTCCCGCTTCTTGCGTCTCTCTACATGTGCGTGGATTGGCTCAACCGCCCAGTGGCCTTCACAAACGTGATCGTCGCCGCAACCAGCTGGTGGTCGGCCTTCCACTTTTCCTTCGGCCCACACAACAGTCTTCCTCTCCGATCTCTGTAGTCGTCCCATCCACCAAGTAGAGGTGCCACGTTCGCCGCCAGCTCTCCAGCTTGACGGGCTAGCAGCCTCCTCTGAGCGGTCCACTTCCTGCATCGGATCAGAAAGTGTTCCACCGTCTCTGGCTCACCGCACTCGTCGCACTCAATAGACGGCGCAGCACCGAATCGCCCCAGGTATGAGTTGAGCCGGCTCTTCCCCGTCCGCAGCTGGGCCAGGATTGCGGCATCCGTTGCATTCAGTCGACTGTAAAGCTCGTATACATGCGGACCCGGCGCGGCCTTGTCGATGTGTTGGGTGTGTCGGCACAGAAGCGATCGCGCAGTACTCTCTTGGTTCGCACTCTGTCTCGCCTTGCGTAAGGTCACGGTCCTCAACCGTGTCACATCTCCCGCCTCTCCGGCAGGATATCGCGTCGCTTCTTGAGCTAGCTTGTGTGCCGCTTCGTTCCCCTCGACTCCGGAATGACCGGGTACCCATCGCAGGAGCGTGCGGATTCCGTACTTTTCCCGTAGGCTGTTGATCTGCTCGAGGCAGGAAGCGACAATCTGCTGCCCGCTTCGCTGGTCTGGGTTGGCGAGTGCTCGCAGGGCCGCCTGGCAATCCGAAAAGATGTGCACCGTCCGTTCCCGGAGCGCGTCGGCCGCTTCTGCCGTGAACTGGATTGCCCTTCGGATGGCCACCAATTCCGCCTGGAAGATGCTAACATCTTCCGAACTGCCTAGCCGTGCCGCGTGCTCCCATGGCTGCGTGCCGCTGAGACACACAAGTCCTATCCCCGCGCCCTCGCTGTTGTTCGATCCGTCCACAAACCAATACAATGCTCCACTCGGCCTGTCATTCGCCGCCGCAATCGCCCTCGCCCGTTCCTCGACGACAACCTCCGCTCCTGGCCACCACGGCGGGCAACAGAAGGCCCTGATCGTCTCAAGGTTCGACACATCGATGTTCTTACATTCCTCACTGATCCTCCAAAGCGGTGTGCGCGTCCGAGAGACTCTTCGAATAAGCTGCTTGACGCTCCAGAACGGATGTTTTCGATCGAGCGTGTGTGAGCTTATCCAAAACCGTGCCCTTTTAGCGGCAAGTCGAGCGCTGAGCGACGTGATCGACGCCTCCAGCTCGGCCGTCCTCAACGCCGTGGTAGAGAACGCTTTGATGATGGCTTGCGCCCCTACCCGTTGTGACTGGCTCAAGAGCCGGACGTCCTTCCCTGTGAGCTTGGTGGCCCACACGTTGGACGCATAGTCCACTATCGGGACCACTGCTGCCGTGTACACCTGGCGGGCCGCTCGCGGGCCCATGTCTCGCAGCCGGCGCAGGGCCAGGGCGGCGTTGTGGGCCCGCCTGGCAACTCTGGCCACGTGCTCGTGGAAGAGGAGCTTCGCATCTAGGACGACCCCTAGGAGCTTGATGCTTTCCGACGATCGGATCGTCTGACCTTCGATATTTACCGTGGTCTGCTTTGCTTTTATTAGGCTCCTCGTGAAGTGGATGAAAGCAGTCTTCTTCGCTTCGAAGCATGCCCCGCTCTCTCTAGCCCACCGCTCCGCGCTGGGAATCACCGAGCATTGTATCGCGGCGGTGTTGGTATCGACATCTGGCCCGGTCACCCATGCAGAGTAGTCGTCCACGAAGGCAATGGCACCCCCATGCGTGTCGATCCGTCTGTCCACGAGGTCTGCGTTGTATATGACGTAGAGGATGGGTGAGAGCGGCGACCCTTGCGGCAGCCCTGCCTGAGGCAGGTCGGTCGATGCCGTTCTACATCCGTTCACCACTATTTCGGCCCGTCGGTTGGCGCAGAAGTCGCCAACCCACCGGACCAGCTCCTCGGGGATCTTGCGTTGACGAAGTCGGTCCAGGAGCACTTCTGGTACCACCCCGTTGTACGCCCCTTTCACGTCGAAGCTGACCAGAGAGACCACGCGCTGCTCTCTCCATGCGAAGTGGACTCTCTCCACTAGTGCCATGAGCGCCTGTTCAGCGCTCCTCCTTCTGCGCGCCCCGAAATGGCTCGCCGGGAGAAGGTCACCGTTCTCGACGTGGTAGGATATTCGGGTGGCAATGACTGCTTCCAACGCCTTGCCAAGGCTTGACAGCAGCGAGATCGGCCTGTATGCGTCGGGCTGCGTATAGTCTCCGCGGTCCAGCTTCCTCAACGGGATGATCTTCGCCTCCTTCCAGATCGCCGGCACTTGGCCAGTCGCGACGGACGCTTGGAACAGCTCGACCAGGTGCTGGTGAAGAACCGGCCAGAGCTGCTGCCAGACCAAGGCAGGGAGGTCACACGGGCCAGCTGCCTTGTTCGGTTTTGCTCCAAAGATGGCATTCTTCACCTCCGCGGCCGTGATGGGTTCTGCTGAGAGCCGGCGGGGCAGTGGGCCGGGCGGCGTCCCTTGTTGCTCGCAATCCTGCGTCCGGGGTCGCGGTGATGCGAAGAAGGTTTCGAGAAGCAGCTGGCCCATATCGTGGCAGGTAGCTATGTATTAGCTAGTAATACAGTAGAGTTCGACATGCCTGCTTATCCAGGTCTCTACCCCAGTTTTCCGGTGGCTTCGTCACAACTGCCGGACTCCTCGCACACCTTCCACGGTTGAGGCTGACCGCAAAACCTCTCCCGCCTGAGTAACTCCTGTTTGCTCCTTCAGCATACCTCACCGGCCTGCCGTCCTAACGAACGATTCCGTCTGTTGATATACCGACACGCGCATCCGTTCTCTCGAGCCACGCAGTAGTCTCTCCGGCCAGGACTTGATCCTGTCTGCCAAACCAGATACACCAAGGGTCAGAGCCCAGCGAAGGGGTGAGGTCCTTGGAGCCGGCAGTGGCTACTGTGCACTACGCCCCGCGACCAGTCTATATCATATATGCGGCGCCACCCGCATATACTAATAGCTGGTCGTTTCGCGTTGCCTGTAAGGGTCTCCCCATGACAGGCCGACCGTGTCTTGCAGGAGGGGTCCTTGGAGACAGATCCCACGCCCGGCGACCTGCTCCACCCCGCTCCTACTAACCAAGCTTGTGTCCCCCCTTATCCTAAGCTGGCCTGTGATTCCAACGCGTATGGTGATCGTACGACTGGTCTGTGATTCCTCCTAAGCCTCCTCCCTGAAGCCGGCCTGTGTCCTCGTCGTAGGTTGCGTGCACCACGCCTATTGAGACCCTCCAATGAGTCGCCTAGACGTTCCCTTAACAAGTTCTTCAGGGATGCGCCCGGAACGGGCCTGTGATTCCGTCTCTGCAGAGCTGGCCTGTGATTCCACTTCCTCAAGCTGACCAGTCCATCCTTCCTATGGGTTGCGCGCTCCACGCCTATTAAGACCCTCCATTGAGTCGCCCATGACGCCCCCGACCAGCTCATTCAGAAGGGCCTTAACAAGTTCTCTGCAGAGAGGCCTTAACAAGTTTTCCGGCGCCTAGAGGCCTAAGGGCCTTAACAGAGTTCGTACGACCTGTCCACACGCGTTAGCCTTAACAAGTTCTTAGGAAAGAGGTTCCCCTACGCCCTCGCCGCCTCCCTAGCGGTCTCAGAGCTGGTGCAAGCCCAAGGGTGTCCTGTCGTACGTCTAGGACGCGCCACGTCCACCGGTTGATAAGACCAGCTTCGGGGCCTGGCTGCGGGCCAGATAGCCGTACGTCGGGTGGTTTTCGTATCCCAGTTTCCCTTGAAGGGGCCTCCCTAGGTAGTAGGACGTGCTGCTCAAGCGGAGGCAGTAAGCAGCGCGGTGGTGGTGAAGACGACGCGGTCGCGTCGTGCGGCTTCACCCCCAACAACCCGCACTCCTGCGGGCTTCCTACCATCACCTCTGCACTTGGCTATCTTCAAAGACCTCGTCTTCAAAGACATTTCCAGCCGCGGCGACGTGGACGCGTGCAGTAGGCTTTCGCGGCCCCGCGATAAGGTGACTTAGTACTAATTACAAAGATTATCTAGATAAGATTGAAACTTTGAAGTGAAACAGGCTAGCGTATTGTGTTTCGAAACAAACTAACCGTTTCAGGTTTCAAAGTTTCACGTAAAGAAACGATGTTTCTCTACAAGCCTGCAATGGATCGTTACCTTACTCGTTCCTCTGGCTCAAGCAGCTCTTATCTACATCATGTAGAAGATCTAACCGGTTTTACCAGTCACAGCGGCCTTAACAACACGTCGTCACTCAGCTCAGAAGGCTTCAAGTCCGATATCATCCAAGTTGATCCCAACTTTACTACTAACTGTAGCCGACCACGCCATGGTTTTACGCCCCATTATCTCACCCGGAAAAGGACTCAAAGGAGCAGTGTGTGGCAGCGCGGTGTAGTTGTAATAAGTTCAAAAAAGGAAGAGTTCTGGGTGTGCAACGCTTGTAGGTATCCCATGGCCTGGTGATGCACCAGAAAAGTGGTCCGTGCACGCCTTTGTCTTGGCACCACCCCACCCAACTTTGAGTGTTTATGCAGATGTCTATTATAGTATTATCTCTTAACGTAATGGGAAAGAAACGTGCTAGTAACGATACGGACTATCAAATTGGGTCACAAGAATCGACTCAGCGACATAAGAAGCCTAGAAAGGCACCTCCCGAGCCATGGCCACTGCCAGAATACACGCCAATGCGTGTCCATCCCATTTCGAACTGGCACGAAGTCTCAAAGCTGCCCAAGCACGTCAATCCTGTTCACACCTATGAAATATTCAGTCTGCTTATTACGGAAGAACATCTCGAGGCTATTGCTCGTCATACGAATGACTACGCTGCACTACACCGCCAGCACCCACTTCAAAAGCATGCTAGGCCATGGATAGACACGACACCACGCGAGCTTCTAGCTTATATAGCCACCTATATCTGGATGGGCTTACACCCAGAGCATGACGTAGCTGAATATTGGAACACAGACGAAGACGATGGCCCTATTCATAAGCCTGTCCAGAAGCATATAAGCCTTGTCAGGTGGCAGCAGCTAGATCGATTCTTCCACATTTCGAAGCCTAATTTGGAAGGCAAGGAGACCCCATTTGAGAAGGTTTGGCCGCTTAGTGAGGAGCTCCGAACTGCAGTTAAGAAATACTGGAATCCTACTACTCATCTGGCTGTAGATGAGTGCATCGAGCGCTTTCAGGGTAGGGCGAAGGAGACTGTCAATATTCCTTCAAAACCCACCCCAGAAGGCTTCAAGATTTGGTGTCTGGCTAACGCTGAATATATCCTAGATTGGCTATTCCACTCTAGAGGAACAGGGCCAGTAGATCTAGACACTCACTGGACGAAGGCTTGTGGATTTTCACCCACCCAAGCAGTTGTACTAGATCTGCTGCTCCAGGAAGGCATCAACAACGACTGTAGACACGTTGTCTGGCTAGACAACCTGTTCACCTCAGCGCGCCTGCTAGCTACACTCAAAGACGAAGGATTTGGTGCTGCAGGCACTGTACGGACGACTCTTTCAAAGGCAGAATGGCTAGCTTCAGTAGACACGGCTCCGGACGCGGCTCCAGAGCAATCTCAGTCACAGCAGACACAGACACAGCAGTCTCAGTCACAGAAGCCATTGAAGGAAAGCAACCGAGGCCTTGATCCGTCGCTCGCTGAGCTCAAACTGGAACACAATAACCAGATTCCATGGGGAAGCTCTATGGCCGCCTATCAGCTGACGGCGAAGTCCTACAATTTGCCTGGAAGGACCAGCAAGTAGTTCTATTCATGACTACCGTCACAGCCGTGAGCAAAGAAGGTCAAACAAACACGGTCAAGCGTGTTAGGAAGCGACCTTCAGCGACTGCTTCAAATGCGAGGACCTCACGCGCTGCTTTCGGTGAGTAGGCACTCAGATCTAAAGCTACTACTGTTATCCAGACACTAACATTTAGACAGGCAGTGAGGTGCTTAAAGAGCTCGAGATTCCTGAGTTCATCCACCTGTACAACCACTTCATGGGCGGCGTCGACAATGCTGACCAGCTGCGCGTCTACTATAACACCCAACGTGTCCATTTGAAGTCCTGGAAGCCACTCTGGCACTGGCTACTAGACGTGGCAATCGTCAACAGCTATAAGCTCTCTCACCATGCCCAGCACTACGATGATCCAGATCTACCTTGTGAGCGATTCGGAAAACAACGAGAGTTTCGAAAGGCCCTAGTCAAGGAGCTCTTCCAGCGCTCTGAGCGACTCACTACACCTCGCTACGATAGATCTGTTACTATGGCAGACCTCGTCTGGCCTGCAGAGGAGGATTCTGATCATATACCATATCATAAGGGCAAAAGAGGCTACTGCAAGGCTTGCGAGGCAGCAGGTAGGAAGGCTATAGCAAGGAGAGCCAACAGGAAGCCTCTACAGGAGCTATCTATTAATTCAGTACGAGACGGTAGCAGGATAGGCAGTAGTAGAGCGCCTAGATCACAACCAGGCTGCTCACTCTGCTCAATTGCTCTCTGCCAGGCTGTGAGGTCTCCTATTTGCTGGGCACAACACCTGCAAGCAGCAAGGGAGGCAGCTAGTGACCCAGCGCGCCAGCCAGTAGATAGATGATGTCATACATCACCAGCTCAGCAATATACAGCTGGTCTGCAGCTTCAGAATTCCTCTTCGGGCGACATTTAAGTAGCAATCGAGCCAGCAAGCAATCCAGACAATTCCTGTGCTCTGATTGGCTAAATAGACCTGTGCACGGGCCTCTTTTCTGGTGCACACCTCACCAAGCTATGGGATACTCCATCTCCCGATAGATTTGATCATCCAGTCCATGTTCTCTTGCCTTCACCGTCTGCCTTATTGTTCTTCCGGCTCGCGTAGTTGGCGCTTTCGGCGGAGGAGGGGTCGTCGGCGTGGTTGATCGTATCGCGTGTTCAGGTGTTGCGGTTCTGGTTGAGGGCCTTGTCCCAGACCTAGTTCCAGTGCCTAGGAGCCCCTTGGGCTGCCCCGGCATGCTGGCCTAAGGCTAGAAAGTCTCGATTGAGGGCTCCTGGCGGCTCTGGTGCGGTGATCGTGATGATGTCCTTCGATGAGCTTATGGGGGACTCCGATCCTGTCTTGATTACGAGTGGACAGAGGTGGCATCTGTGTTGGGTGCTGCATGGCGTGTTTTGCGGTGTGGCTAATTGTTCACTAACCAATGAGTGAGCGCCCCCAGCAACAAGGGGCGCAGCCTTATTGGCAGGGCATTGCGGTCTTGGCGAGCCTTATTTGTTTTGGCGCATTTCGCATCAAGCCCACTGTCAACACTGCGGCAATCAGGACGATATAAAATAACACGTGTTTGCTGGGCCTTTTTGCCCCTTGTTACCCAGTCTCCTCGCACAATGGATCTGCTCTGGAGATGCCGCCACTGCAAGATGACGGCTGAAGAACTCGGCATCGCCCCAAACAACGCAAAGAAAGGCCATGCATTTCCCCACCAGTGGCTCTGTCAAGGAGTTGATCACCAAGGCCGACCTCTGGACATACCACGAACATGCTTGCTAAACTGCGAAGGCGGAAAAGCCTCTGACCGTTCGGCCAAAGCTTGGCAAGAGCACTACAGGACACACCACGGTATCCGCCTGAGCGAGGAGAGAGACCTACAGTGGCTTCGTATCAGATATCAACCGGAGTTACTTCCGGACTACAACATGAATGCTGTTTTCGGCCGATATCTGTCCAAGAGATCTCCAAGTAGCGCTTCGCCTGTGATCCAGAAATTGATAGGAAAAGCCATGTCGAATCCATATGAGCTGGAAGCAGACATGCCCGGGCTACTGCAGCAGTATCGATCTGAGTTTCGGTATGCTCCACAACTGGCTCCTTTGCCGCCCGTCACTGATATGGTTATGTCATAACAGGAGCTTCTTCTACGACGTCACGCCCTTTTCATTCCATGGGCATATCAGCGACATTTCACCGCAGCTTCTTTGCAGTGTTGCTCTCCACCTGGAAGAGTATGCGCCGCTTGCTTCGAAGATAAAGCTGAGCAAGAAGCTGAGCAAGAAGCAGAGACAAGAGTGTTTTGTTGCAGTCTATGCCGGAACATATGGTGCCGCATACGGTACTCAGGTGTGTGTGTGTGGTTTTCGTTATTCTCCTTTCTTCTTTGCAAGGCGCATCGTATCTGATGGCGGACGGACAGGCGTGCAATGCAGTGTGTCAGAACCATAGGGCTTCCGCTTGCGGCAGACCACCCTATATAGTTCCCGTAAAGATGTCCGAACAGAAGCTGCGTGACACGTTGAAGCAGCTTGCCGCAGAGGGTTACTTCGCCGTTGTCGTCGAGATGGTGCGGGCTTCAGACGACAGGGTCTTACCGCCCGCTGAGTGGGAGACGCTTTGCCGCTGTTGCTCGGACGTTGGGCTCTATATAGTTGTTGATGAAGCGCTCACCGCCGTCCGCTGTGGTGCCCCCTTCGCCCATCAACGTCCAGAGTACAAGGCGCTCAGTCCGTCGTTTGTGCTGTTTGGCAAAGCCATCGTCGCCTGCGGGCTTGGCGTATGCTGGAATGGGGTCCACATGAACCGCCTCGGATACTCAGACTCAGGCAGAGAGGAAGATGTCGCGGACATTCTAAGGTCATGGGATATGAAGGTATCACAAGCCTTGCCGGCAGCATCGCTCTTGAACTCATGGGGCGTGCTCATTCTCGCGCAGCAAGAAGACTGGCCACAGCGCGCCTCTCGTGTGGGCGCTCAGCTTAGAAGGATTCTGCGCGACATGTATCCTGGTATCGTCATCAATGGACTTGAGGCCCTGATATACATTGCCCGAGCCAAGGCAAGCACGACGAACATCATCGGGGCGGCTGCTGGAAAGGTTGTCCGATGGATGCCGTTCCTCGACCAAGGCATGGATGACGAGAGCCAGGTGCAGCTTTTGTTTGGTTCGCACAGCCGCTCGCTGCGGCAAACGCTCCGCAGCAGACTGGATGATCTGGGCTTGCAGATGCAGTTTTGTGCAGTGTGCTCCGATCACCCTGACGGCAGCACCTGGATATGTCCCTCGTGTTGCTGTCCAGTCTGCGAAGCTTGCCTAAAAACGAAACCAGGACGGAGACACAGCGAGGGACACTGCACAGTGTCTGTGTAGCGAGGAAAATGTCGCGAGATGATGTGTAGGAGCTGGTTGTGTTGTTGTCGTTGATGGGGTGTACTGTGCGATTACTGGGCGATGCTGACATTAGCGCAGAAGCGGCGTCACCTTATAGGAGTCGGGTTCCATATCTACCCTAAGGTGTAGTTGACGTAAACATCTCTTTCTCGATGGCAGCCTGTATATTGTGTGGTTCTTTTGAGAAAGCAGACTCTTCCAGTATGGCATCGCTTTTTGAGTTACAGTTCTTTTGTGATGGCCCGCTCACGCTATGGACAGTTGGGCCGCAAATTTCTATTGCTCTCTCATCTGCAGGGAAGGGTCGAGGTTGCGCTGGCGTCGGCGACTCAATCCGCCAGGCGGTATTAGGTACGAGGTAGCTTTATGAGGCAGCTACTGTCGCGATGAGATGGCTAGGACGTCCTACGAACAACGTCCCACGAACAAGAGGGCGCGCCCATTCTTACTGAGAATGCCCCACTTCCACTTCAGTTCCTAACTGTTGGTAAAAAATGAGGATTGTGTCTCACTCTTCTACATACAAGCAATCTGTCCGCAATATATAGTAGCTACTGTGTCTTCTAGAACCTTCGTCCCTTCTTTCCCTATAGAGTAACAATCTGCGTCTGCCGGAGGAAGATGACTGTACCTTCATAATCCAACATATATGGCACCTGATATTATTGTTCTATAATGGAACAGCTTGTTGAAATCACATGTTCAACAGTTGTGTTATTAAACCAGTGTTTATACGTTTCGCGAGGGGACACATGTTGCACTACGTTAAGGCATAATCATCGCTGCTTCGGCTGTCCGCAAACCAGGGCTGCACAACACCTCAGATACCCCAAAATCAGGCGTCATCGTATTTGTATGACTGGGTAATCCAAAAGTTTAGGGGACTGCCGAATTCTGTGGTGAAGGGGATGTCACGAAAAGAGCAGCCCTCCATAACCTTGCCTCGACCATCATGTTCTTACCACGCAGCGTTGCTATAAGATGGCATGTCAAGGGAAAGGAAATAACATTCCCCTTGTGCGCATCATCCCAATCACTCCATCGTTTCACCTGCTTCGACTTCTCAGTCAATGGATAAACACCAGAGGGCCGAAGGCATTTGCAATGGGCAAGAGTGGACACCCGGGAGGCGACCCAAACATGGCCTTGAAGACAGCTCCGACAAGGACAGGGACACGGATAAACGACGGAAAAAGGATGATTGGGCTCTCCAATGCGGACTGGACGAGGATTGGGTCGATATGGAGCCTGACCATGACGCGAGCGATCCGGGGTTCTGGAACGCCGACTCTGAAGAAAGGTTCCGAGACCTCCCAGTTATTGACCCGGCAGTATTTGGCCCTGCAGTATCTGAGTCTCCGGTAGTTGACCCTGCTATCCTTGAGCCTTCGAATGCAGGTTATGCAGATACAGTCGTGACAGAGGCTATTTCTGGACGCAGCTTCGAAGACGATGATTCTGCGAACGGTGTCAGAAACAACCCCGCTGAAGATTCTGACGGAGAGGAAATTGCATCGGACGACGAGGACTTTTACGGCGACGAGGATTTGGAGCCCGCCGAGGAGCTGTACGAGTTCGACAATGTAGGAGTTGAGGACCTCAACCCACGACCGCTAAAGCATGGGAAGCCATGGAACAGTCTGCCAGCTGTGCGTTCTGCCGTGCAGGGGCCGCTTACGCTTTATGTGGGCGACATCGTCTTCGTGTGCTGCACCGACTCGCATGGCCGTCTCGCAAAGATCACAGATCTGAGGGACCTAGAGGATGGACGATACGTAGCAGTGTTTGCTTGGTATTACTCGCGAGCGGACATCAAGTCTTCACTTGAGAGGAAGCATAGGCGCTCCAAACACCTCAGCGACTATCTGAATCGGCATTGGCCAGAGACGGCTCCATATCGCTACATGCTGAGCAGTGACCGTATCATCACGCTCTGGGACACAGTACAAAGGAAAGCGCCCTATGATGTCCTGAAAAGGATCTGCCCCAGCGCATTCTACATCGATACGGTCTACAAACAGAAGATATGTAACTCAAGCCATCGAGAATATAGATGGATGAAGAAGCTTTTGGATCTCTCCCCTTGCGATAGGAATCTAGACGCGACTGCTTAGCTACAGCGGGTATTTCCAAAATATGAGGCTAAAATAACTTCTATTTGTTCTGCTAAGTACGAGACAGCATCGTGACATATACGAGGGTGTCCCCCAGAAGCGAGCTTCATCCGGAAGCGAGCACCCGATTCTCACCAAAACTGCAATCGTTTACACCAGTCGCATTAGCCACATGGCAGCTTTGAATATATACTATGGGTATAATTAGGATGCAAATGACTTTATCAATATGTACTAGAGAAAGCTATGCTAGATAAAACGGGGTGGTGTCGAACTATTAACCCTGTAAGCGAACTTGCAATCCTCAACTTGCTCATCAGCAGCACCAGTATCCAAATGATCCCGTACTAAACCGTCTGTGGCAGAAGCTGTCTGGCGTAAGAGCCCAGTTTGCTAGCTACAATATGAAGACGTTCTACAAAGAGAGAAAAGGTGGTAGGTAGGTAGGTAGGTAGTATTCTTACGCCCTGTGGGGCGTCAATGCGCCCAGGGGGCCCCGCTAAACTACAAAAGGTAATCTAACATTGTTGCCAAGCGCTATCTCATCCAACAGCCCTCGAAGTGAAAGTCTAGCGACACAAGAGTAGTGAAAGGAGCCTGTAAGACCATAGCCCATCACAACTCTTGCCTATCTCCACAAAACCAGTATTATATATCTTGGTGACCAGGATATCAAGAAAAGGGGCGGAACACAACGCCAATCGAACAACAAGGCACCGGAAACAGTTGGCGGCTCAAACACACAGCGCTGCGATATCCCGTCAAAGGATTTAGTGGAAAGCTGCTGTAAAGGTTGGTAACGTGGCGGTGGGGTAGTTGACCGGAAGTTGACGCCAAGCAGATCTTTCAGTCATGAGGGAGTCCTGCTTGCAAGTCCGTCCCAGTTAGTTATTAGATCGTCTTCCTGTGCGCTTCTAGTAGTGGCCGATATGCTCTACTAGATACTCATCCTTTGCTCAGTGGTTGGTTGTCAACCTTCCTCTGTATGTGCTGTTGTATTGACTCCGAGGCGCTTTGTGGCGCGAGCGAAGGCTATCGCTGCCTTCACTACCGTAACATCTGGCTTCCACCTGTGAGCCGGCCCGTCAAGGAGCTCGCCTTGAGCCATTCGATGGTCCGATCTGGCTCCAAGTAGGTAGGAAAGATCGCCCGCCCGGCGGCCAGCCACCTGTATCAGCTCTCTGCGCTGGCTCTCCCACCTCTTACACCTGAGAAGGAAGTGCTCCACCGTCTCTGCGGTTCCGCATCGATCGCAGTTTGCATTGGGCACAGCTTGTACCTCGGCCAAGCAGTCGTTCAGACGACATCTTCCCGTCCGGAGCTGGGACAGGATTTCGGCTTCTTCTTTTGTGCCCGCATTGTATAACGCCAGCGTATGCTTCCTGGCAAGGCCGTATCCAGTCTTTTCGAAAACGATCCTGTCTTGGACATTTGGAGGTGGTCTACCACCGGGAGGCTCTCTCGGATTTCCTTGCACAGGGCCGTTCGTATTATCTTAACGCGTTTTGGAGCTTCAGCACCTATGGCCATAGTCCGTTCGGCGGCACTGGCGGCATCTTTAAGACCTTGGGCATTTGCCTGCTTGGGGACCCATACAAGCGTGACCCGGGCTCCCTGCTTACGTAGTTCGGCCGTATTGATCAGTATCTTGTGCAAGAGATCTTGACAGCTCTGCTGACGGGGTCTTTCAACAGCCTTCAGTGCGGCTAGACTGCTGGATATCACTGCTATCGAGAACCCGTAGGCTGCTCTTGGGTGGTGGATGGTTGCGAACGTTTTGCTGAGCTCGTTCAGCGCCAGGTGCATGGCTGCCACCTCCGAGAAGTGAGTGTTCAGCTGCTTACTGACCCTAGAACCTTGTTGTAGGTCCACTGCCTGCCCCCGGCTTGTACTACTGCTGCTGCTGCTACTCTACCGTTTCGATTGGTTCCGGTAGTGAAGCATAGTATATCTTTCGCTGCCGGCTGATGCGTCTCTATCCGCCTTGTTGCTGCCGCCCTGTCCTCGATTCGCACCGTCATCTTGTCTCCCACGGCGGCCAGCAGAACGCCTTGACTCTTCGTAAGTTGGGGAGCGCTGGATGGCCCATTTCATCCAGCATTCTCATGAGCGGAGAGCGGTGCCTCTTCGCCTTTCGAGCCGACCTCCTGCAGCCCCAGAAAGGATGATCTCCGGGGAGGGTGTGCAGGCTGACTAGGAACTGGAGACGTCCATGCTGTAAGCGGTCACCGACGTCCTTGATGGCTGCTTCTGCCTCCACTACTGGGAGCGCCACTGTCTTAAATGTCCCCACGATGGCCTGGGTTGCTACCCTCTGATGTCGGTGGAGAAGTCGTACGTCTTTCGTGCTGAGGTTACCGCCCCAGATGCTCGACCCGTAGTCGACCGCGGGAGCGACCGTGGCTAGGAAGAGCTGGCGTGCAGTCCTTGGCGATAACCCCTTGAGCCTCTTAAGCTGGGCCGCTGCTCTGAATCCTCTTTCCGCTGCTTTGGCAACATGTTCGTGGAACCTCAGTTGCTTGTCAAGAACCACGCCCAAGATCTTGACGGATTGCTTAGGCGTCACTTCCTCTCCGAGCACCTTCAACGCTGTGCTGTCGTCTCTTTCCCTGCTTCTAGTGAAGCGAATGAATGCCGTCTTGTCTCCCTCAAACGTTGCTCCACTAGCAGCTGCCCACCGCAGAGCCCGCGGCACGGTTACCTGTTGCAGTATCTCCAGGTTGCCTCTGGCAGAGTCACCCGTGACCCACACCGTGTAGTCGTCCACAAAGGCTACCGCACCTCCATGACGTGTGATGGCTTGGTCCACTAGGTTTGCGTTGAAAAAGATGTAGAGCACTGGCGATAGAGGCGATCCTTGCGGTAGGCCTGCTTGAGGCAGCTCCATCACCTCAGAGTCCGCTCCGTTGACCGTGATTGAAGCTTTCCTGTCCGTACAGAAGTCGTTTATCCAACGGGCCAGCACTTCCGGGACCCGCCTTTCGCGAAGTCTTCTGACAAGCACTTCCCGGGCAACCCCGTCGTAGGTGCCCTTGACGTCGAAGCTAACCATGCTGGCAACTTTCTTGTTCCTCCAGGCCTGATGGATCCTCTCCACTAGTACCAGAAGTGCTTGTTCGGTGTTCCTCCGTTTTCTCGCCCCAAAATGGTTGTTGGGCAGTAGCCCGTATTCCTCTGCCAGGAAGGAGATGCGTGTCGCTACTGTGAGCTGAACCTCTTCGAGGTGGGTTGTTAGCAGCCTCGCTGCTTGGATCGCTTTGCGAAGCCTTTTTCTCTTTAGTCTAAAATCGTTCCTGAGCTTCGTGAGCTGAGGTGTCCACCACGGTTTAGCGAATGGCGACGGGTTGGAAGTCGGCGTAAATCTTTCCACGGTTTCGCTGACTGTAGTAACGAGATCTTCTGCAAAGGCGTCGATGTTGCCATTTGCCATCTTAACAGGACTCATCCTAAGCTTCCGTCCGAGCTCTTGCCGGATCCTCTCCCAGTCAGCTGATTTGAAGAGTTTCCGGGCTGGTTGTTGATACTCAGGCATTGATGCTTGGAACGTAGTTTCGATAGCCCGGTGGTCGGAACCGTGCTCCATCTCGCTTGTCCGGCAGCTGATTAGTCTTTCGCTGAGTGCTTCGGATGCTAGAGCAAGGTGTATGGTGCTTGTACACCCATTCCCTCCTTCGAAGGTCACCATGCCTCGTGGGAGGAGCGTCTGGAAGGAGTAATCGGTCATGAAGTCGACCAGCGGTTCTGCCTCTCCTTGACGCCTTGTGTTTGCAACATGATTGCCTCCCCATAGAACATCGTGGCGGCTGAAGTCGCCTGCAACAAATATGTCAATATCTT
Source organism: Coniosporium tulheliwenetii (assembly GCA_030247845.1). Taxonomy (NCBI): domain Eukaryota; kingdom Fungi; phylum Ascomycota; class Dothideomycetes; genus Coniosporium; species Coniosporium tulheliwenetii. The sequence continues at coordinate 172,804 of JAPDRP010000033.1, read as the reverse complement.
CGCCATAATCCACTCGCGCTTGACTGATGATCCGCTCCAGCTTTGCTATCGCTCCAACAAGGGCGAGATGAGCTTCTTCACTAGAGCCTGTCTTGGGAGGAACATAGGTTGAGACAGCCAGAAGGTGGTAGTCGTCGACAGTGAGCACTCCGGCCGTGATGTCGTGCGATGGACACGGCACTGGCGTGAACTTGAGGTCCTTCCTCACCCATATCATGGATCGGAAAGGTCGTTTCCTTGGACTGTAGTTTGCTGTCGTGGGTAGGTATGCTGTGAACGTCGCGTGTTGTGTAGGTACGGTGACATGTTGGTTTCGGCTGTTCGTGAAACAGTAGGGTTCTTGAAGCAGCAGTATATGGAAGTCACTAACTGCATTGTCGTTGAAAAGGCCGTGATGTACGAGTTGCCGATGCGCCACGTTTGCCTAAAGGACGCGTACTTCGTCCCTATTCATTCCTGCACGCTTTCAGGAGTTCTCGATATTCGGGACAGCCCTTGTCGGCAACCTGGTGAGGCCCACCACATGCTGCACATTTCGCTTGCCTCACTGTACAGTCGTCTCTGACGTGACCTTCCTCGGCGCAGTGTCCACAGGCTGGCTTGGCCGCTTTGCATCGCACTTGCTTGTGTCCGTATTGTTGGCATTTGAAGCATCTCTATGGTCGATCGACTTGGATGAACTCGTTAGTGTATGCTCCTTCCCCTCCAACCTCAATGCACCGTTCGGCCAGGATTCGCCGGGTGTCCTCTTTGTTCGACAGGTAGAGGATAACGGAGCAGTAAGGGTTGGTTGGATCGGGTTTGCTGATGATCGAGAACTTGACAACATCGACCTTGTTATGCTTGGAAATGTCTTCTTTGGCTGCTTCTCGCTCTGTTACTCTGTCCTCCTTAGTGATTGCCTGTCTGCGGACATGGTCTACTTGACTCGAAACTAATGCTCGCCCCAGATCCGGGACCCTGGCAGTGCCCTCTGTAGCCAGCCTTGATACACCTTGGCTCTCTGTGCCTGTCCTTCCGTGGCAGTGACCACTCTGGTCTTCCTCGACTCCCTGCCCATACCCGTTATTGCCTTGACTACCACGCCTTCGTCTTCTCATCCGCTTGAAGTGCTTCACTGATAGCTTTCTTTCATGACCTGGAAGTTGCTCGTGTCATGGTGGCTCACATACTTATTGAGGCTGATCGTGAAGCCTGCTGGTTCCGCTGGGCTAGTTGGAGGAGTAGGTTCCCGACTAGGAATGCTGCTGGACTGGGCTGCGTACGACGGTTGCGTAGCTTCTATGCTGGGCCAGTCGTTGCTCACACCGGAGGCTGCCAGTCAGCTTCTATAGCCGGACGGAGTTGATGCGCCTAGCTGCTCGTTCAGTTGCTTGATCTGTTCCTTTAGTTGGTTCCTCTCGTTGACTTCCTCATCAACTTTGGCTTTAAGCTCCCGCGAGCTCATGTCTAGCACCGTGTAACTCGCTCTGTATCTTATCCATCTTGCTAAGTATGGCGGTAATGGCCTTCTCTGAGATCATTTGCTTTTGCACCCCTTGCATTGTTTCGAGTGTTGTAGCCGTGGTGGAAGGGACGGATTCCTTCGATCCTTCCGCTGGCGCGTTGGATGACTGTGACACGTTTACTGCTTGCGACGCGTCTTCTTGCGTCGACGGCAGGCCCCTATGAAGTCTGCGGTATTTCACCCCTACCTTTGCAGCGCGAGCCCGATCTACTCGGAGCTTTGGTTGCGGTCTTGTTGGTCGGAGTTCTTGGTGAGGCGATGGGCGCCATGTTGTGGTGTCGTGCTTCTCTGCTTTCTCTACCGGCTCAATGGCGCCCGACGCGCGGGCGCGTTTCGGTCGGAACCCACGCGTTGTACGACGCAGAATCTCTAGTGCTTGCTACTACAGGCAATAGTAACTAGTCACGTAGGCTCCCCGTGCGCTCCGGGGTTTTGTTCTCGAATGTGTCGCTGCGCGCGTCCTGGTAGTAGGTGTGCCTCCTGGCTAGTGGTAGGGTTGGTAGAACGTAATGTGGTAGAAGCTAGAGGCGTAGGAGCTCAGCTTGCTAGCTACAGTATGAAGACGTTCTACCTGTTCGTGAGGAGATGTTGGTGCGTCTGCTATTCTCGCTTGCAGGTGTTTGGTCGCCGGAGCCAAGATTTGGTGCTTTGACTACCATTTTCGAACGCCAGCGCCGTTTTGAAGCCTTAGAGCCTCCCACAGGTGTAAATAGCTGTGAACCATCAAATTTTTGGTGTCTTGACCTTGACGCTAATTGTCTTGTTGTTTTTAGACCAAAATTGACCTGCCCTGCCTCCGCGCGCCCGCATAATGCCGCCACCACGTCTTCCTACTAGTAAAGTCGATGATATCTGCTACGAACTGGCAGCAGGCCTCAATACGAAGCGTATTTCAGAGCGGAATAAGGTCAGCCAGCGCCAGGCACAACGAATGCAACGAAACCTCACGTTTTTCGGCACTCCTTACCCCCGGCGGTCAAGAAACTCGGTGGCCCCGGCTCCTTGGTCCTCATATTGAGGAGCACTTGATAGAGCTTCTAGCTAAGCGCTCCACACTGCACCTGGAGGAAATACAATATGAGGTTCTTGTCGTCAGCGATCTGTGGGTCTCAGAGTCAACAATCTGGCGTACCTTGACCCGGATAGAGTTCACAAGAAAGCGGGTCCAGCGTGAGGCTCTTCAGCGCGACAAGCAGCTGAGGGCTAGATGGTACAATATGGTGCGGTCTTGGAGGGTAGAACAGCTTGTCTTTGTGGATGAAAGCGCTGCCAATGAGAGGACGCTGGATAGGAAATATGGGTGGTCGCCGAGGGGTGCCCTGCTATAGATATCAAGCAGCTGGTTAGGACGGAGCGCTGGAGTATTTTGCCAGCCTATGCCATTGATGGCTATCTAGACAAGACGCTTATTATCAAGGGCAGCGTCACGGCAGAGCTATTCATTAATTGGCTCCGTGATCACATCTTGCCGCAGTGCAATCCATACCCAGGGGACCGTTCAGTTCTCATTATGGATAACTGTTCAACGCACCGTAGCAAGGTAAGGCTCCAGCAGCAGCACCGTTTTGGATCTAGCTAGATAAATATAGGAGGTTCAGGAGCTATGCAACCAGTTCGGCGTGCTCCTCCGCTACCTGCCACCCTACTCACCAGACTACAATCCAATCGAATCGTCCTTCCACCTCTTGAAGCAGTGGACCCGGCGAAATAGCTGGATGGCGCCTTCCTATGGCGAGGACTTGTACCAGGATAAGTTTGAGGCTTTTCTATTCACGGCGGTACGCGAATGGAGCCACAGCGTCGACCACAAGAAGCTCTGGCGCAAGGCGTCGGTCAAAGTTGATGCTGAGGATGAGGACGACCCGGTAATGGCTATTATTGAGGGCTAGGTGAGACCTCCGCCTTCTTCATCTTTAGATACTGCTTAGCATGCTTGCGTAGCTGAAACGCGGTGCCTCCGGATACTCCTAGACGCAGCAACCTCTCCTCATCTACCTCCTTGATCATCTGAACGGTCCAATCGTCGTTTGTTAACTTCTCCTTAGCCTCCTCCAGCACCAGCTTCATCTTCGGCTTCATAGTTATCAACCAATTACAATATTCTGATGGATCTTCTGCGTCGGAGCAGCTGGTCGGGGGCTGCTTGGTGCTGGCTGCTCTAGAGGTGGCAGAGCGTGAGGCTGGGGCGCTGAGATAGCCGGCGGAGGGTAGGGTGATGGATAATAGGGAGGAGGTGGCGCATATGCGTACATTGGATAGGGCATTGGTGCCGGGGTGGATGCTGGCCCATAATGAGGTAAGTCCGGGTGCTGCGCTGCCTTTTTTCTCTGCCTTGCGACCTCCTTTGCGTTATCCATCTTGACAATGCGGTTAACAATGTCCGGAGCGGGGTTTTCGACGGAGGATATGCCGGCCTCAATGCTCTCGACCCAGAGCCTGATAATTGAAGCCTCTATCGCGATATGCCGCTCGTCCCACAGAAAGCAGTACTTGCTGCCGTTGTTGCACCGCCGTTGACACTCCCAGTAATCCATAAGGCGCTCGACAAGCTCCTGCCGGTCTATGTGTTCTTGGTGGAGTCGAGTTGTTGCTGTTTTGCCCTGCGGCTTCTCTTTAACCGCCTTGGAGGTCTTTCTAGACCCCAGCCCTATATTGGCAGCGGTTGATAGCTCAATCTGGGGCTCTGGTTTTGTGAGGGGACCGTCCTTGCTCTTGCTATATACTTCCACGAGTTCAATGGTGTTAGATCTCTTGCCAATCTCGTTATTATACCGCACAAGATCCACCAGATCCTTCCATTGGGTGTCATCGCAAGCGGAGCCCATCCTTACGGGCGCTGATGTCTCTGGCCTCAGTCTATTCTGCTGGGAGGTAACGGTAGCGGTGCATGATATAAAATGGGCTTGCCAATGCCCGCGCGCTGCATGGCCCCTTGCTGCCTCTAGCCCGAAGACCGCTACGTTTGTACCCTCATACTCTTCAGTATTGCAAACGCGTACTGCGGAGTCAATCTCTTCATGGTCAAAGAGACAGCGGCATACCAGCTGATATCTATATATCTTCGGCTGGGGGATGGCCGCTTGCGCGCCCGTGTCGACACCTGCGTGCCGAACTCATCAAGGGCCGTAGATGATCGTTTCCGCGATTGCTGGGTATCGTCCATGGTGGGAGGACTGCTGCTGACGATGGTAACCTGCGTGGATAGCGGCCGCTGCGTTGATGGAGGTGGTGTGGCACCCGCCGACCCCCTCTTGCCCCCCTCGCGGCCTTGGATCGCTTGAATTTCTTGCCTTTCTTCGTCTTCAGCGGAGCAGCTGGTTTTGCCGGCCTAGCAGTTGAAGAAACACGGCTAGGCGCGGTGTGATTTACCCGCTTTCGCCGCGATATAGCAGCAATTGGAGCGGGCGCCTCTAGAGTAGCGCGTCCGGTCGAATCCTCATCCTCCAACTCAGTATCGCTGCCAGTATCTACGCCAACCACGTCCTGGGTGGCCTCCGCGGCGCTAGGGGGGTCGGACACGGTATCCTCGGCCAGCTGCGTGTGCTGAGTATCCTCCACCGGCTCCTGGTCGTCACCAGCGGCAAGAAGTAGCAGAGCCGCACCACCTCGTAGAGCCGCCTCCTCGCCTGAATCGTACTCCATCTGGCTGCATTTATTGAGACGCGCGGAACGACGTTTTGGCTGCTAATCAACGGTCAACACACCGCTATAGGGTTGCTGGTTTGGCAGGAGACGGCATACCTTGTCCAAGACGTCACTGGAGCGAGGTTTCAAGTTCAATTTGTGCTTAGGAGCCATCAAATGATCAACGGCGGTATCAGATAGCGGGTTAGCAGCTATATACTACCTACGGCCTCAAAAACTCCACGGAGGTATATTGCTGAAGGGTGCTTACAGAATTTTTACCGTCGCGCACGGACCGGGTTCTTGAAAGCAGACGGCTACAACAACTTACTTGGAGCTTGAAAGGAGCTCGGTCAGAGCCCAGGCTACACGCCCAGGTCAGCGCTACAGTTTGCTACGCGAATTGTAGCAATGGCCGCGGATGTTGGCGAGGGCGGGGTTCCGGGGATGTTTGCCAGGGGAAGAACACGCGAACACGACCGCCCAAACAGTCGAGAATCGAATAGATCGCGATCGCCATTCGATGGCAGCGCCTATAGCAGGTCATCTTACTTGAGCAGCGCCCACAGCAGCCGATCTCAGCAAGAGGATATCAGCCGGACACCGAGTCGCAAACGGCTGTTTAGAGAGGCAGACATCACGCCCACGCCCACGCCGAGAAACAGATACATGGACGTACCGGGGACGACGGAGGGGCTGGCAGACACTACAGCAGTGTTGGCCATCCTACAAAGGATGGAGCAAAAGCAAGAGACGATGAGAATGGAGAATCAAGCGTTGAAGGAGGAGCTCTCACGAGCCAGGCAAGAGCTGCAGGATGAGCTATCGCGAGTCAGACAAGAGCTGCAGGAGGTACGCACCACCCTGAGCCAGAATCCGCAGCCGACACGAGTACATGACCTAGGAGGACCAACAGCGCTAACGCGGCCAACGGGCTCCACAGGCCCTACAGTCCCTGCGCGCCCGACGGCAGCTGGTGACAGAGAGGGCTTCAAGATGCACCAGAGCAAGAGTGCAAAACGCAGAGCAGGCCAACAAGCGAAGGATGTGTTCCAGAAGGTGGTGGGAGCGACGGAAGAGATGAGACGAATCATCATCACGCGAGACGGCACGCCTACAACGGCAACAACGGCAGATATCGTTCATGCGATGAACAGCAAGCTACTTGAAGCGGGATTCCCGGCACATGCACGCATCCAGAAACTAGGCAAAAGCGTAAGAGGCAACTACACGTGCCTGACGGCACCCGGCGCAACGGCCAGCATGGTCCTTCAGATTCATGAGCAACTGCTGCAAGCCGTGAAAGGACGGGACAGCGGGATCACGGGCATCCGGGCGGACGAAACGTGGACCAAGCTGAAGGTGCATGGCGTCTCGCTGGCGGGATATATGCGAGGGGATGGCTCTGGACTGAGACTGTTTCAGCAAGCACTGGAGGCCGGGAACGAAGTGGAGGTACCCTTCATTCGGTGGCTTCTCAAGGAAGAGCTAATCCAGCAGAAAGAGCGCGAGCAAGGCATCCGGGCAACCTCGGTACTGATCTGCATCAAGAGCAGGGAAGCGGCAGAGCGATTCATCCGCAAGGGCATGTAGGCAGGAGGCAGACGCCACAACGTGGAGAGGTACTGCCAAACTGGGCCGGACACCCAATGCAGCACGTGCTGCGGCTGGGGCCACGGAGAGCAGCGTTGTGACGCCGACGGACCGAGATGCGCATTATGCGCCGGAAGTCACCACACGACCGATCACGTTTGCGCGGATGAGGGCTGCACGGCAGGCCAAGGGCGAAGGTGCGAACATGTGGAAACGCAGTGCTGCAACTGCGGCGGGGACCATCCAGCAACCGCAAGAGGGTGTGAGGTTAGGCGAAGGGCTTTCACGATGGCTAAGGCGGCGAGGAAGGAAAGGATGGAGAAGCTGCGAGACCGCACGAAGCCAGGTGATGCCGGGGGAGACACGGAGATGGAACAATGATAAAGGTCGTCCAGCACAACTGCGGACGAGGGTACACCAAGATGATCAACGCGCTAGAATACGGCATGGACATGGGCGCTACGATGGTATGCCTGCAGGAGCCTTGCGTCAACAGCCCGCAGCTGGTCAGCCACCCCGGCTACACGATGCTGTGGCCATCGGTGGGCAGGGCAAGAGACTTTAGAGTGGTAATAGGGGTGCGACGAGGGAGCAATGTCCGGGTGGAAGTGCGGACGGACCTGGTATGCCATGCGGAGGCGATCGCGGTAGACGTATGGGAGCTGGACGAAAGGAGGAGGGATAGAAGGCGGACGAGGATGGTGAACGTCTACGATCAGTGGAGAGGCGAAGGGGGCCATCGACGGCGCAATCTTGACGACATCAACTGGGAGGAAGTCATCAGGGGGAGGACCATCCTGCTAGGAGACTTCAATGCTCACAGTCGGGTGTGGAATACGCATGCAGCGAGAGAAGACAGCCACGCCAGGCGACTGGAGGATATCATCGGGAAGTTCAACCTGATCATCGCAAACGACGAGACGGCGACTCGGGTGGGCACACGGAACAGCAGATCCATCATAGATCTGACGCTATTGGCGAGAGTGGAACTGACGTCGTGGGCGGTGAAGACGGACCGACAGACAGGCTCAGACCACGAGCTTATCGCCTTCGAAGTGGCGCCACACGACGGGCAGCTCCAGGAAACCGGGACGCAGTCCGTAACTGGCTGGGACATCCAAGGCATGACGGAGGAGGCCCTACAAGCAGCAGCAACCTTATGGAAGGCCGAGCAACAGGGTCGGCCCTATCTAGATGATGTAGTAGACGTGGAGCAGATCGAACGGGAAGCCCGCTGGATCGAAGAAACGCTGACGGGTGTTCTCGACAAGCACTGCCGGAAACTCAGGATCACGGCTAGGTCGAAGAGATGGTTCCCAGCAGTCAAAGACGCACGGCAGGCTCGAAACAGGACTCGTCGGAAGTGGCGGCAAGGAGAGATCAGCTGGGAGGAAGACAGAACGGCGGCACGTCTCTACCACCAGCAGGTGCGGAGGGCTAAGAGGGAATGCTGGGAGCAGTACATTCAGTCCGTGGGGAGAGACGACTTGTATAAGGCACTTCGGTTTACCTCCCCGCGGACGGCATCGACGACGCCAGCGCTAAGGGATGAGAACAACAAAGTAGCGGTGACGCTTCGCGAGAAAGAGGCCATGGTGAGGGAGAATCACTTCCCGAAGCCCCCGCCGTCCGCACCATACCGGCTACCAGGTGAAGGATCGGGGCGACTCTACCAGACGATCACGGACAAGACGGTGGAGAAAGCGATCTTCACGCAGTCGGTCAAGAAGGCAGCAGGCCTGGATCGGCTGAACTTTCGAGCCATCCGGCTGTTATGGAGCTGGGACCCAAGACGAGTCACGGCGCTGGTACGGGCATGCATCCGCAAGGGCGCCCACCCTTGGAAGGTGGCTAAAGGCGTGTTGCTGAAGAAAGCAAACAAGCCGGACCGCGAGCAGGTGAAGTCCTACCGCACGATATCTCTCCTCAGCTGCCTCGGGAAAGTGGTGGAAAAGGTCATGGCCGATGAAATCGCGGACTGGGCGGAATCGAGCGGAGTCCTCCACAGGGGACAGATGGGGAGTAGAAGGAAGAGAAGCGCGATTGACGCGGTGGCGATGCTAATCCAGAAAGTGGAAGAGGCATTCCATAATAAGCAACACGCAGCGGTGCTGCTGATGGACGTCAAGGGAGCCTTCGACCACATCTGCCACGAGAAGCTGATACGAAGCCTCCAAGAGAAAGGCGCAGACGCCAACGTCGTACGATGGGTGCATGCCTTCGTCACCGAACGACGGATCAGGCTGGTGATCGACGGCTGGGAATGCGACGAGCAAGCAGTGGAAACGGGCGTTCCGCAAGGCTCGCCGGTCTCACCGATCCTCTTCGTCCTCTACTTGAGCGGAGTGTTTGCAGAGATTGAGCAAACCGTGGACGGGGCAGAGTGCATATCCTTCGCGGACGACGTGGGGGTGGTGGTCACTGGGACAGACTTTGCTAACATCGCGACAAAGCTCTCCGCGGCGGGCAACAAGGCATGCGCGTGGGCAGCGGAAAATGGCATCAGCTTCGACGTGGCCAAGACGGAGGCGGTCGCGTTTCACAAGCGCAGGAAGGCGTTAGACGTCCGGATCCGCGTTGGGCAGCACGAGGTGCCATTCAACAAGGAAGCCACAAGATGGCTGGGTGTCTGGGTGGACAGCGCCCTGACCTTCAGGACGCACTTCGACAAGCAGAAGGCAAAAGCACGCAACGCCGAGAACCGGATCAGATCTCTCGCAGGCCAGAGGGGACTTGCGCCGACACTGGTCCGACGGCTCCAGATAGCAGTCGTGCAGTCCGTAGCACTCTACGGGGCCGAGGTGTGGTGGAAAGGGCAGGAGAACAGGAAGCTTGAGCTCCAGAAGCTCATCAACCGCCAGGCCCGAGCGATTACAGGCGCGCTCACCAAGCTCACGCCAGAAGGACCTCTAGTGAAGGAAGCAGGACTCACACCTGCCGGGCCACTGCTAGACAAGCGACAGAGGAACTATGCGCTCAGACTGTTGGGGCTCCCCGACAGACATCCGGCGAAGGAGCTGCTGCCGTTTGTGATGAGACACGGGGACCTGGCCACCAATGCAGCGGACGAGAGATGGATCGACAACAGAAAGGCGGTGACGATTGGAGGGAGGCTTGCGCAGCAGATCGGGACCGACGTGGTGGATCCAAGCCAAGGCGTGGAAGAGGTTGAGGACTGCGTAGGACCAACGGCGTTCCCAGGAGCGATAGTCATGCAAGACAGACAGGAAGCCATAGCGGTCGCCCAGGAGACGCAATCAGGCGAGTCCGAGATGACGATCTGGGTGGACGGAGCAAGAAGCAAAGAAGGAAAGGCAGGGGCAGCAGCGGTAACTCAGGACGGCAGTGGCGGATGGAAGGAGAGACGCTGGCACCTCGGCACGAACAAAGAGGTAGTGGACGCCGAACTGTACGCGATTGCAGAGGCGCTAAAATCGGGGCGGGGATGGCGATTTCAGCCAGAGACACGCGTCATTAACATCTTCACGGACTCCCGGGCAGCGCTCCAGCGGATCACAAAAGGCGTGAGCAGCGAAGCAGGGCAATGGCTCGTACGGAGGATCGTAGAGCGCACGGAGAACATACGACGAGCTGGTGGACAGGTGACCCTCCGCTGGGTACCGGCACATAGTGGGATCGAGGGCAACCAGCGAGCAGACGAAGCAGCGAGGAGCGCCGCGAGTCAGGTCAGAACAATACCACAGAGCGACAAGCTCACAACGCTGGCGTATGTAAGTAAACGCTGCGCCGAGAAGGCCCAGCGAAGCGCGGATGAGTGGTTTAGGCAGCGGCAGAGAGCGGGGTACAAGGACGAGCAAAGGCCTAATCGCACAGCCATGAAAGCGCCGAAGGCCCTCGCGACCCGCTTCTACCAGCTGAAGTTGGGCACTCCGCCCAACGCGGTGTATCTTTGCAAGCTGAAGCTTCGAGACGACGACACATGCTGGGACTGTGGGAGGATGAGGATGACGGTTGAGCACTCGATGCGTGACTGCTCGCTGTGGAAGGAGGAAAGGAAGGTGATGTGGCGGGAGATGAAGGCAGCAGGAAGCGTAGCGATGGAAAGGAGCCGGCTAAGAGATGTCTTTGCGGACTACAAGACGACACCAGCGATTCTGAAGTTCCTTACCAATACGGGGGTAGGCCGGAGACAGCGAGCGGATGAAGAAGAGGCTAGGGGTAGAGAGGAGGACGAGATCAGGGGGTGGGTGGAAGAGGAGGAAGGCGGAGCGGAGGAGGGCGAGCACGATGAGTAGACGCAGAACAGAGGCTTGAAGCCGGAGAAGGCAAGGAGCAGGGAGCGGGGAACCGCATGCGGTAAGAGGCAAGGTCGTAGGCTTCAGAACATACACTTTACTGTCATAGGCGACAACGCCTGATTAGCTGGGATTGGTACAGCTGAATACAGAATGATTAAAATAAAAATAAATAAAATCCCAGAGGGCGATGACGTGAATGCTTACTAATATCCACGCGTGATATGTAGGGATGTTCGAACCTTTACGAGAAGAGATCAGTATCGGCTGGTGGAATCAATCAATCATCTTCTGCTCATATCTGATATATCTAGATACGCCGACGCGAGATACCAGTTCCCCACGCTCCTGGAATAAGAGGCACACACAGCGTGAATTCGTTGCTACTCATGGAGGTAGACGACGCCGGAGGGGGTGCGGGGTCGGTGAGCACGGTCCCACCCGCGCATTCCACGCGAGCGCAGCAGAGGAAGGCGGCGAAGGAGACGAACAGCAAGATCTTAGGCGGAAGAGGTCATGATATGGAGCAAAAGTTGGATTTCATACTAAAGACAGTTTTGAGCTTGAATCATGCGGTTAAACAGCTTCAGGAGGGCCAGGATGAAATGAGAAAGCAAAATGAAGAGATGCGCCAACAGAACGATGAGATGCGCAAGCAGAACGATGAGATGCGAAAGGAGATTGATGAGTTGCGAAGGCAGAATAATGACGAGATTCGAAAGCTCCAGGAACAGATCACGAACCTGTCTACGCAAAACAGCCCTCAGTCCAGCCCAGTCACATCAGCTAGCAGGGCCAACGTCAGCAACAGGTCGTGGTCTTCCCTGTTCGCGGGACAGTCGTCTGTCTCACCGAACAGCTCAGCTTCCCAACCGAGGGTGGCAGACCCGAACCAGCTTCTGGGCGTGAACATCGACCTGTCCAGGTGCAGCAGCCAAATACCCGCAGACACAGCTGAGATCAAGCGCCTAGTCACAACAGCTCTGCACGCCCATCAAGCGACAAAGGAGGTAAACCCGACGGCAATCATCAAGACGAACCGAGACCTCCACCGGATCAGAGTCATCGTGCGGAGCGAGAAGGAAGCCGAGCTCATCCGCAGCCAGCCACAGTGGCTCGAGACTCACTTCAGAGGAGGGCGCTTGCGGGGCGAACAGTGGTATCCCATCAAAGTCGATCGGGTCGACAAGCTCAAGGTCATGAACGAAGAACAGACGGGCATCCGGGCCGGCCTTGAGAAGGACCTAAGTCAAGAAAATAAAGTAACAATCATGAGGATCGCCACGTTGGGCAAGCCGGCGACCCACAAGCTCTACTGTTCCATTGTAGTGTATCTGAAGAAGAAGGAAGATGCTGAGCGATTGCTCAATGACAGAATCATGACGGTGTCTGCTGAGGCAGGCTTCACGTCCGCATACGAGTACAGGCCGAGGGTCACGCGCTGTTTCAACTGTCAAGAGTATGGCCATCAAGCTTTCCGCTGCCAGAAAGCTCAACGTTGCCTGAATTGCGCCGGCGCCGGCCATGCGAGTTGCGCAACCGAGAGTCCCCAATGTGTCTCATGCCGTGGCCCACATGCAGCGGATGACCGAGGATGCCCGATATACCGCGAGCAGCTACGACGTCTATTCCGCACCCCATGAATAGGGAGTTCAAGGTCTTCCAGCTGAATGTGCAAAGACGGAAAGAAACGCTATGGAGTGTTCTCAACGACGAAGCCATGAGAGGAGTGGGAGCAATCTTGATCTCTGAACCAAACTGCTTTCTCATGGAAAAGCAACGGCTGATGCCATCACCAGTCCACCACCCAGAATGGGTCCCGATCCTTCCTTCCACACATACCGGGGAGTGGCCATTCGTCAGGAGCATGATCTGGATCAATCGGAGGTTCCAAGCGTCGCCAGTCCCCGTGGCGCCTCCGGACCTTACGGCAGCATCGGCGAGAATAGGAGACAGGGTGATCCTTATCGTATCGGTGTACATCCCCCGAATGGGAAACTCGCCACAAGAGTCGGAATCAGCCCTCAGGCTCAGGCTTGGTCTGCTACGGCAAGCGATCGAGGAGGTGCGGCAGGAGAACGGGGAGGAGGCCGAGCTGGTGATAGCGGGTGACTTCAACAGGGCATGACCAGCTGTGGGGCGGCGACGTCGTGGGTACGGGTAATCGCCAAGGAGAGGCGGACGCCATCGTGGAGTTTATGCACGAAGTAGGTCTACGGAGCCTGTTACCACGGGGGCGACCACGTGGTCCAAGGACCATATGGAAAGCACGATCGACCTCATGCTGGCATCAGGTCGACTGGCCGACGAGCACCTGTTGTGCCGGGTCGAGGAAGTCAGCCATGGGACAGATCACCAGCCCATCATGACCTGCTTTGACATAGCGTACCCGCCGACGGTACCGGCGCGGCGACGATGCTATAAAGATGCAGATTGGGATAAGATCCGGGCGGAGGTATCACTAAGGCTACAGAATCACCCGTTAGACATGGGCAGGCAAGGCGTACAAGCATATGCATGCCAACTCACACGCACAGTGCAGGATGCGGTGGCAAAGCATGTGCCGTTCGCGAGGCCTTCGCCATGGGCCAAGGCATGGTGGACGAGAGAGCTTACGAGCATGCGAGCCGAGTGCACACAGGCCCACAAGGCAGTGCGCCGAGCGGTGCGCAGTGGCCAACCGCACCGGGATCTGGTAGACAGGCATCGCCAGCTCGTGCACGAATACCACAAAGCCATCCGGGCACAGAAGAGAGCCCACTGGAGGACCTTTCTAGCCGAGCACACAAACATCTGGAAGGCGGCACAGTACCTCCATCCGGGACAGTCGGAGGCTGGTGCAAAGATCGCTTATCTACAAAGGCCAAACCAGGAGCGGATCACTGATAGCCACGATATGGGCCAGCTGCTTCTCGAAACCTTCTTCGCATCACCGCGACCCCGGACGCAGGATTGCGAGCAACAAGGGACGCCGCCCGGCCCACTGCCCCGCCGGCTCTCAGCAGAACCCATCACGGCCGCGGAGGTGAAGAATGCCATCTTTGGAGCAAAACCGAACAAGGCAGCTGGCCCGTGTGACCTCCCTGCCTTGGTCTGGCAGCAGCTCTGGCCGGTTCTTCACCAGCACCTGGTCGAGCTGTTCCAAGCGTCCGTCGCGACTGGCCAAGTGCCGGCGATCTGGAAGGAGGCGAAGATCATCCCGTTGAGGAAGCTGGACCGCGGAGACTATACGCAGCCCGACGCATACAGGCCGATCTCGCTGCTGTCAAGCCTTGGCAAGGCGTTGGAAGCAGTCATTGCCACCCGAATATCCTACCACGTCGAGAACGGTGACCTTCTCCCGGCGAGCCATTTCGGGGCGCGCAGAAGGAGGAGCGCTGAACAGGCGCTCATGGCACTAGTGGAGAGAGTCCACTTCGCATGGAGAGAGCAGCGCGTGGTCTCTCTGGTCAGCTTCGACGTGAAAGGGGCGTACAACGGGGTGGTACCAGAAGTGCTCCTGGACCGACTTCGTCAACGCAAGATCCCCGAGGAGCTGGTCCGGTGGGTTGGCGACTTTTGCGCCAATCGACGGGCCGAGATGGTGGTGAACGGATATAGGACGGCCTCGACCGCGCTGCCTCAGGCAGGACTACCGCAAGGGTCGCCGCTCTCACCCATCCTCTACGTCATATACAACGCAGACCTCGTGGACAGACGGATCGACACTCATGGGGGTGCCATTGCCTTCGTGGACGACTACTCTGCATGGGTGACCGGGCCAGATGTCGATACCAACACCGCCGCGATACAATGCTCGGTGATTCCCAGCGCGGAGCGGTGGGCTAGAGAGAGCGGGGCATGCTTCGAAGCGAAGAAGACTGCTTTCATCCACTTCACGAGGAGGCTAAGAAAAGCAAAGCAGACCACGTTAAATGTCGGAGGTCAGATGATCCGATCGTCGGAAAGCATCAAGCTCCTAGGGGTCGTCCTAGATGCGAAGCTCCTCTTCCACGAGCACGTGGCCAGAGTTGCCAAGCGGGCTCACAACGCCGCTCTGGCCCTGCGCCGGCTACGAGACATGGGCCCGCGAGCGGCCCGTCAGGTGTATACGGCAGCAGTGGTCCCGACGGTGGACTATGCATCTAACGTGTGGGCCACCAAGCTCACAGGGAAGGACGTCCGGCTGCTGAGCCAGTCGCAACGGGTAGGGGCGCAAGCCATCATCAAAGCGTTCTCTACCACGGCGCTGAGGACGGCCGAGCTAGAGGCGTCGATCACGTCGCTCAGCGCTCGGCTTGCCGCCAAAAGGGCACGGTTTTGGGTAAGCTCACACACGCTCGATCGAAAACATCCGTTCTGGAACATAAGGCAACTTATCAGAAGAGTCTCTCGGACGCGCTCACCGCTTTGGAGGATTAGTGAGGAATGCAAGAACATAGACGTGTCAAACCTCGAGACGATCAAGGCCTTCTGTTGCCCGCCGTGGTGGGCAGGAGCTGAGGTTATCGTCGAGGAACGGGCAAGGGCCATTGCGGCGGCGAATGATAGGCCGACCGGAGCATTATACTGGTTTGTGGACGGATCGAGCATGAGCGAGGGCGTGGGGATAGGACTTGTGTGCGCCAATGGCACGCGACCGTGGGAGCACGCGGCACGGCTAGGCAGTGCGGAAGACGTCAGCATCTTCCAGGCGGAACTAGTGGCGATCCGAAGGGCAGTCCAGTTCACAGCAGAAGCGGCCGACGTGCTCCGGGGACGGACGGTGCACATCTTTTCGGATTGCCAGGCGGCCCTGCGAGCGCTCGCCAACCCAGACGAGCGTAGCGGGCAGCAGATTGTCGGTTCCTGCCTCGAGGAGATCGATAGTCTCCAAGAAATGTATGGAATCCGTACGCTCCTGCGATGGATACCCGGTCATTCCGGCGTCGAGGGGAACGAAGCGGCACACAAGCTAGCTCAAGAAGCGACGCGGTACCCTGCTGGAGAGGCGGGAGATGTGACACGGTTGAGGACCGTGACCTTACGCAAGGCGAGACAGAGTGCGAACCAAGAGAGTACTGCGCGATCGCTTCTGTGCCGACACACCCAACACATCGACAAGGCCGCGCCGGGTCCGCATGTATACGAGCTTTACAGTCGACTGAATGCAACGGATGCCGCAATCCTGGCCCAGCTGCGGACAGGGAAGAGTCGGCTCAACTCATACCTGGGGCGATTCGGTGCTGCGCCGTCGGTTGAGTGCGACGAGTGCGGCGAGCCAGAGACGGTGGAACACTTTCTGATCCGATGCAGGAAGTGGAACGCTCAAAGGAGGCCGCTAGCCCGTCAAGCTGGAGAGCTGGCGGCGAACGTGGCACCTCTGCTTGGTGGATGGGACGACTACAGAGATCGGAGAGGAAGGCCGACCACCAGCTGGTTGCGGCGACGATTACGTTTGTGAAGGCTACTGGGCGGTTGTGCCAATCCACGCACATGTAGAGAGACGCAAGAAGCAGGAAGGGGATGCGAGGTGGTGTGATACGATCAATTAGATTGAACATGACGATTCTCCTTTGTTCGTACCGCCCCTCTCGACTTTTGGTTAGTCTGTTGTCGTTCATAGGAGGGTGACTTGGCCCTCTTCTGCGTAGCTACTAGATGGGCTAAGGTGAAACCGGGTTGGCAGAATGACTCTAAGGACGTACTATCAGCGTGTTTCCCTCGTAGGCCTTACGGTCTCAGGAGGTGTAGGAATCAATCAATCAATCAATCAATCAATCAACACACACACGCGCACACAGCCTCTTCTCTTTTTACAGAACGTCTTCATACTGTAGCTAGCAAATTGAGCTCCTACGCCTCTAGCTTCCGCCACAGGTTTATGGCACTTTCATGGATATTTAGCACTACCATCAGAAAGGAATTTGTACAGGTAAACGGGTAGATATGCACTTTTTGATGTTGTCTACAAATGAAGCTTTTAACTGCCTAGAAAGGACTGCTGGTTGTTGCGACATGACGTCGTAAATTCAATGAAATTATCGCGAAAGTGTCTCGTTTGTTCACTAAATTCCGGATCTTTGCTCGGGCCGAGCCAGCTAGCCGCTTACTCATGCGACTGCCTCAAATCACTAACGCATTCGCTTCCCTTCTCCCTTCTCTAATGCTCCCCATAGCTTGAAGAACCTTCTACTAATGCTCCTTACGTCTCCCAACATTTGTCTCGTTACTCCGGACAGTAGCTGATAGTGGAAAACTCTGCTGCTATCCCCCATGCAACCTTTGCTCGATCCTAGGCCCTGAGTCTTCTCCAGCGATGCCGGCCGTAGAGAAGAGCAGCAACACCGATCCCGTCACTCCGCCTGGCAGCGTCATCGAAGACACATCGAGCTTGGTCGGAACGCGAAACATTTTGACTCCGCCATCCAGCAAGGACGAAGCGCCGAAGACAGCTTCCCGCGTCGTGCAGATCCTATCTTTGTTGCGCAAGCTTCGTAACGGCCAACAGCTGCATCTCAGCTCGTGGACTGTCATCCCTTTCGCTGTAAGCGAATTCTCAGACCTCCGCCGCCGAATAGACGACCAGGGACTTGGCCGCTTCTTCGGTGACAAAGTCAGGTACGTTGGTCAGTTTGCGCTCGACACTGCGACCACTCCGCCCGCTAACGAATCAGGTACGATTTCGATCCCACTCGCCAGAAGCTCATTCTCCGGATGCCCACCTCGGTGCATGACACATTCAAGCTTGGCGTTGAACACCACATACTGTCAGAGTTGAAGACGCTAGCAGCGCGCGCGGATGATGTCGGTCGCTTTGCCTCTCGTCTTATTGGCAAGAGCTCATCACGAATCATATTCCTCAGAAGCACCGATACAGGAGCAGCAACAGGCGTCCATGATGAACGGCAACCAGACGCTGCATTCACCCACGAGCGCAACAAGTATCCAGGTGTCGTCATTGAGGTGTCATACACGCAGAAGAGGAAGGATTTGAGAAAGTTAGCCAGAGACTATATCTTCAAGTCGGATGGAAGTATTCGCGTGGTTATCGGCCTTGATATCGAACATGGAGGGTCCTCGAAGAGAGCCACTCTGTCCGTCTGGCGCCCGGAGTTTTCCACGGATGAGGATGGTCAACTGGTGTTCAGTCTCGCCCAGCCAGTGAAGGATGAGGTACAATCCTTCCTGCATGTGTGACAGTAATGCTTAGGCTAACGGAAACACTTGTGTCTAGGAGTTCCGATCGTCTGACGGGTCACTTAATCTCTCCGCCACACTGCGCCTACATCTAAGAGACTTTACCACGACTCCGATATTCGAGGATTCCGGTTCGCCAGATGCCATTGTCGCACTCACATCCGCAGACATGTTCAGGTACTTAGAGACAGCTGAACGTTCAGAAGCAGCGGAGGAACACGGCGAGGTTGAACCGATGCCGTCTGGTGCTTTGAAGAGAGGGTGGGCGAGTTCTTCTCCAGAACAGCTGAACAGCGAGGACGAAGCGGCATTCGAGGCCGACGAAGAGCGCGCCGCCAAGAGGGTCCAGCTAGATGATTCATCGTATCACGAGAGTTCGGATTAGAGTTTGTGCATCGAAGGACCAACGAGGCTGTAAAGGTCACCTGCCAGGTGTGTTGAACGGACCCGCAGATCCTCGTACGCCTTCACCGGACGGAAATCCATTCGAACCGTGTCGTCAGACTAAGACGAAGCGCAAGACGCGCCGCCGCTGCGCTTAGACTAAAGCATTGAAAAGGTGCATCGAATTCTCCAGGAAGTAAAGCAAGAGGAGCAGGCCGCCGAGGCCTCGCATGATGAAAACAATGACTATGCAGACACTTGTGGCAGAACTGAGCTCATCGGCAATCATTCCTCCAGCCAACGCAGCAACACCCTCACGCACAGCCGTGCACCAAAAGATGCGACCGAGTCAAACCGTCCTCGCGCCTACCGAGGACGAATACACACATTCCAGAACGTAAATATCGGCGAGCAGCCCTCATATATGGCTCAAATCAACTCATCGGAAGTCTCACCCTCACCTCTCACGCATGGCAATCGGTATCTTCTCCATACCAGCAGTGACTATAAAACCAGAACAAAGTTTTAGTGGCGCACGCAGGGCAGTCAGTTGGGAGGGTACACAGCTTAGGCCAGATGCTGTGGAGGTTTCAGAATGAATCAAGTACTAGGCAATGTCAGGAGAGCTGTGACCTCATGAGGCAAATGCTGATGAGGTTGATGTTATGCAAGCATCTCTAGCGGAGCGATGCCTATGGGCAGCGCTGGACCTTCTCCAGTATGCCCCGATCGATGACATGCCGAAGTCAGTCTGCTGGGAAGATACCGAGCTCTTTACATTCGAGATCCGGACGGAGGCAGAGACGTTCTTTGCGCGATCATCGATTTCAGGAATTTGAAGGGTCGGCCGGAGGGTGCGGATGGGTAAGACCCTGCTTCTCCTGTGGAGCTTTAATTGTTGGATGACATTTCGCTTACTTACCTTTCAACAGGACGAGGCTCTTCATGCATTGTGATTACCAGCTGGCTTACTTTCTGATCCCATATATTGTCTCAATCAGGCTGGTTTTCAATACTTTAGTATCGATAAGATCGATAAGTATCAATAAGTATCAAATACCTATCGATACTCCTTTGCTTGGCATTCCTCACTCACCGCCTCAGCAAATTCCTCCTTCTCTTTGCTCTTTTACGCTAGTTCTTTGTTTAATCGTACGAAATATGGATTCTGAAGCAGATTCATCTCTCCTCGCGCCCTCAACTATCCTAGATTCGCTCTCAACTAGATCGAAAAGGGGTAGATCTGCTCATGCAACATGGGCCCATACTCGCGCGCCACGTGATGGAGAACCCGAATTTAAAAATGGAGCTTGTATCCTATACTGTACTTACTGTTCGCAAGAACCACCGTACAGTGATCCAGTTACCACCAACTTTCGAAAGCATCTCAAGTCAAAGCATCAGATCCACGTCGAAAAGGAACCAAGCCAAATACGATCAGCCAGGCATGCAAAGAAACGCCAAGTGAAACGAGCGCACGGACCATGAAACAAAAATCATCATGAGTGACCATTCACTCTTGGTCTCAATTCCTTCAAATTCGAGGTCTTTTCGTTAGTTACTGAAACTTGAAACAGGCCTCTGTTTCAATTTTTGGTGTTTCTTTCCATGCCTGCGATCAGCAATACTCGAAAAACTTCAGCAGCTATACAACAAAGCAGACTCCTTAGGTCAAGCGGAAGAAATGAATGCTCAAGTCCTCCGGAAAGTCCTGAATCAAGACTTCATTAATGAGGCATTGGTCTCATTGATTGTCGTACGAAACCTCTCCTTCCGCGTTGTTGAATGGCCTGAGTTTCATGCTCTTTGTCGAGTGCTTAATCCTGAGTCGGAGGACTATCTCATTACAGCGCACTCTACAGTCCCGAAGCTAATTGACCGATCATGGCAAGCCCAAAAGATGTCGTACGAAAGAAACTCCAATCAGCATTATCAAGCATTCATATTTCGCTTGATATCTGGACCTCTCCAAACCGGCTTCTTCTCCTTGGGGTCTGCGCGCACTTTATTGACCGGAACCAGGAGAAGCTCTCAAAAGGACTTCTTGCCCTTCGTACGATAGCAAACCATAGTGGAGAAGAGCAGTTCGCTACTCTCCTTCCAGTCCTTCAGGACTACGGGATCGTACGAAAGCTTGGTTCCATCGTTTGCGACAACGCCACTTCAAACGATGCGCTTTGCCGTACGGTAGGCGTCCATCTCTGGGAGAAAGAGGAGATCGAGTGGGATTCTACGTATCGACGGATCCGCTGTACTGGTCACATCATCAACTTAGCCGTGCAGGCCTTCCTTTTCCAGAGTCTGATTGAAATGGAACAACTTGAGTCGTGCGACGAACAAGAAGGAAAAGGAGAAGCAGGGGACGAGGCGGAGAGACGGGCAGCTTTTCGGGCTATGGGGCCACTTGGCAAGCTACATAATATCGTCGTACACATGCGCAGTTCTGCAAGTCGTACGAAGGAGTTCAAAGGCCTGGCAGAAAGAATGATCCCACTTGATAACCGTACGAGATGGAATAGCTGGTATCAGATGCTAGCTGTGGCTGATCAAAAGGCGGGAGCTATTGACACCTACTCAAAGAACCACTTTACCACGCTCCAGGCGGAGTATCTCTCTCCGAAGGACTGGGATCGTCTTCGTACGATCAAGGCATTCCTTCAACCATTCCACCGAGCAACCCTAGAAACTCAGGGAGACCACGCAACGATTGATCGTGTGCTCTTTACGATGGATATCCTTGTTCAGTACTTTGAAAAGGCGCTTGTAAGTAGACTTCCCTACTAGATTGGAAGATGCTAATACCGTACGGTAGTCTGAACATGCTTCTGATAAGGAGTTCAGCTCTCGGATTAGGAAGGGGTGGGAGACCTTCGATAAGTACTACAGCAAAACGGACGACTCGCCTATCTACGCGACCGCTCTCATTCTTCATCCAACCCGTCGTGCAAAGTATATTCGCGCGAACTGGAAGGGAAAGTGGCAAAAGCCAATTCTAAGAAAGGTCAAGGAGCTTTGGGAGTCCTACCGGGAAAAGACTCCTTCTCCTCTCGCTTCTTCCACGTACGGAAAGAAACCCTCTTAAGATTAGGATCTTGACGAGTTTGATCGGATTGCTTAAGATCTCGGAAAGTACGCTCGGCCAGCAAGTCAGGATGAGTACGAAGACTATAGTAATGGGAAACCGTACGATATTGGGAAGATGTCTATCCTCGAATGGTGGTGTTAAGATCAACAAAGGAAGCGTTGGCCAAGGTTATCGTACATGGCAATTGATATCCTATCAATTCCAGCCATGAGCGATGAACCAGAGCGAATCTTTTCAGGGGCACGCCGTACGGTCTCGTGGGAAAGGGCGCAGATGGGAGCTGAGAAGCTTGAGAAAGTGGAGTGTTTAAAGCATTGGAAACGAAGTGGTATTTCGGACGAAATACTTGAGTCAGCAAGTTAAATTCAATCATTTCTTTCTGTATGCCTCCTGAAACGGCTAAGTCAAGCTAGTCGACGCACGCACCACAATGCTAAGAAGTATCGATTGAAGTATCGGTATCGGCAGGTCGATCCGATACAATACCGATACTAAATCGATACCTTATCGCCGTATTGAAAACCACCCTGCACACAGCACAGTGTACAGCCTGAACGTGACTCAGGTGGCCTATCACTACTCCGTCGCTGTCTTTTGGTTATACTGTTGCCAGATAACTCTCTTAGCGGCTCCTTATGAGCTGCGCCGGGATATCGTGGTGATACCTTCCTACCAGCCGCCTCACACGCCTTGCAGTGGCCATTCCTCCCCTTCTCATATTGTATGTGCTTTGTATCGTCCTCCGCTGGATATACAAGGTCTGCTAGATTTACAGATCTATCGTAGCAGCTGGTGGTGAGCCGCTCTGAACGGTTGAATAGATCTGTTGCGAGGTCTCGGCGGAAGTTGCGTTGCTTGGTGTACCGTTCGCAGGGTAGATCTGGGTCATTGTAGCGTGCGTGACAGGATAGCTTGTAGCTGTTGACAACGACCATATCAAGCAGCCAGTGCCAAAGAGGCTTCCAGGACTTCAAATGCACCCGTTGAGTGTTGTAGTACGCCCCGTAGCCGATCCGCTTGATCTACACCACCCATGAACTGGTTGTAGAAGTGAATAAACTCAGAGATTCCCAGCTCCTTCATGACCTGCTCGCCAAATACCGCACGTGTAGTCCTCGCATTCGTAGCTGTAGGAGGAGGCCTCTTTCGTATCTTCTTGACGAAGTTAGGAGGACCTTCTAACACGGTGCTCATAAACAGCATAACGTTCTAATCTTTCCAGGCGAATTGTAACACCTTGCCGTCTTCAGAAAGACAACCGTACAGCTTGCCCCATGGGATTTGACCGCTAGAGTCGTTTTTGAGCTCTGCGAGCGACGGATGAAGGCCTCGATTCTGCTCTCGTTGTGACCGTTGTGACCGTTGTGACCGTTGTGACCGCTACGATCGCTGCGATCGCTATGGCTGCTGTGACTGCTGTGATTGCCGTGTATCTTGAGGCTCTTCTATCATCAACCCAGCCTTAGTCTTCGTCGTACGAACCGTCCCAGCAGCACCAAATCCTTCCTCGCGGAGCGTTGATAGAAGGCGGGCTGACGTGAAGAGGTTATCCAGCCAGACAGCGTGCCTGGCGTCGTTGTGGATACCAGCCTGGAGTAGTGAATCCAGCACAACCGCTTGAGTAGCTGGAAACCCGCGATCTTCAGTCCAGTAGTCATCCAGATCTACTGGTCCTGTGCCTCTTGCACGATACAGCCAGTCTAGTATGTAGCCGTTGTTCGCCAAAGCCCATATCTTGAAGCCTTCAGGAGTGGGTTTTGAGGGTATCTTGACCGTTTCCTTAGCCCTACCTTAGAAGCGTTGTACGCACTCGTCTACGGCAAGGTGTGTAGTAGGATTCCAGTACTTCTTCGCTATAATTCGAAAGTGCTCGTTTAGGGGCTCGATCTTCTCAAACGGAGTCTCTTTCTAATCCTCCTCTTTGCCCATTTTATACTCTTTAGGCTTGGAGATATGAAAAAAGCGATCCAATTGCTGCCACCGAACTAAACTAATATGCCTTCGGACAAGCGGGTGTAGGGGTCCTTTTACTCCATCTGTGTTCCAGTACTCCGCAATATCAGCCTCTGGATGTAAGCCCATGTAGACATACGTTGCGATATACGCGAGGAGCTCGTTTGTCGTGGTGTCAATCCAAGGCCGGGCGAACTGCTGGAGCGGCTGCTGGCGGTGTAGTGCTGCGTACTCATTGGTATGCCGTGTGGGAGTCTCAACAAGCTCATCTGTAAGAAAGAGATTGAATATCTGCCAAGGTCGTGCTGGATTGACGTGCTCGGGAAGGTTTGAGACTGTGTGCCAATTGCTGATGGGTTGTATATGCATTGGTATGTATTCAGGCAGCTGCCACGGCTCAGGCAGTTGTTTTCTGGGCTTCTTGCGCTGTGGGAGTGATTTTTGTACATCAATATCATGATCTATATCATCAGATGTGCGAGCTCTGCGCATAGTGTTAAGAAATAAACTAATTTGATATGTCTACTGCACCGCGGAATCATGTGGTGGTGGTGCCAAGACCATATGCGCACCGACCACTTTGGTTACCACACCAGCCGATGGGATAGCCAGGCACGCGGGTGACAAGATTACGCGGACTCTATAAACGGCAAAATCAGAAGCTGCTGCAAAAGAAGTTGACAACTAGGTCAAATCAATCCTATGTTGCTTGTACATATTCCTAGATATAGAGACTAAGATAAAAAGCCATAATGGCTCTAAATTGGCATGTGCAGAGCTATATAACTGATCATTTACATAGTGATTGACCGCTTCGTAGTTATGGAGTTCGCGTATTTGTGTCACCCGCGTGCCAGGCCGCAAGGATGAACAGATGAGTGGCCGAAGCCCGATTGTGGAGGGCTGCTCTTTTTTGTGCCGCTTCTCGCCGCCGAAACGGACCTCACAACACCAAGAGTGGGTAGTTCCATTAGCTTCCAGAATGTAAAGAATCTCAGATATGATGTCATCCGTTTTTGCCTGGTGTGTGGTTCTGTTCTTCGTATGCATCTAAGATAGCGTAAGAGACTGTAAGAACTGTGTCACACCCAATAACGTGCCTTGGCTACATTTCAAGACTTCTCAGACAGGAGAATCACCTCTGAACCTCATGGCTGTTCTAAAAGTTCTCGCTTCGTCCGGCGCTTGGAGGACTGGTCGCCCGTGGGCTTTCACATGTGAGGCATATCTTTAGGCTAAGGGAGATGCCATGTTGACTGTACACCAGACGAGAACGTATGTGTACACAATTTCACCAGCATTGGATGTGTACTGGACCAGCGGTTTTTGGTCGACTCCTGGTCAATCACTGGTCAGTTTTTGGTCAGTTTTTGGTCAGTTTTTGGTCAGTTCTTGCTCGACCCTGGTCTAGCAACTCTGGTTTAGCGCAAAGTCGTACAATACGAGGCAGAAGGTAGCCCCTGCCGATCATACAAGGGTCCGTGCCACCAACCGCCCTAGCCGCGCTCTCGACGGCATGTTCTGACCATTTCACGCCCTGCAGTTAGGCAGCAAGAGCTACCCACCATCAACCCCCGCGTGCGACTACAACCGAATCATCTGCATCTACTGTGAAGTATTGTGACAGGACAAAAGTCTCCGCCGCTGTCGTCTCGTGAAATACGTTGATCATCGTCTGTCGCTCGATAGCTTCACTCTACCCACACCGCTTTCTTTGGCCCGAGACGTGTATCGGTGGCGGTGTTTTCAGGTCGCTGAAGCTCGTCCGTTACTATACCTGGATAACACCGCTCTTGCCAGGTCCATTGCCAGGTGGCAACCGCTTTGACGGCCCTGCCTTGTGACGCGCTAAGCAGGTGCTCACTAGTCGCTGTAGCTTCCCTTTCAGAAACCGATTCTTGCACGTTCGAGCTGAGCTGATGTGGAACCACAGGCAGTGCGCAAATATCGCCCAAACTCGTTGTCGTGGAGCCATACATACCTACGATACAGTAGGCTCGCGTGCTGGCACTACGCGTGGGCTCTCAGGTCGCCTGTTGTTGCCTCTACGACGTGCAATGGGTTCCTGATGCAGCGAACGTATGCTTGCGTCACGTGCACGCGGCCAGGACGTCTGACCTGTTACGGACAAAGTGGAGCGGGCGTCATGAGTGCTTTGTTGCCTAGAATACCTCACAACAGCTCTCTTCAGCTTTCAGCATACGGGGCCAGACCTGGCAAGCACTAGCATATCATGCGCGGCAGGACGGACAGTATGAGAACCAATGCACCTGCAAGGTACCACCACCAACTTCCTCGGCTTCATCGATCACCTGCGAACCGATAGAAACAATCAGCAACCACTCACGTTTCAAAGGACATCATCCACTCAAAGCAGCAGTCGCACTCAACTTACCGTAAGACTTTCCATGAACCCACACAGCCTAGCAGCCACCAGATCACATTGAACATCACGAGCCTCATGCTCTCCAGTATCTGTTCTAAACATCCGCATCTGCAGATGCATAACGATACGCATAAGCACGACACGTAAAGGAGAAGCGTCGCCATCCTCATCGACACCGACTCCGCCGAGAAGAAACACCCAAGCGTTCTTCCAATGCCTCAATTCTTCACCATCACCTCGCACTCTCACCAGGTAAAACTTATCGTCACCCTTGGTCCAATAATCACAGAACGGTGCATCACACGCGCACTCTGAAGAGGATGAAGACGACTCGAACCCTCTCTGTCCACAATCACCATCATCAACGATTTTAGTACCTTGCGGCCGCTCCTCACGCGCAGCAGACATCATGAGAGAATGAATGAGCTCTTGCTCCAGGAATCCTGAAGGACAACCTCAATACTTAAATACGCTACGCTACAGCCTACACAAGGAGCGTCAAGATATGGGCCATCTCCCGGGCCATCTGCCATTGTGCCAAGATGGCTCAAGTGGAACACTAAGGTGTCCTTACCAATCATCCTCCATTCCACTTCGGATTAACCGTTTCTCCCTCCGGTCGCTTACTCATCTGGGCTTCTGGGCCCGCCAGCTACAAGGAGTCATAGTATTATTTTCGTCTTACGAGGGAGGGGGAGAGGTTGAGGAATGACGAGGCGGATGAAATGCTAGACAGATTGATATATACCCGCATGAAAGATTGAAGACGCCAAGAACTACGACAACGCTACCTCCTTGAGGAGAAGCACCAGCACTATAGCAAAAGGTCCCTCAACGACCGCCAACTAGCTCCTCTTCGCCACCTATCGCCAGCAAATCCTTGGTGAGTCCCTTCTGCTTCCCCAATTCTCACTTTTGACAGATGCTTATGCGATATCAGACAACGCTACTTACCTCCCTCCCATGCCCGCCTAGCTGTTGTCGTCTTCCATAGCAAAGCCGGCGAATCTCTCGCAGCCGTCGTCGACGTTACGCGCAACGTCATCGTGCTCGGTGGACCGCCTATTGGTGACCGGTACACCGCTATGACCAAGCTGTTGGATGTTGCGGAGAAGAGCGTCATGGAGCGGCTGAGGCAGGCGAAGTTTTGCGAGAGTTTGCATGGAAGGGGAAGGGTAGTGAATGAGCGAAGAGAGAGGGGAGGCGTGGCTCTGCAGGATCTTCAGGAGCCATATGGTTGGAATAGGTTGACTTTAGTGGTAAGCCTTGAGGCGCGAAGACGTGGATTGAGTCGACAGCCGAGGGGGCAAAGGACGGAGTTTGCAGCAATTGCTGCGTCTCAGAGCCGAAATTTGAGGTTGGTTGACAGCTAACCAGGCGGAACTATCAGAATATCCGCCCTGTATTCCGAGCCTGAGCTTAGAAGCATGCAGCAATCTTGAGCTGATCCCTTGGCATGGACGCTTTGTTATCATAGAAAGTTGCGGGAATCTGTGCTAGTCGCTTAGGAAGCTTTTGAAGGCGCTCTCGAAGACCTCTCCCTGAAATGCGGCCGAGTCCCCGTTCCTTTCTCGCTCTATGCGCATGCCATATTCTTACCAGTTGCATTACCAGATTGTATGCCCACTATCAACGATTATCTTCGAACCAGTAACATAGCTGCTTGCGTCACTCGCCAGCCATACCGCCGTGCCTCTGAACTCGTCCGGTATAGCGATCCGGCCCAAAGGAATCACCTTCACCCACTCCTTGCTTAGCTCCTCCATCTCTTCGCCCTCGTTTACTGGTGTCTGAATATAGCTGGGCGACATGGCGTTGACGTGGATGCCGTGCTCTCCCCACTCTGAAGCAAGAGACTTCATCATGTGTGCCACTGCTGCTTTCGACTGTCGGATGTCATTGCATTAGCTATGGATCGCTGTCGAAGGCTCCATCGGATGTCTTTCGTGTTGACTGAGATGAAATGAAGAAGAGGACCTACCGTATTGTACGCGCTCTGCTTCTGCGGCCTATTCACAATCCGTCCCGATATACTGCTGACCATGATTATCGCACCCTTGATCCCCTTGTCAATCATGTGCTTTTCCCGCCTCCCTCGCGAACAAAAACGTCCCATTGACATTGATATCCAGCATCTTCTTCTAATCATCAAACGGGGTGTTCCTCCGCCGGGCTCCCTCCCGTAATGCCAGCATTCGCCACAAGTATATCGACCTTTCCGAATTCCTGCACGATCTGCTTGAAGGTCGACTTGACGGCTTCTTCTTTCGAAGTGTCACATTCGTAGCCGCGGAAGTCTGCTTCGGGCAGACCGGCATCTTTGACTTCGGCACTCATGTCTTTGACGAACTTTTTCGCGGAATCGAGAGAGGGGTCGATGACGGCGCCGTGGACACCTGAGCGGGCGAATGCGGCAAGGATCTGTTGGCCGAGGCCTTGGGAGGCGCTGAGGAGCCGAGTGAGAGTCCATGGCTGTGAAATTCTAACTCCAAATTGAGCATCAGCGTACCCAGTGACTGTGCGACAGATGCGTTAGTCAGATGTATGGGTGGGACATCCTGGGTAACCAAGCTTACCGACGCAGACCTTCACTTCGAGAGAGAAGATGGGTAGGGTACTAGGTCTGCGGTGAGTGTATCGCACACGCAAGGCCGAAGAGATAGGAGGAGCAAGGTGGCCGCGTAACAACGCGGTACGAAGGACGCACGGTGGCATCTTGACGTGTTGTAGGACCTGATCAAAGCGCTGTGATCTGCTTGAAGACGCGAAGCAAGTGGAGGGATCGACTTTGGGGTTTGGTGTTTGAGATGGAATTCCGAAGCCTACAAGGAGTGCAGGTGGTCTGCTCAGGTTGGCCTACTCATCTTTTCTTGTGCTTACGCTTATCCTTGTCCTTACATGCATGTTTTGCCTGTGCTGAAAGCTTGTACTTTATATGTGAGCTTAACGATCTGCTGTATCCCAACAGCTGCAATACCGGCAATGCTTCAGGACCGGTCCAATGAGTTGGTCCAACTCTTAGTTTTGAAAGCACAACCCACCATTCTATCCGTACAGTAGCCTGACAGTGCCAAGAGTACTCATCATTACCGGAGCCGGAAGCGGGACAATATCACGCCACGCGGGCTTCCTCAAGAAACAACTGCCCCGACGTACCGGAACCAGCCACGGTGATACACTACCTGCGCCAGACAGACCACATCCCGCTCAAAAAGCCAAGACATACAATTCATCAGAAGCTTCTCTAACCGTCCTCAGGCTGGCATCGGCCTTTGTCTTCTTATATCTCTCAGTATCCATCTTCCTTGCTGCATTTACAAACCGACGTTCCAATTACGGTGAAACCCACTACTTTCAGCGATGCGTCGGCTTTACTGCCGTGGAGTTTCTTTGTCGGCTGAATGGTGGTAGAGGATTGGAACACTGTAGACCTGACCTCTGGCTATCACGATGTATTACCCGGAGGCATTCTTCTCAGTCACTCGAGGGCGCCTTGTGTGGAGCACTTGCGTATCGTCAGGATTAAGGCGTTTTGGGAGGAGGCACGGTGATGTTCGTCCACTCCTTGTTGTAGGGTACCTATTGTTCACCTATTCCTTCCGCGCTATCCAGATGATCTAGTCCCTAAGCGTTTTGAGTGATTTGAAACACCGTCGGCACTCATATCATCGAGCTCCTGCTTACCCTCCTTCCACAGCGTTGAAAATGGATGGACATGCCTTCTGCTTGACGTAGGACGCTATTGTGGGCAAGGCTGCAGACGCCGCCTGTATTGCCACCTACTAGTCCCGTCCATTATGCGTCAGCGCAGGCCATGCTGGCGGGAACTATAGTGGCTTCCTGGCGTTCTGGTTGAATGTAATGATCATCCTTTGATTTTGCAGTGGCTTTGATACTATTCCACAGCTTCACCAAGGCTTACCTACAACTTACTGGCGAGCAGCCGATAGTGAGAAGCAGTCACCTAGCGAAATGGAACAGAGATGGACAGTCGATGATGTGTCGGGCCGTAGAGCCTGTTGAATATCAGGCTATTCAGGCGGCTGGTAAGGCTGAAAGGCAGTATACGGAGGCTTCTTGCCCTACGTCTAGATGGATCAACCAACCTTCATCACGTTGTTTCAAAAGACCTTGTATACGAGCGGTGGGTAGAACCGAATATGTCTGAAGAGACCCAGCTTGGTATTGAACCCTTGAAATAAAACACTCACATCATCGGCTCGTGCTATTGTTCTGAGGAATAGGTCAGAAAACTTTGTTGATTGCTAGTAAGATAATGCGCCACGCTGCGTGGGCCTACACAGATGTATAAGTTCCTTACCAAATCCAGCAGGCGCGGTAACGCTATAGAAGTGCAGGTCGACGTGTTTCAACTGGGCACGGTTCATCATTGAGACTTTCAGCATTGCTATCGCCATCTATCACGACTCTTGGCGTGTTGTCTAGACGGCCTCCTTCGGCTGCCGCTGTGTTAAAGCAGTGTGTTTTGATCATAACGCGGATACTGCTGCCATCCGTGACTATACATATCATGTACGACCAGCTTGAGACCGGGGAACTCTCCACAACTTTCCTATTTGAGAATCGGCCGTGGCTGATACGCGTGAGCTTCTTGTTGAAGAAGCTATCCTCACCGTTGCTAGTATTCCTATCCTTCAGCGCTTGCTCCTCCTGGCTTTGCTTCCTCCTATTATAGGACTTCATCCTCATCGGTAATAGTGTCCTCATTCTCCGGAAAACATGCTGGCTTCAAGACTGTAAGACAACTGAGATCGAGATTGGCGGTTAGGGACAGCGATCCAAGTTGTGAGATTGTACAGCTTCTTTACGTGCAAGGCCTGCCGTGGCGTGTCCGCGAGGTATGTTAGTAGACCATATTGCCAAGACTGTCGATGGAAGTTCCTGGTGGCAGCAGCAGGGTCAACTCGATGAGGAAGTAGGGTGCTGGTGTTGATGCCCACGATTGCACACGTCGGCTATTTTTGGTAAGGTACGCTAATGATCACTATCTTTGTGTGCGCAAACTCTGTATGTTGTGTTCAGCATATTCGCCCCTAACAGCGACTAGAGGCGTCCCATTACGGACATACAACAAGGCGGACGCTCTCTGCGCTCCCACGACACGACCCCGCTTAAGCTCGGAATCCTGTAAGGCACCACGATGCTCTAGCCTCCATTAAATCGGACGAAGTAAGGCCGAAGCAAGCGTTACCGCTATATAGGCGAGCTATAAGTTCTGATCTCCGCTATCGACCAAGGATGCATCGACAACAAGCTCCCCATTGCCGACTCTCAAGCGACCTCCTGCCCACAAGCAAGACACCTGACCGGTTTTCTAAAAGAGGCCCCTCTTTCCCCTTCCCCTGCTCCTCCCTCTCTTATATCGGCTATCACGATCTTACATTTCTTCTCCGAGCCCGCGGTATGGGGTAAGCCGTTTTGGATCCCCCTCGTGCCATCTTCCTGGGTCGAGTCCGGCACCCACGTCACGATCTCGGCTGTGAAGGCCGGTGGAACCGGGCCGGGCGACCTTTTCACGTCCCCACTTTGCTTGAGCCGGCCCCTCTTCTTCGGAGCGGGCTGTGCGGGCGCGCTTTCTGTGCCGTTAGTGATGGTGGCGGTATCGGCGGACGTGTCCGCGGCAATCATCGGTGGCGGAAGCCCGTTCGCCTTGTGGGCGCCTCTGACCGCATCAGCAGCGATGCACTCCGCATGCATCCATATCCGACAGCTCTGGTTGCTGCAAGCGATCAACAACTTGTCCGGGTTGAAGGGCTTGCGGCAAACGCAGTGCTCCCGCGGGGCAGACAACATCCTACTGCGTGCATCCCAGGTCTGGCGCCAAAACAGCTGCTCCGCGTCCAGGACCTCCTCGGCCTCATCGTCCTCGATCCACTGCCTCACGTCCGCCTTGCCATCCACCGTCGTCGCGTTAATGACCTGCATGTCGTTGCTGGCGATGAGCTCGTTGCAGCCGTGGTAGGGCCGCCTACCGCCATCAGGCAGCTCCTCGGGCCAATAGAGCCAGAAGACGCGCAGGTAGACATGTAGCTCGTCGGCGGCGCGAACCTCGAGCACCTTGGCGACCCAGGGCGGGGCGGAGGGGATGTCGTTGTGGATATAGACGATATCGCCCAGTTGGAATGTCTCCCCCTTGATGATGAATTCTCGGAACTTGGATGTCTGTTCCCAACGATCAGCGGGGTAGATCGAGTATCCGATGCTGAGTTTGTCGTCGAAGTTCCCCTTGCTAGTTTTTATCTCAGTGGCGTTCTCCGCTTCCGTTTCTTGCTTGCTGGAGAGTAGACATCTATCTCGAATTCGAAGTCGGGGCTAACGCTACCCGAAGTTGTCCTACCCTCTTCTCTCCTTTCCGGGGCCTTGCCAAAACCTATGTGCCTGGCTCCTACAGACTGTGGCGAGTTTAAGCACCGTTTCGGTTTTTGCTGATGGAGGCATGATATGTCGCCCTGAAACGCGCGCGCCGCAAGGTCTGCGCTAAACCAGTACAAGGAGGTCTATCTGAGAAACAGTGGGCCTTGAGGTAAAGAAGGAACTATAGCAACTCTAGATAATGCCTCGTCGAGCTGGAGTCGGACGACTTCAGAAAGACCTCGCATCGAGCGTGCGATGAATTAGGACGTGCTTTGACGGGTCTCGTGAGTCGATAGGGCGCTGTCGGAACAAAAGTAGGTGGCGCGTCCGGCAATAGCCGATCCCCACCGCCACCATAAGTAAATCACCCTTTATTCCTGGGAGATCGCGTCGCCCAAGCCGAGTTCCTTGTAAACCAGCTCATTGACCACGCTTTCATCTGCTAGAACGGCGGGATTCAGCCTCGCTTGACAAGACCTCTACTGCAGCTCCAATGCGGCTTCAATGATGTCATGGCCCGTCCTTGCCAGAAATCGTGAAGAACAGTGTGAACAAGCTCTATCACCCTGCCTAGGGCCGCATTGGAGCTGCAGTAACGTAATGCGACGGTGTGAATCCCACTGCCGCGTGATTCCCACTTTTTCAAGGCCGTATCTAAAAACTTTTTCGGGAAGACCTACGTGACTAGTTGCTATTACCTGTAGCAGCAAGCACTAGAGATTCTGCGTCGTACAACGCGTGGGTTCCGAGCGAAACGCGCCCGCGCGTCGGGCGCCATTGAGTGGCAGACAAAGTAGACAAGCACACCACAACATGGCGCCCATCGCCTCATCAAGAACGCCGGCCAACAAGATCGCAACCGGAGCTCCGAGACTGGACCGGGCTCGCGCCGCGAAGGTTGAGGTGAACTACCGCAGACTTCATAGGGGCTTGCCGTCGACGCACGAAGACGCATCACAAACAGTAAACGCGCCACAATCATCCAACGCGCCAGCGGAAGGGTCGGAGGAATCTGTCCCCTCCACCACGGCTACGACACTCGGAACAATGAAAGGGAGTCAAAAGCAAATGATCTCAGAGAAGGCCATTACTGCTATACTCAGCAAGATGGATGAGATACAGAGCGAGTTACACAGTGCTAGACAGGAGATCACGGAGCTGAAAGCGAAAGCTAACGAGGAAGCCAACGAGAGGAACGAACTGAAAGAACAGATCAAGCAACTGAACGATCAGCTAGGCGCATTAACTCCGGCCAGCTACAGAAGCTGGCTGGCAACCTCCGGTGCGAGCAATGACTGGCCCAGCTTAGAAGCTACGCAACCGTCGTACGCAGCCCAATCCAGCAGCATTCCTAGTCGGGAACCTACTCCTCCAACTAGCCCAGCGGAACCAGCAGGCTTCACCATCAGCTTCAACAAGTATGGGGGCCATCACGATACTAGCAACTTCCAGGTCATGAAGAAGGTTATCAGCGAAGCACTTCAAGCCGATGAGAAGACGGAGGACGTCACAGTCAAGGCAATAATGGGGATGGGCAGGGAGTCGAGGAAGATCAGAGTGGTCACTTCCACGCAAGGACAGGCACAGAGAGCCAGGGTGTATCAAGACTGGCTACAGAGGGCACTGCCAGGGTCTCGGATCTGGGGCGAGCAATGGTTTCGAGTCAAAGTGGACCATGTGCGCAGGCAGGCAGTCACTAAGGAAGACAGAATAACCGAGCGAGAGGCAGCGAAAGAAGACATTTCCAAGCATAACAAGGTCGATGTTGTCAGGTTCTCGATCATCAGCAAGCCGGATCCAACGAACCCTTACTGCTCCGTTATCCTCTACTTGTCAAACAAAGAGGACGCCCGACGAATCCTGGCCGAACGGTGCATTGAGGTTGGAGGGGAAGGCGCATACACTAACGAGTTCATCCAAGTAGATCGACCACAGAGATGCTTCAGATGCCAACGATACGGACACAAGCAAGTGCGATGCAAAGCGGCCAAACCAACCTGTGGACACTGCGCCAAGGAAGGCCACGTCAGAGACGACTGTACAGTGACACAAGCGAAATGTGTAGTATGCGGCGGGCCTCACCAGGTTGCTGATAAGGGCTGTCCCAGATATCGAGAACTTCTCAAAGCGTGCAGGAATGAATAGGGACGAAGTACGCGTCTTTCAAGCCAACGTGGCGCATCGGCAGCTTGTACAGCACAGCCTTTTCAACGACAAGGCCACGAGCGATTTCCATATACTACTGCTTCAAGAACCCTACTGTTTCACCAACAGCCAGAACCAGCATGCAAACGACGAGTATCCAGTAGAGCACATCGAGCACTACCAGGAGCGCACAGGAAGATGATCTAACAACCAACTGGGACGGACTTGCAAGCAGGACTCCCTCACGACCGAAAGATCTGTCTTGGCGTCAACTTCAGGCCAACTACCCCACCGCCAGGCTACTAACCTTTACAGCAGCTTCTTACTAAATCCTCTAACGAGATATCGCAGCGCTGTGTGTTTGAGCCGACAATTGTTTTCCGGTGCCTTGTTGTTCGATTGGCGTTGTGTCCCCACCCCTCTTTTTGTTATTCTGGTCATGGAGAAATATAATACTGCAGTTTTTCTTTAGATATAGGCGGGGGTTACCACTCCTGTTTTGCTAGACCTTTTACTTGGTGGGCTGTCGGATGAAATAGCGCTTGGCAAGGATGTAAGATTAGGTTTTGTAGTTTAGCGGGGTCCCCCTGGGTGCATTGACGCCCTACAGGGCGTAAGAATCCATCCATCCATCCATCCCACTTTTTTACAAGACAGATCCATCACTTTACTATGCGCAACAATGGACCACAACGCTCGAATGGCTAGCGCAATAGCCGATCTAGAATCCCAAGAGCGCGTCAATTACGCTGCAACTGCTAGAAAATGGGGACTCGAACGCACAACGCTGGCGAAGCGCTTCAAAGGCGAAACTGGCACAATCCAAGAAGCCAACTCGTACGCTCGCCAGAAGCTCACAAGCGCGCAGGAAGAAGTGCTTATTGAGCATGTAAATAAACTCACAGACCGGGGCCTTCCGCCAACCCCTCAGATGCTTAGAAATATCGCCGAGGAGATTGTAAAATCAAAGCTTGGTGTGCACTGGGTTACTCGCTTTTGCCAGCGACACCGCCGGCGGCTCGCCAGCGTCTACCTGCGAACAATAGATCACAAGCGCAAGGTCGCAGATAACTCGCAGCACTTCCGCCAGTTCTTTGATGTGGTAGGTACTCTACCAGCTATACTGCACAGGCGCATAGCCTGCCGTTTATGTGAAAAAGCTTACCCTCGCGAACTAGCTGCGCGAGAAGCTGGAGAAGTACAACGTCACGCCCTCCAACATATACAACTTCGATGAGAAAGGCTTCCTTATCGGCCTGTCAAGGTCTACGAAGCGCATCGTCGCTCGCGAAGCGCTGGGTAGCCGACGGATACTCGGCGCGAGTCAGGATGGAAGTCGGGAGTTTATCACGCTTGTTGCTTCCATATGCGCAGATGGATCGCGCATTCCGCCCGCATTGATCTACAAAGGCGAATCGCGAGACCTGCAAGACTCGTGGCTCGAGGATTTTGACCATGTACAAGACTCGGCTTTCTTCGCATGCTCGGAAAAGGGGTGGAGTAGCGAGGTACTTGGTTCACAGTGGCTGGAGCACATATTCGATCGCAACACCAGAGCAAAGGCGGCGAGAAGCCGGCGACTACTTATCATAGACGGCCACAACAGTCATGTAAACCTCTGGTTTATCGACTACGCGGACCGTAATCGGATCCTGCTCGCCGTGTTGCCGCCGCATTCGACTCACAGGCTGCAACCCCTCGATGTAGGCCTGTTCGCGCCTCTGGCGACATACTACACACAGGGAATCGACGCTCTGCTGGCAAACAGCCAGGACCTTGTGCGCCTGACAAAGCGGCATTTCTGGAACCTGTTTCGCGAAGCATGGGACCGGGCGTTTACGGCAAAGAACATTGGGAGCGCCTGGGAAGCGACGGGTATACACCCGTTCAATCCCGACCGTGTAATCACCACAATCACGAGAGAGAACACCACGCCTGAGCCGCAGCGGGTAAGAACGCCAAGGTCAGCCCGCTCTATACGCCGTCTGTTCAATCAGCTGAAGAAAGATGGCTATATCACTGCGGAAGCGTCTCCCCTGGTCCGCGCGGGCGAAAAGCTCGCTGCTGAGGTTGAGGTGCTGCGCCACGAGGTCCAGGGCCTGCGGAAGGCAATAACAGAAGAGAAAAGAAGCGTAAGCGCGGAAAGGCTCTTGGCTTATTCGAGGAGGGCGAGGATCCCGGCCAGCCGTTGTTTTTCAGCCCGTCAAGGGTTGGGCGAGCTCGCCAGCGAGCAGCCGACAAGGCGCAGGCGGAACACCAGCGCAAGCAAGCTATGCAGGATCGAAGGCTTCGGTCGGCTACAGCACGGGCAGAAAGAGCGCGTGAGGCGGAAGACAGGAAGGCTGCGCGTGCTGTGGCGCGTAAGGCGGCGAAAGAAGAGCGAGCTGCGGAGAAGGCCCGGCGAGCAGCCGAAAAGGCAGCGCAGCGAGCGAAGAAGCTTGAGGAAGCCGCGAAACGACAGGAAGACGCTGCCAGGGAGGAAGCGCAGCGCATGACAGCCAAAAAACCGGAAGAGAGTGCTGCGAGGTCAAAGAAGCGGCGGTTTGTGGGGAGGAGCCGGGTGCGGCTTCGAAGAGGCGCTGCGCAAAGCCTTCAACACCTCACAACAAGCAAGAAGCTGGTGATTCAAGGAGAGCATCAAGTTCTCTAGGCCATCAGCCTCAGACCAAGGCAGTTTCCAATGGTAGTACTACAGGTTCTGTTGTGCGGCGGCGGAACGCAGGTTGGAGGCCGATTTTGCGACCGTTGCGCTCTGGGCGTAAGGTAAAGCTGCCCACGCGCTATTTAGAGTAGAATACTTGAATGGATAGCTTCCAAGACTTGTTTTATATTATCATCTAGAGAATTGAATGCGTCTATAAACTATTGACGTTGTTGTGCCGGTTTGACTGCGCTTCGCTTGTATTCCGAAAAGTGGGATGGATGGATGGATGGATTCTTACGCCCTGTAGGGCGTCAATGCACCCAGGGGGACCCCGCTAAACTACAAAACCTAATCTTACATCCTTGCCAAGCGCTATTTCATCCGACAGCCCACCAAGTAAAAGGTCTAGCAAAACAGGAGTGGTAACCCCCGCCTATATCTAAAGAAAAAACTGCAGTATTATATTTCTCCATGACCAGAATAACAAAAAGGGGTGGGGACACAACGCCAATCGAACAACAAGGCACCGGAAAACAATTGTCGGCTCAAACACACAGCGCTGCGATATCTCGTTAGAGGATTTAGTAAGAAGCTGCTGTAAAGGTTAGTAGCCTGGCGGTGGGGTAGTTGGCCTGAAGTTGACGCCAAGACAGATCTTTCGGTCGTGAGGGAGTCCTGCTTGCAAGTCCGTCCCAGTTGGTTGTTAGATCATCTTCCTGTGCGCTCCTGGTAGTGCTCGATGTGCTCTACTGGATACTCGTCGTTTGCATGCTGGTTCTGGCTGTTGGTGAAACAGTAGGGTTCTTGAAGCAGTAGTATATGGAAATCGCTCGTGGCCTTGTCGTTGAAAAGGCTGTGCTGTACAAGCTGCCGATGCGCCACGTTGGCTTGAAAGACGCGTACTTCGTCCCTATTCATTCCTGCACGCTTTGAGAAGTTCTCGATATCTGGGACAGCCCTTATCAGCAACCTGGTGAGGCCCGCCGCATACTACACATTTCGCTTGTGTCACTGTACAGTCGTCTCTGACGTGGCCTTCCTTGGCGCAGTGTCCACAGGTTGGTTTGGCCGCTTTGCATCGCACTTGCTTGTGTCCGTATCGTTGGCATCTGAAGCATCTCTGTGGTCGATCTACTTGGATGAACTCGTTAGTGTATGCGCCTTCCCCTCCAACCTCAATGCACCGTTCGGCCAGGATTCGTCGGGCGTCCTCTTTGTTTGACAAGTAGAGGATAACGGAGCAGTAAGGGTTCGTTGGATCCGGCTTGCTGATGATCGAGAACCTGACAACATCGACCTTGTTATGCTTGGAAATGTCTTCTTTCGCTGCCTCTCGCTCGGTTATTCTGTCTTCCTTAGTGACTGCCTGCCTGCGCACATGGTCCACTTTGACTCGAAACCATTGCTCGCCCCAGATCCGAGACCCTGGCAGTGCCCTCTGTAGCCAGTCTTGATACACCCTGGCTCTCTGTGCCTGTCCTTGCGTGGAAGTGACCACTCTGATCTTCCTCGACTCCCTGCCCATCCCCATTATTGCCTTGACTGTGACGTCCTCCGTCTTCTCATCGGCTTGAAGTGCTTCGCTGATAACCTTCTTCATGACCTGGAAGTTGCTAGTATCGTGATGGCCCCCATACTTGTTGAAGCTGATGGTGAAGCCTGCTGGTTCCGCTGGGCTAGTTGGAGGAGTAGGTTCCCGACTAGGAATGCTGCTGGATTGGGCTGCGTACGACGGTTGCGTAGCTTCTAAGCTGGGCCAGTCATTGCTCGCACCGGAGGTTGCCAGCCAGCTTCTGTAGCTGGCCGGAGTTAATGCGCCTAGCTGATCGTTCAGTTGCTTGATCTGTTCTTTCAGTTCGTTCCTCTCGTTGGCTTCCTCGTTAGCTTTCGCTTTCAGCTCCGTGATCTCCTGTCTAGCACTGTGTAACTCGCTCTGTATCTCATCCATCTTGCTGAGTATAGCAGTAATGGCCTTCTCTGAGATCATTTGCTTTTGACTCCCTTTCATTGTTCCGAGTGTCGTAGCCGTGGTGGAGGGGACAGATTCCTCCGACCCTTCCGCTGGCGCGTTGGATGATTGTGGCGCGTTTACTGTTTGTGATGCGTCTTCGTGCGTCGACGGCAAGCCCCTATGAAGTCTGCGGTAGTTCACCTCAACCTTCGCGGCGCGAGCCCGGTCCAGTCTCGGAGCTCCGGTTGCGATCTTGTTGGCCGGCGTTCTTGATGAGGCGATGGGCGCCATGTTGTGGTGTGCTTGTCTACTTTGTCTGCCACTCAATGGCGCCCGACGCGCGGGCGCGTTTCGCTCGGAACCCACGCGTTGTACGACGCAGAATCTCTAGTGCTTGCTGCTACAGGTAATAGCAACTAGTCACGTAGGTCTTCCCGAAAAAGTTTCTCGGTCTCGGTTGAAAAGGTGGTCATGAGGCAGTGGTTATCATACCGCCGCTTACGTTACAAAGTAAAGGGAAAAGTAGAATAACTCAATGGCACCCTATAGCCAGGACCTATGGTCCAAGGCCGTAGACTAGTTGAGCTGCGAAGAGAAATAACAAACTAATTTCAGGAACATGGGCAGCGTGAACATCGTTCGCGAGATTCTGAAGATGACGGACGGAGTTTCAAAATTCGAAAAAATCCAACTCGCAAAGAGATACATATTAGCATTAGTGAGGAACTTATTCGAAGCTATGTCCGCTGTCGATCGCAATTCCGGAGCCGGGGCCCGCGGCTCCGGCTTTTCTGAAACCAACACCACCTCAACCTCTTCCTTCCGCCAGACCGCATCGTCAATGCCCTACCTCATAACTTCCCGAGTCCTAGCCAGATTGCTCACCTCACTTAGAGGGTACACATCGTTTCACATCACCGAGTGCTTACTTAAGTTAACCCTGAGCGAAGCGCTCCTAACCACTCTTTGTTTGCCTGAACAATAGAGAAAGTCCTGAGGTAAACAAATGATCGACTACGCATAGGCCGTTATTGAAATCTCCTTCCGCAGCTATCTTTCGCCACCCTTTTCTGAAATGTGCGCAGTTTCTCCATTCTGGGAGAGCAATCTCCTCAAGAGCATCAAGCTGGATGGGGCTCCTCTTTTTCCAACACGTATAAACTTTGGCTTCCCAACGATACAAGTCCTCCCGACCGACCCACTCTTGAGGAATTTCACGCCCTTGGATGACTTCACGCCATTGCTTGTTATCTAGTCTCGAAGGCCAATTCGGTATGGCTTCTGCTCGTGTCGGCACATGCTGGTCCGAGAAGTTGGCGACCACCACGACGGGATCATGGTCCGCTCTACCACGTTTCCAAGCCGCGATCCTTCGGTCGTTGCTGAAGTCCCAGTAGAAGAAATCTGTATCGTCGTCACCGAGGGCCGGACACTTCGTTCTCAGCCCCACTAATTCCTTGACATAATCGAATACTTCCGAGCGCCATTCGTCAGTCTTTCGATCATAGTTTACGGGATCGGTCTGCTTCGAAGGGTGCTTTACAATCTCGTCGGTGAAGTTGTCGTGCTGATCACAGAACTCCTCGTCGGCGAAGATCATAGGTATACCGACAGCAGTCAGTAAACACACAAAAGCGAGCTTCGCACGTCGCGCCTTCTCCACGTTGTCGTGGATGCCGATATTGTGGAGGTAGTTGTACAGACGCTCCTTACGCATCCCTTCAACATCATGAGAGGTTATATAGTTGACGGCCTCCGTTCCACTTGCGAACCGAGGGTCCTCTTTTCCATTCCAGAAGCTTATCTGACGGCAGTCGATCATCTTGCGAACTGTCCATTCGAAGTTGTCTCCTCCCGACGACTCTCCAACAATTGTCGCCCGAACCAGGCGCTGAAAGTGCTCATTCCACAGAGCATTCACGCAACGGCTTCTGATCATATCAATCGGAACTGCCAGTTCCTCGGCGATGACCAGAAACTTGTGTCGCAGATCTGGGTCTTCCTCAGGTTGAGACTGCGGTGTCTTGTACCTTGAAGCAAAGCGCTTCCAAGCGTCATCCTTGTATCGCCGAATGAAGTCCCAGTTGCCAATATTGTTGGCACTGTCGAGTCTGAGCCCACCTATGCCGAAGTCTGACATCCATCGTTCAAGATGTAACAGATGGAAGGCCGAAGCAGGACAGATGTACTGAAACCGACGCTCGTTTGCAGCAGGTGAGATGCCGGTAACTGGATCGGTCGTGTCCGTGGCCCTGATGTAGCGCCAGCTTTCGCCGCCAAATCCAGCCCGAAGCTCTTTATCTCGGCTAGATTGCCAGGCGTCCGCATTATCCTGCTCACGCTGCGGCCGCAGATGGAACTGAGAATATGCAATGTGGATGTAAGGATCGTGTCCAAACGCCATGACCATATCCATGAACAGCCGAATTTTCTTTTCCTGGCAGCACCTAGCTAGGCTGATCAAGTCCGTCGGTGTACCAAGGTCGTTGTCAGTAGCAAAGTAGTGGGCGGTGGCGTAGCCCCATTCTCCTGTGGGTTTTGCGTCTGCAGCCGGTAGCAGCTCTATAGCATTGATTCCGAGGTCTGCAATGATTGTCTTTTCGGATTCTTGGGGATTGTCTGTGGATCCACCATCGACCTCTTTAAGGAGGCCTACGATATCCCCGAACTTCCCTACATCGCGCTTAACATCTCCTCCGCTTCCACGAGCCCACGATGCTGGCAACTCATAGATCACCAGCTGATTGTTGTTAGGCAGCTCCTTCAGATCCGGTGCCTCAATCCTGTTGCCCCTTATAGGGTCTTCCACGCCATGAGCATCGCAAGGATGTAAGTGCCCTTCCCGAAACTTGATCACTGCGGCTGGCTGGTTCCTCATATTCCCATTGAGCGTATAATCGACGTTGTAGGCCAGAGGATCGGTAACCAACATTGTGCCATGTTCATCCGGGGATGTGTCGACAATTTCGAACCAGTAATGGTACACGCGATCATCCTCCAAAGGTGGATGGAGATCGTTGCAGCCAAGCTTCCATATGTCCTTCTCCTCGGCCTTCTCAAGCTCGCCTCTGAATATCTGGTCGAATGAGAGCTCATCTCCCGGAGACAGACGTCCTAGCACTAAGAGAGGAGGATCAATATCACTGAATCGGCCCGGTGCCCAAAGGAGGAATTCGTCCCTGGGATGTTTCAATATGAATGATTCGCCCATGGCTGCCTAAGATTCGAAAAAGCCAAGCATTGTCTGGGGCAAGATACCTGACGCTGTAAGCACCAGCGAACGGTGGAACACATGTCGAAAGTGGCCCTTTCCATTGTTTTATGGATAGGATGGCGTGATCCGTTAGGTAATATGAACAATGCCGTGGCCGAGGCGGCTAAGACTTGGTAATATTCAGCTCACGTCAAGGTTTCACATTAACGGGGTGTCTGAACTCTACGCTACAAGGATTGCGCCGACACGGTGGTCGTGAAGTGTCCAAAGAGGCAGCGCAAGGGCATTCCCACAGCTCCAGTGTAGCAGAAATCCAGTGAGGCGTTTTGCTGAGTGGAAGGCAGCAATTGTAAAATCACGCTCTCCGGTTAGGGAGATCCGCTACCCTAGACGCACGACTATTGCCCTCTAAGGAAAGCTGGAAGAAACTAATGGATATGAATATCCAGGCTTGGGTTTTTGCTCCGAAGCTGATGCGGTGGCATCGGACATTGTTGCGCGCAGAATAGAAGTTGAGATCATGGCTATAGC
The DNA here is from genome assembly GCA_030247845.1 of Coniosporium tulheliwenetii. Classification (NCBI taxonomy): domain Eukaryota; kingdom Fungi; phylum Ascomycota; class Dothideomycetes; genus Coniosporium; species Coniosporium tulheliwenetii. Next base: position 129,998 of record JAPDRP010000033.1, on the reverse strand, counting down.
TGAGAGGATGACGACGATAGTGAGGGAAATGGATAGTGTAAAACGATTGTGTGGGATGGTCTATCCACAAGACAATATCTTAATATAATATATTGCTAATCGTTCTCGGTAGAAAATGTAGTATCCTAGGTCTTCTGCATAATATCTCCGTATTTGCAGTATATGTCATATATTCACCAAGCTCTTTCGGTAAAAGAGCTTCTGACCACTTTTTGCGGTAGATAGCAGACCAACAGCGACTGTCGTTCCCGCTGAGTTCATCACGCTTCCAGCAATAGTGTCTCCTGCCACTTTGTTTGCAAATCTCCTCAAGATTATCCTAGCTTTCTTCATTCGGCGACTCGGCTTGCTAATACCAATATTCCAATATTGAGATTATTAAGATTGCTACCACCTGTCTTGATAGTGATCTGTACTTGAGCTCTTCTTCAAATTGGTTAGTAGCCTGCGTGTCCTGCTGATTTGCTTGGCTGGCTTTGAAGGGTGTGACAGTATCGAGTATGTATTGGAGAGTTTCCATGATGTGGTGGAGGGTGATCGTAGAGCGTGGAGATGATTCCTCCCCTTATGTGAAGACACCACCAGGCTGATTGGCGTTCGTTTATGCAATAATGTCTATAGTTTGTCGCACTTTGCCATGATGATCCTCGAGAAGAGATGCAGGGCCGGCCAGAAAAGCTCCAAGATTGCCTCTACCTATACCTGAGCTAACTGTCTTACAGTTCTCACTGCTTCTTGCTTCACGAAAGCCATCAGGAGTTTTGGATTGTAATAGAAACGGATGCATCTCTCAGCCATGTTCAGGGCTTGTGCGAGAGTACGGGATCGGAAGTAAGCGCTTACACCATCAGGCCACGTCCGATGGCTAGCACATGGAGGGCTTCTGCGTGTAAATCCCGCGTGTATGAACCCTGCGCGCTAGCCACCGGACGTGGCCTGATGGTTTATGTATCTTGTATTGGAAGAAGAGATGTCAGCCTTGCGGCTTGTGGCCAGCTGAGGTCGTGGCTGCAACAGCCCTAGTTGATGTCATGTCTTTTGGCGATTGATTCGCGGAACGGTGGAGAGATGTCTTTCGGGGTTCGGTTGATTGAAGGGCTGACCGTAGGCTTGGACCTGAAAGTCGAGAATTGCCCTGAAGACGGCTTGAGCTCTCGCAAATGAATTCTGAGTCATCTTCCGGGATAATTTCAGCTCAGCAGGCTGGAGGTTGCAGGCGTTCTGTGTCGATGGCCATTGTTGTCAGAAATTGGTGGAAGGGCCTTGGCAATGAAGCAGGGCAATCCAATGATCGAAGGATCGTGGCTGCATGGATGGCTCTGAGCCTGGAAAGGCTAGACATTTTATAAAGGGTCTTTGCCCTTTCAGAAGTGACCGTCATTGAAAGCGCATTCACTGTTGCCGGGAAAGAGGTCAGAATTCTCTCGAATCGAAAGCAAGTCGTGATTCGAGAATGTTGTCTCACGTGGATTAAGGGAACCAAAGCCAGGCATTGCAGTATCAGGAAGAAGCTTATTGATTGATTGATTGATTGATTGATTGATTGATTCCTACACCTCCTGAGACCGGAAGGCCTATGAGGGAAACACGCTGATAGTGCGTCCTTAGAGTCATTCTGCCAACCCGGTTTCATCTTAGCCCATCTAGTAGTTACGCAGAAGAGGGCCAAGTCACCCTCCTATGAACGACAACAGACTAACCAAAAGTCGAGAGGGGCGGTACGAACAAAGGAGAATCGTCATGTTCAATCTAATTGATCGTATCACACCACCTCGCATCCCCTTCCTGCTTCTTGCGTCTCTCTACATGTGCGTGGATTGGCACAACCGCCCAGTAGCCTTCACAAACGTAATCGTCGCCGCAACCAGCTGGTGGTCGGCCTTCCTCTCCGATCTCTGTAGTCGTCCCATCCACCAAGCAGAGGTGCCACGTTCGCCGCCAGCTCTCCAGCTTGACGGGCTAGCGGCCTCCTTTGAGCGTTCCACTTCCTGCATCGGATCAGAAAGTGTTCCACCGTCTCTGGCTCGCCGCACTCGTCGCACTCAACCGACGGCGCAGCACCGAATCGCCCCAGGTATGAGTTGAGCCGACTCTTCCCTGTCCGCAGCTGGGCCAGGATTGCGGCATCCGTTGCATTCAGTCGACTGTAAAGCTCGTATACATGCGGACCCGGCGCGGCCTTGTCGATGTGTTGGGTGTGTCGGCACAGAAGCGATCGCGCAGTACTCTCTTGGTTCGCACTCTGTCTCGCCTTGCGTAAGGTCACGGTCCTCAACCGTGTCACATCTCCCGCCTCTCCAGCAGGGTACCGCGTCGCTTCTTGAGCTAGCTTGTGTGCCGCTTCGTTCCCCTCGACGCCGGAATGACCGGGTATCCATCGCAGGAGCGTACGGATTCCATACATTTCTTGGAGACTATCGATCTCCTCGAGGCAGGAACCGACAATCTGCTGCCCGCTACGCTCGTCTGGGTTGGCGAGCGCTCGCAGGGCCGCCTGGCAATCCGAAAAGATGTGCACCGTCCGTCCCCGGAGCACGTCGGCCGCTTCTGCTGTGAACTGGACTGCCCTTCGGATCGCCACTAGTTCCGCCTGGAAGATGCTGACGTCTTCCGCACTGCCTAGCCGTGCCGCGTGCTCCCACGGTCGCGTGCCATTGGCGCACACAAGTCCTATCCCCACGCCCTCGCTCATGCTCGATCCGTCCACAAACCAGTATAATGCTCCGGTCGGCCTATCATTCGCCGCCGCAATGGCCCTTGCCCGTTCCTCGACGATAACCTCAGCTCCTGCCCACCACGGCGGGCAACAGAAGGCCTTGATCGTCTCGAGGTTTGACACGTCTATGTTCTTGCATTCCTCACTAATCCTCCAAAGCGGTGAGCGCGTCCGAGAGACTCTTCTGATAAGTTGCCTTATGTTCCAGAACGGATGTTTTCGATCGAGCGTGTGTGAGCTTACCCAAAACCGTGCCCTTTTGGCGGCAAGCCGAGCGCTGAGCGACGTGATCGACGCCTCTAGCTCGGCCGTCCTCAGCGCCGTGGTAGAGAACGCTTTGATGATGGCTTGCGCCCCTACCCGTTGCGACTGGCTCAGCAGCCGGACGTCCTTCCCTGTGAGCTTGGTGGCCCACACGTTAGATGCATAGTCCACCGTCGGGACCACTGCTGCCGTATACACCTGACGGGCCGCTCGCGGGCCCATGTCTCGTAGCCGGCGCAGGGCCAGAGCGGCGTTGTGAGCCCGCTTGGCAACTCTGGCCACGTGCTCGTGGAAGAGGAGCTTCGCATCTAGGACGACCCCTAGGAGCTTGATGCTTTCCGACGATCGGATCATCTGACCTCCGACATTTAACGTGGTCTGCTTTGCTTTTCTTAGCCTCCTCGTGAAGTGGATGAAAGCAGTCTTCTTCGCTTCGAAGCATGCCCCGCTCTCTAGCCCACCGCTCCGCGCTGGGAATCACCGAGCATTGTATCGCGGCGGTGTTGGTATCGACATCTGGCCCGGTCACCCATGCAGAGTAGTCGTCCACGAAGGCAATGGCACCCCCATGAGTGTCGATCCGTCTGTCCACGAGGTCTGCGTTGTATATGACGTAGAGGATGGGTGAGAGCGGCGACCCTTGCGGTAGTCCTGCCTGAGGCAGCGCGGTCGAGGCCGTCCTATATCCGTTCACCACCATCTCGGCCCGTCGATTGGCGCAAAAGTCGCCAACCCACCGGACCAGCTCCTCGGGGATCTTGCGTTGACGAAGTCGGTCCAGGAGCACTTCTGGTACCACCCCGTTGTACGCCCCTTTCACGTCGAAGCTGACCAGAGAGACCACGCGCTGCTCTCTCCATGCGAAGTGGACTCTCTCCACTAGTGCCATGAGCGCCTGTTCAGCGCTCCTCCTTCTGCGCGCCCCGAAATGGCTCGCCGGGAGAAGGTCACCGTTCTCGACGTGGTAGGATATTCGGGTGGCAATGACTGCTTCCAACGCCTTGCCAAGGCTTGACAGCAGCGAGATCGGCCTGTATGCGTCGGGCTGCGTATAGTCTCCGCGGTCCAGCTTCCTCAACGGGATGATCTTCGCCTCCTTCCAGATCGCCGGCACTTGGCCAGTCGCGACGGACGCTTGGAACAGCTCGACCAGGTGCTGGTGAAGAACCGGCCAGAGCTGCTGCCAGACCAAGGCAGGGAGGTCACACGGGCCAGCTGCCTTGTTCGGTTTTGCTCCAAAGATGGCATTCTTCACCTCCGCGGCCGTGATGGGTTCTGCTGAGAGCCGGCGGGGCAGTGGGCCGGGCGGCGTCCCTTGTTGCTCGCAATCCTGCGTCCGGGGTCGCGGTGATGCGAAGAAGGTTTCGAGAAGCAGCTGGCCCATATCGTGGCTATCAGTGATCCGCTCCTGGTTTGGCCTTTGTAGATAAGCGATCTTTGCACCAGCCTCCGACTGTCCCGGATGGAGGTACTGTGCCGCCTTCCAGATGTTTGTGTGCTCGGCTAGAAAGGTCCTCCAGTGGGCTCTCTTCTGTGCCCGGATGGCTTTGTGGTATTCGTGCACGAGCTGGCGATGCCTGTCTACCAGATCCCGGTGCGGTTGGCCACTGCGCACCGCTCGGCGCACTGCCTTGTGGGCCTGTGTGCACTCGGCTCGCATGCTCGTAAGCTCTCTCGTCCACCATGCCTTGGCCCATGGCGAAGGCCTCGCGAACGGCACATGCTTTGCCACCGCATCCTGCACTGTGCGTGTGAGTTGGCATGCATATGCTTGTACGCCTTGCCTGCCCATGTCTAACGGGTGATTCTGTAGCCTTAGTGATACCTCCGCCCGGATCTTATCCCAATCTGCATCTTTATAGCATCGTCGCCGCGCCGGTACCGTCGGCGGGTACGCTATGTCAAAGCAGGTCATGATGGGCTGGTGATCTGTCCCATGGCTGACTTCCTCGACCCGGCACAACAGGTGCTCGTCGGCCAGTCGACCTGATGCCAGCATGAGGTCGATCGTGCTTTCCATATGGTCCTTGGACCACGTGGTCGCCCCCGTGGTAACAGGCTCCGTAGACCTACTTCGTGCATAAACTCCACGATGGCGTCCGCCTCTCCTTGGCGATTACCCGTACCCACGACGTCGCCGCCCCACAGCTGGTCATGCCCTGTTGAAGTCACCCGCTATCACCAGCTCGGCCTCCTCCCCGTTCTCCTGCCGCACCTCCTCGATCGCTTGCCGTAGCAGACCAAGCCTGAGCCTGAGGGCTGATTCCGACTCTTGTGGCGAGTTTCCCATTCGGGGGATGTACACCGATACGATAAGGATCACCCTGTCTCCTATTCTCGCCGATGCTGCCGTAAGGTCCGGAGGCGCCACGGGGACTGGCGACGCTTGGAACCTCCGATTGATCCAGATCATGCTCCTGACGAATGGCCACTCCCCGGTATGTGTGGAAGGAAGGATCGGGACCCATTCTGGGTGGTGGACTGGTGATGGCATCAGCCGTTGCTTTTCCATGAGAAAGCAGTTTGGTTCAGAGATCAAGATTGCTCCCACTCCTCTCATAGCTTCGTCGTTGAGAACACTCTATAGCGTTTCTTTCCATCTTTGCATATTTAGCTGGAAGACCTTGAACTCCCTATTCATGGGTGCGGAATAGACCTCGTAGCTGCTCGCGGTATACCGGGCATCCTCGGTCATCCGCTGCATGTGGGCCGCGGCATGAGACGCATTGAGGACTTTCGGTTGCGCAACTCGCATGGCCGGCACTGGCACAGTTTAGGCAACGTTGAGCTTTCTGGCAGCGAAAAGCTTGATGGCCATACTCTTGACAGCTGAAACAGCGCGTAACTCTCGGCCTGTACTCGTATGCGGACGTGAAGCCTGCCTTAGCAGACACTGTTATGATTCTGTCACTGAGCAACCGTTCAGCATCTTCCTTCTTCCTTAGATATACTACAATGGAACAGTAGAGCTTGTGGGTCGCCGGCTTGCCCAACGTGGCGATCCTCATGATCGTTACTTTATTCTCTTGACTGAGGTTCTTCTCAAGGCCGGCCCGGATGCCCGTCTGTTCTTCGTTCATGATCTTAAGCTTGTCGACCCGATCGACTTTGATGGGATACTATTGTTCGCCCCGTAAGCGCCCTCCTCTAAAGTGAGTCTCGAGCCACTACGGCTGGCTGCGGATGAGCTCGGCTTCCTTCTCGCTCCGCACGATGACTCTGATCCGGTGGAGGTCTCTGTTCGTCTTAAAGATCGCCGTTGGGTTCACTTCCTTTGTTGCTTGATGAGCGTGCAGAGCTACTGTGACTAGGCGCTTGATCTCAGCTGTGTCTGTTGCCATTTGGCTGCGGCACCTGGACAGGTCGATGTTCACGCCCAGAAGCTGGTTCGGGTCTGCAACCCTTGGTTGGGAAGCTGAACTGTTCGGTGAGACAGACGACTGTCCCGCGAACAGGGAAGACCACGACCTGTTGCTGACATTGGTCCTACCAGCTGATGTGGCTGGGCTGGACTGAGGGCCGTTTTGCGTAGACGGGTTCGTGATCTGCTCCTGGAGCTTTCGAATCTCGTCATTATTCTGCCTTCGCAACTCATCAATCTCCTTTCGCATCTCCTCGTTCTGTTCGCGCATCTCTTCATTTTGCTTTCTCATTTCATCCTGGCCCTCTTGCAGCTGTTTGACCGCATGAGACAAGTTCAGAATCGTCTTTAGTATGAAATCCAGCTTCTGATCGATATCATGACCTCTTCCGCCTAAGATCTTGCTATTCGTCTCCTTCGCCGCCTTCCTCTGCTGCGCTCGCGTGGAGTGCGCGGTGGGGCCGTGCCCACCGACCCCGCACCCCCGGCGTCGTCTATCTCCATGACCAGCAACAATTTCACAATGTGTATGTCTGTGTGTGTTCTTGACTTGACTGATTAATTTGACTTCTCCGTTCGGTTCCTCTGGGAAGGCAGAGTGTGTGTATTCTTACGCCCCGCTGAATCTTGACTTGACTTGATTTCTCACACCCTTGCGGCTGACTACTTGCACTTTGCAGAGGTAGTTCGGTCACGTGCAAGCCTTAGCCGACACGGTCGCAACTCCATGAACTCTACTACGTTTGCCACTCTATTTATCCACCACAACGTGTCTAAATAATGCCTAAAAAGGGCCAGAAGACAGATCTGCACCTAACCAACGAAGCTCGCGCTGGAATTATCGTTGCTCACCTTGTTTTTGATTGTCTATGGACTCGCATTGGCCAAGTCTTCCATTGCGATCCTACCACGGCCCAGAAGGTCTACCAACGAGCTACAGAACGGGCTGGTACGACTACTGAACTCCTTATAATACTAAAGCATGTCGAGGAGGCTCCTAAGCCAGGCCGACGTGAGCTCTATCCACCTAGTTCTGAGGTGTCTGAAGCTCTAAGGGACACTTCACAGCAAGTCTCCATTCATCAAGACCTTCCACACGCTATAGTCGCCCAATCTGCCAGTCAGCAGCAAGGCCATCGAACTGAACGTACTACAGTGCAGCGGATACTCCATAACCATCACCAAACATTCAAATATATCCCTATTATCAAGCCAGAGCTCCAGGCGTGCCATCGTGCTGCACGAGTCGAATTGGCTGAACGGGCAATACCAAAGCTACTTCGTGGGGATGTTTTCGTCTTCAGTGACGAGATGAAGGGTGAAAGCGAGAAACATTGCAAAACTCCTAAGGTATCTCGCCCAAAACACTCAGATCCGCATAAGTATAAGAGGCCGCCCCCGCAGAACTTTTCAGTCCTTCATGTTTTGGGGTTGTATTGCCCTTGGACATGGCACGGGACCATGTCACGTGTGGGAGAAAGAGACTAAGGAAGAGAAGAAGGCCATACAGCAAGAGCTTGACGACGAGAACGAGCGCCTACGGACACGGCAAGATCATACATAAGAGAAAGCGTGCCAGAGAGGATCCTGGCAGTGATGAACATAGAGTCCTCCAGGAGCTCAACGAGAACGTCAGACGCCTCGAGCAGGAGCAGCCGTTACCATCTGGCCGACCACGTCAAAAACGACGCCCTGAATAGGGAATTCAAAGAGGACTTCGTCAAGCGCGGCAAAGAGACAGTAGGAGGTGCAGACTGGGGCACGATACAGACGTACAATCCTTCGCCCATTGCTACGGCCATTCGCCAAGCGTATCAAGAGCGAGCACCCTGACGTAACCGTCTGGATCATCGAAGACAACGCTCCTCCTCCACATAAGGCGGCTCGTAAATACACGGTGGAGGAGCGGGAGGAGTGAGAGGAGCAAGGTATACGCGTTGTAGAATGGCCTCCTTGCTCACCAGACCTTAACCAGGTAGAGCAGGTGTGGGACCGTGTCAAAGACGCTCTGGAATGGACACCTTGCCGGCTTCACAACGGCTATTAAGTCGCAAGCTTGTATCAGACAAAGTAAGGCAAGAGTATGGGTTAGTACCTCATGAGCTTGTGCATAGAGTGTGTCTGGACATCATCAGACGACTACAGAAGGTTAAGGACTGCGGTGGAGACACCCTGCTTTGTTGGATAGTATAAACCATTTGACGACCGCTTATGGTTTATGGTACGCTTACACGTGACCGAACTACCTCTGCACAGTGCAAATAGACATAGGCGCTGCATGGGCTGGCTAGCTCTCTCTGCCACGGCCATGTTGAAATATCAGTCCCCGGTTGTGGGCTGCGGGAATCCGTTCGATTGTCGCCGAAATGCACGGACATCAGCTGAACAAAGAATCGACGATCGGCCTGCGGCATAACTACGTGCATCGCAGTTCAGACAGCCACACGCGAGCCTCACATATGCAGTCTCACTACAGCATCACGATGGAGTGCAGATGCACGATAAGCTCCAGCTGCGCGGTAAGCGGTCGAGCTTTCGGAGCTGAGAGTTTTGGCTTGCGCAACTCAGCTGGCGGATTGCAGCTGTCTGCTTCTACTACACAGCCGTGTGCGAGATGGTGGGTTCAGAAGGAGGGGTTGGATCAGTGATGTACAGAAACATGGTAATTTTTAACTGGTTTGATGAGACTGAAACGCGACCACGGTATTGTTTCATTGAAACAGACCTTCCCAATGTTTTGTATCCCCTCGGCTGGTGGGGCTACCAAAATTGGTTCGCGCACAGAGAAGTGCTGACATGCCACCCTCGCAGCGGTGAGCTCGGTGCTGTTGTCCTGGCTTGCACCGAGCTCAGCAAGCCGTGCCGCATCTGTGGAAACGCCAAGACCCGTGCCATATGCATGCAACATGCATGTAAACGTGCACGTCAGGCACTCTTGCTATCGGTATGTATGTTTAAGGGTCCTCTTTCCACATCTCCGCACGTTGACCCTGGAAGTAGAGTAAACATGGCGCTCGCCGCTAATCTAGGAGTCAAGGCAGGACCCGAGAGTTCTTTTCCATACCCACCGTCCTGGAATGCTACGCCTCTTCGTTCCTCGCTAGCGGTTCGGGACTGAAATCCCGTATGCAAGCCATGGCGACGTTCTCCGCAGCCAGGGCAAGAACGCCTCCACAGCCTTCACCCGATTGAGCTCTCCACTAGATCGGAACGATATCAGTATGCATCATCTGGCGTCTCCTAGGATTGATACAGGAAGGCGTTACGAGTTTGAGAGAGGGAATGCAGTGGTATCCGCGGCACAACTGAAAACCCATGTCATGTTGAATGGGGCAAGCCTTCTTCGAGGAAGGGATATCACCGAACTTTTCTACATCAGTATTTGTTGCTACCGCTGCTTTCACGTGTATCCCACGTGTGTAACTTGGAAAAGTGCGTAACTTTAGTGGTACAACAATTTCCCCACTGCCTCACAACTTTGTCGAGCTGTAGCCAGCAATTGTCGACGAACCGCATACATATTCGCTCTGCGCTCATTCGTACCTACACGGCCACCCTCCTAGCTGTTGCTCGGCTACTCATGTTTTTCCAACTTTTGGCTCGGTCTCGGCCTCTCATCACCGGCCAGGATTTCTCCAAGTCTCTGGCGCTTCCATCCCTCACCATATCAAACCGAGATTACTGGCACGCGGCGGATCAACAACATCGATAACATGGCGGGCAAAATGACATTGTACAGACTGGTCGTGCTTGGGGACGGCGGCGTGGGAAAGACGGCCTTGACAATTCAGGTTCGTGATTCGCTCTTGGGAGCGAAAGTTGCTATTACTCATGCAGACCGTAGTTGTGCTTAAATCACTTCGTCGAGACCTACGATCCTACTATCGAAGACTCCTACCGCAAACAAGTCCAGATAGACCGACAATCGTGCATGCTGGAAGTGCTTGACACCGCTGGGCAGGAGGAGTATACGGCGTTGCGGGACCAATGGATAAGAGACGGTGAAGGTTTTGTCTTGGTCTACAGCATCTCATCAAGATCGTCATTCACGTGCATCCAAAAGTTCCACCGTCAGATACAACGAATCAAGGAATCTTTGTACTCTGGACCGCCGTCGTATCCCGGCTCGCCAGTTGGTTCGTCCCCAGGAGGCTCGGGTTCGTACGGGCCGGCACCAGTCATGTTGGTTGGAAACAAATGTGACCGGGTGACAGAGCGCGAAGTTTCGACACAGGAGGGCAGTGCACTTGCGAGAGAATTGGGATGCGATTTTGTCGAAGCATCGGCGAAGAGCTGCGTCAACGTTGAGAAGGCCTTCTATGACGTTGTCCGCCAATTGAGACGGCAGCGACAGCAGTTTGCTAGGCCGTCAGACTGTGGCCATAAGGGCAGATCAAGAAGCGAACGTCACCACGACTATCAAAGAGATGACCGCAGACACAGGGCCGATAAGGACCGCCGACGAGGCGGTGGTAAGCGCAAGCCCATGTGCGTGATTTTATGAAACGGGCGGTAGGTAAGAAAATACTGGATTGGCAAATTCTGAGCTTGACGCTGACATATAACTTAGATCAAGCACACTTTACGAATTTGGAATGCGTTGGCTAGGGGCGCAGGACAGAAACTTGTTTATGAGCGTGTGAAAATTGCTGTTAGAGCGAATAATGAATTTAGTGCGGATTTCAAAGAAGTTGGACTAGTTGAAAGCATGAAGTCGTGTGCATATGGGCGTTCTAGTAGGGCGCTTGGGTGAAAATGATTTGTATCTACGATTGGTGGCTGTTCGTCACTATCATCTTGAGTTCTTAATACCTCTCAAAACTAGATATAATGCTTCCATAGCGAACACGGACGGTTATGTTTGATTTCGACAGGGTACGGTTGGGAGCCGAAATTCCGGCCTCTGTCAGGATCCCTGCTTGTATTCTTATTTCAAGCATCGATGGTCCGTTTCCAAGTCCAAGGTCCTAGCAAGGGGTATCATGGCCACGAGGTTTACTAAAGCTTCCTTCCTGGCTTACACATAGAGTTAGTTCAACGCAAATCCGGCGGGTTCAGTCACGAGAAAGACATTTTTCCATTATCTGTGGAATACCGCTCGAGTTTGGGAGACGCAAGTGATTCGATGCTGGTGTTCTGTTATCTCCCCGGCGGATTTAATGGTACGTTAAGCGTTCTAGAACTAGTGTGTCTGCGGATAAGAAGCAACAAGCTAACGTGTAATACAGCCGCTTAGTACCAACATACCCATCTTACGTGAAAGCGCTGTCTCCTTGGATCTAGAGAAGGTTGTCTGCTGTACATGGCTTGTTTGCGATTAATAAAGAAAAGAGAGAGTGGGTACTAACTTAGCGGATCCCTAAGTAAGCTCTCTACTACCTATAATTTGGTAGAGTCTTTAAGGCAGCGAGTCTACCGTCCTCTATATAGTAGGTACGCCGGCGTGGTCCTTAATCAGTAGGCCTCCACTAAAACACGAGGGCTATATGTTCCCCTATTAAGCTATAGGACGACGGCGCTACGCCGAGATACACTCGCTCCTATTTTAGAGGCTTTGCTACTATAGCTAGGTAATCTATTACTACTCTAGAATCATGGCTCTCGCGTTATAATGAAGTTTATAGTTGTACGACTTCGCCTCCTTTCCTTCTAATCAGAGATCTCTGTAAGCTAGCTTAGCGATGTAGCTCCTTATACTAGGAGTGCTAGAGCTCTACTATAACTATGCCTTCCGCGTAAGTGCTTATGTATCCCTATAAGCCGGTATATGAAGCATCGCTTGCCCTAGCTCGTACGCGCATGATGAGCTCCTAGTGACTCGAGTGGCGGATAATGCCTAAGATAGGATGTTTGCATCTGTTAGAATATGAAGGTACAGTCATCTTCCTCCGGCAGACGCAGATTGTTACTCTGTAGGGGAAAGCCGGGTCGAAGGTTCTAGAAGACACAGTCTCTACTATATATTGCGGTCAGACTGCTTGTATGTAGAAGATGAGAGAGACACACAACCACTCAGTTTTACCAACAGCATCAATGGCGATATAAGCTGGTGTCTCATTCTTGCCCAGCAACTGGACTAAGTTCTTATTGCAGGCTTATGGGGTCATGGTATGGATGAATGAGCTTGGATGGAGACACAGCTTCGCGCTTGGGGAGGACACGCTAATAACAATCTAGATTAACAGTGTTAGAATATGAGTCATCAGCCGCCTTTCGTCGGCGAGAGCACTGTTGCCTGCTACTAGCTAATGTTGCCTGCTACTAGCTAATGTTGCCTACTAGACCATCTCGCATTTAGTCAATCCTTATCCACCGGATAGTCAGTATAACGTTGTATCTCACTAACTGCTACAACCTTCTCTGCTTCAGACATAACCTTGTCCTCTAGTATAGGAGCTGCTATCCAACTCTTCCAGGACATCGAACGGATAGTGAATGAGGGAAATCGGATCTGATAGCCAGTGGTGTATTCAATATTGAATAAGGAAAACAATATAGTCAATAGAAATCAATATTAAAACATCATTTTTAAAAAATAGCAGGATCTTTACATTTATTGAAAATAAATATACCCGTCTACCAGGGATTTTTGATATTCTTTAATATTGATCTATATTGATTAAGGATATTGATCATATTGATATGTTGAATACACCTCTGCTGATAGCGGTATTATGACACTGAGGAGCATCCATAGTGCTTGGGATTGGTTACTCAAGGAAAGCCCAATTTGATCGGTTCCACTAGAGATGGCAGCCGGTGATTATAAAGAGCTGATAACTGCCTTTTGTTGCTATAAGTCCAATATTAGTCGTTAAGAGGTTAAATGACCTAAAGTGACAATACCTATACACCGAGCTTAATCAGGAATGATCGGTTGGTAAGGTTGGGAGGCGTGCGATGTTAAAGAGAATCGACGATGATCTTAAGAGGAACCACACCGGCATTGTCACACTATACCGGATTCCTGCCTTGTGCTGCCTTGTGCCTAGCGTCGCACGACGTTGACAGACTGGACCAGATGTTGACCAATAACTGACCACATACTGACCACATACTGACCACATACTGACCACATACTGACCACATACTGACCACATACTGACCACAGATTGACCGGATATCTACCGAAAGTCGCCAGGCCACACAAACCGCTAGAGTCTCCAATAACTTTAGCCATAGCAACTAACTAAAGATTGTAGCATGGATGCACTCTGCTTCCAGGAACTTGACGTGAAAGGTCGCCCCGAACAGCTACCAACTGAGTGATGATGCGATGGCACGAATTGCGAACTTGGCAGTCAGCACAGGACCCAACCTCTTCCTATCGCAGACAAAGGGCTAAGTAGGGAGAGGCCGTGGCGTCTATCATATACTAACTGCTCAGCCCAAGCTTCGAGTTCATTAGGTATTGTCTTGTGAAATTAAGCATTAAAAACATGAGAAGCCCGCCCAAGAATACATCTGGTGAACACGATTTTGCACCGCTTGTGTCCACAAATGGACCTCCCCCTCGCTTTCCGGTATCTTCGGAATTGTTGGAATTCTGATTTGGCCTCGCTGCCGGGCCCAGAGTTTCTTTTGTATCTATGACTATGCCGCTGCTGCTCGTGTAGTCCAGGTGTGTTACCGAGAGATAGGTAATTGCAGGTGCTTTCACTGGAGTTGTGCTCATGGACCAGGGCGGAACCATCGTAATCTGTACATGGTGAGGACCGGGCATGGATGGAGCTGGAGGAGTGACGAAGTTAATGCCGCAGAGAACTTTCACACCCTGCCCTTTGAGAGATAATGCTATCTCCACACCTTCATGATTCCTTACGCACTGCATGTCTTTGATTGGATACCCAGAGCTACAGTGCCATCAACGCATAGAGGCGCGAGGCCAGCAACTGGCAGCAAGGCAACTGGGTAAAGAAACAAAAAAGGGTACATACACCAGTTCAAGACGTTGCCTCCAGGCACTACGAAGAGGTTGGGTTCTATCTCACTCTAACTTCCTGATCTTATATCAGACTTACAAGAACCCCATTAGCAAGCCAGAGCCAGGCCCCAATAAAGGTGAAGGCAAATCCGGAATGAGACCTGCACTCCGAACAGCCTTAATGGCCTGCTGGGTAGGCTTCGTCTTCTGCTCCCCATTGATCACGGGCACGTACGAGACATGGATCTGTAAGAAGTTGTTCTTCCCAGCTCTTCTTCGCAGTTGCGTCATAGCCTCCACGAACGGCATGCTCTCGATATCTCCGACGGTGCCTCCGAGCTCGACGATACACACATCGGGCGCTTCATTGGTGTCATCCACGGGTATCTTAGCGATCCGCTCGATCCAGTCCTGAATAGCGTCCGTGATGTGCGGGACCACTTGCACAGTCTTGTCCAAATAGTCGCCCCTGTGCTCTCGCTCGATGACATGTTGCTATATTTTGCCGGTTGTGATGCTGTTCTCGCGCGTTGGGGTGATATTTAGGTAGCGCTCGTAGTTGCCCAGGTCGAGGTCGACTTCTCCGCCGTCGCTTAGGACGGAAACTTCTCCATGCCTTCCGTGCAATCAGCGGTCCGGTCGAGCGAACACAGCGTATCGAGCATACTCTTTAGGATTCATAGTGCCGGCGTCGACATTCAGATACGGATCAACCTCAATCGAGGTGACGTGCAAAGGCTGTCAGCATCGCTCGCCTTGTATTACGCTGAAAGCGTGTTGTTTGCGGATTACACATCTTCAGGCCAATGGACCTCAGCAAAAGACCCGTGGAAGAGGCTAAGACGCGTAAGAATCGTCGTGTCGAGGGTTGGTAACGCGACTCTCGTCGAGGGCTTCGTCATACCAATAATGGCCCTTCCCTACTCCGCTGAAGAAGAAGTCAGGACATGCTGTATCCAGCAGCGCGTCCTACGATCATCAAGTCATGCCGCTGCCGCGGGAAACGTATCCGCCTTCAGCGCCCTGCTAGTCTTCCCCAGAAGTGGTATGCTTCCTCGCGAAAGATTTATCACTGCCTTTCTTGACCTGTATGTTGCACCCTTGGAGCTTCAGCGCCCTCGTCAAAGCGCTACTCGAGCATATGCCCGGGAAGTCCTTGGCTGTGTAGACGGTGAAGATATCGCTCAAGACCTCAGACACGATCGGCGTGAAGCCGCCGACGTGCAGGTTCTTCGGATCTATCCACATGAGCACGAACCGCAGCCGGTACCTGCCGTGTGTTCGGCAAGACAGATCCGGAAAGCAAAAGAAGCAACCCTCCACGTCATGTTCGTCTTTGGCGACTGACGGCGAAGCGACCAACTGACCCATCAATCTCCGCGTGGTGGAGCGGGCTGGCTGAACTAACGCCGTCTCCTCCTGCGTGGCGTCTGCGTTCCATAACGTGCAATGGACGACGTTTAACGAGTATCGCATTTCGTCGTTGTCTGGTCTGCCAGTTCTCGGATCCGTGGCCAAGAGCTGAACGATTGGTAGTGGGTCTATCACCCTGCGGTCCCGCTCACCGGATCCACAGGCGCGTGCGGCTATCGGCTGCTGCCGAACTCGAAGCTCGTAGCGAAGCTCGCTGTCGTTCGAGATCAGCGGTCGTCTGCTTGACGTTCCGCAGACTACTTACGCGTTGTCTCGCGACAGCACTTGCTGAGACGCCGCGGGCGCAGCGAGCACCTTACTTGGACCGGCAGCTGCAGGCTCATCGGAACTCGAGGAAGCAAAAGGAGGACCACCGGAGCTGTGCTGCATGCCAGTTGCTCTTCGTTGAGAAACATTACTGGGCGGATAGCCAGGAGTGTAGCTGGGTGACAGAAGTGGAGCATATTGACCCCTTTGTGTAGCATCGGCTGAAGATACGAATGATGGATTTTGGCTCATGGACCGCGAGTCATCCAGTGGGTACCTCTCGTACCTCTCGTATCTCTCCCACCTCTCGTACCTCTCCCCCAGCCGAGGCGGATGCGGCTGGCTTTCGTACTCTGAACGAGGAGACAACGGCGGGCCAGAGTATTGAGGTGAGTACGGCGGATCCGATCTCGGGGGAGTATATGGATGCGAGGTCACCAGCTTCTCAACAGGTACGGCCGCCACTGATGTTGGGGGCAATCGCGGAGGCCCTCTGGGCGGAGGCCCTGACTGTATCGGAGGTAGAGAATGCCTCGCCAAGGACTCATGGTAGTAGTCATGTCGTACAGATGTCGACGGGATGGTCAGCGGCGGAAGGTGGATAGGCTGAGAGACTCGACGGTAAGGGTCCAGAGGCGGGGAAAATTCGGGAGCTTCTGAACCTCTGTCATGGCTGGAGGAGGGAGGGTGGCGGTACATGATGGCTCCTTGGGCGGCTGAGTTGAAGGTCGGGACATACGGTACAGCACCTGGCCCAAAGTCTCCGTGGTTCAGCCGGGAGCCCCACCAAAATTTGTATGCAGCGGTCTACCAGGACTTCTTTGGCAAAGTAGATATTCCAGAATGCGTGATCATTGCTTGACTGTAAATAAACTCCCCAGTTCAACACTGCAGTCCACGACTACCACCTTTTACCCGAGAACATCTACAACATGAATGAGAAGGGGTTTCTCCTTGGCCTAGGGTTACGCTCTAAGATTACATATCATAAGGACTTTGGTGGCGAGCAGCCTGTTCAAGGTGAGGGGCTCGGTAGGATCTTAAAGCTGCAAGATGAGCTGATATTAGAGTAGATGGGAACTGTGAAACAGCCACTGTGATCGAATGCATCTCTGCCACGGGAAAGGCAAACAGCATCAGCCAAGCTGGTACGATGGCGTTAAGGATGGCGAAGTCTTTTTCGGAGTTTCAGGAAATGGGTGGGCCAACTCCGACATTGCTCTGCAATGGCTGCGACAGGACTTCGATCCTCAAACCAAGTCTACTGCACAGGGCGGCTACCGGCTACTTCTAATCGACGGGCACTCGAGTCATACAGCCTACGAGTTCATCGAACTCTGCTTGGATAACCGCATCATCCCATTCTGCATGCCAAGCCATTCGACCACCATCTTCGGCCCCTGGATGTGGGAGTGTTCGGTCCCTACCAGCACTACTACAGCGACACGGTGGACGCCAAAGTCCGCCTGTCACATAGAGTGCTAAACATAGAGAAACACAACTTCTGGACGATCCTTCAGCGAGCGCGAGCCTCAACCTTCACCATGTCCACGATCCAGTCCGGACGGGCAAAGAGCGGGCTCATACCATTCAACCCACGAGTGGTCTATGGCCTCCTACCTGGTGAGCATACCCCTGAAGCTCAAGAATCAAGCTGTAGCCTCAGGACACCACAGAACCCCCGGTCGGTGCGGAAGCTTACCAAGAAAGTGATTGGCGAAACGACTGGCTCTCCGCAACGCCGCAACGCTCGAAAGCTGTCTAGTACGGTAGAAAGGCTCTTAGTAGCCAACCAGCTAATGCGCGCAGACCTTGCAGAGGTCAAGGAAGCTCTTGCGACCAAGCCTAAGAGGAGCAAAAGGAAGCTAGCCGGAGTATGAGTCTTCTCGCTCAATGAGCTTAAGAAACTAAAGCAGGAGAAGGATCATGCTTCAGCAAAGCAGAGAGTTCGAAAGAAGAGGCCGGGTTCTACAGAATAGGCAGATGGCTTAGCACGGGATCATGTGGATACTGGTGCTGCTGAGGAGCCAAGTTGAGGATTGCATTAGGGTCAGCATACCTGGTCGCTTACAGGGCTAACAGTTCGACGTCACGCCGTTTATCCAGCATAGCGTTCTCTACTATATATCAGCAAGCCATTTGTATTCTAATTAACATGTATACTGTATGTTCAAAGATGCTGTGTGGCTAATGCGACCGGTGTAAACGACTGTGGTTCTGGTGAGAATCGGGTGCTCGCTTCCGGGTAAAGCGAGCTTCTGGGTAACGCCCAGTAACTCGGCCTTAGGCCACTGAGGCGCTTCTCCCTCTCTTGGACCTTGCCGGTGTCGGTGGCATGTTAAGCGGATTCGCTAAGCACAGAGCGTTGATTGCTGCTAGCAGCGATAGAGCCAGCCATTCCGATGGTGACTTCCTCGTTAGCATGATGGCTGGGCGTCATGGTCGGGATCTGGCTCGCCTCAGTTTCTGGTGTTGTAGCTGTTGTGGTTGGAGAGGCGAGGGTATTTGATGTCGGGATCGGGCTTGGGATCGTAATGTTCAAAGGGGAGAATGATAGGTATAGGCTGGAGAGGTAGTATGGCCTGGACTTGGTGGTGGCTGGGGGGCTCGAGTCTGAGGCGGCGGAGGAGTTACAAAGAGTCGAGGAGCGGTGGCGCAAGTCTGAAGCTTTGCTTTTTCGAACACAGTGTTCGCGGTGGGTTGAATCGGGCAGGGCGGAGGTGGGAGAGAGACTGTCATCGGTGCTTTCTTTGCAGCCTTTGAGGGCCGGGGGTATGGGGAAGGCTTCTAGCATTTCGCCAAGAAGGCCAGGACTGACGGCAGCAGGGCTAACTGGTTTCCGTGTAGATAAGTAGCCACTGACTCTTGGCAAAGAAGCTGCGCTAAAATCTATTGGCGCCGGAGGCGGTTGTCTGGTCTTCTGCGCGTGCATCTTCTCTTCCTTCAATGCCGTCCTGTAGCCTTCTGTGAAGCTGTGCTTGGCTATCGCCGCACGCTTGCGTCGCATCATGTTGAGGAGCGCTTCTTCTTTCTCTGTTACGGCCATGAGCTTGTGTGGTTCGGGCTGATATGCGCTATGCCCGCTATGAGGCTTTCGTCGGCTGCGTGCGGGGTGCAGGCCAATAGATGATACAGTAGCGTTGATGGTTGCTGTTGAATCACGGGAGCGAGACGAATCGTCTTCTGGGACGCAGGAGGGCTGGCGCGCGTGCATATGACGCTTATTGCGGTTGTAGCTAGGAAGAGATAGATGCGTTCTGTGATTTGTAGGTGACAGGGGATTACCTCTTCTGGCACGATTGTATGGCATGCCGGATTCTAGGGCCTTTCACTCCGACTGCCGCTTGTTCGAGGGTTGACTTCGACGGACTTGGCCTTTCCAATGATGATTTCGCCTTCGTCATCTATTGCGGCGGCGAGGTTGTCACGAATAGCGACTAGAAGTCGAGGACTGGCATCCTCTTCATCCTCGGATGATGAGAAGGAGAGAATGCTATCACTTTGAAGATTCGCACTCGAGACCTTGCTTTCGCGCGTTCTAGCCGACATACCGGCCTGGTGGCTGTGTAGGGAGCTGTGGCTCTGTCCACGTTCGTGTTGTGGAGACAGTAACTCTGTCTGCTGGGTGCCTATACTGAGGTGCGAGACGGGGTTGAAATTCTGCGGCTGTATGTCAACTCCAATCATCGCTCCGTCCGAGGTCTTTTCCGTGACAACATGTCTGTCTACACGCGCAGAATTGGGGCCTGTACTGCGGTGACGGGTGTGGTCTTCAAGATGTGTTCCGGCCTCGGCAGACTCGTCTTCCTCCGTATCATCTTCATCTTCTTCCTCTAGCAGCCCGTCGAACCAGTTTTGAACACCTTGAGGCGGTCTTCGGATGTTGACTTTGGCGTTGTAGATATTGTGCTCAAACCTGCGTTGCAGTGAATTGCGATTGGGCCTTGTGAGTATCCTGTGCTCGCGCTCAACACTTCTCGCATGGCGGGATGTCTCTGGAGCAGCCCCTGCTTGAACTCCGCCGACGGAGACGTTGGGGTGGTGTACAGTTACCGAGTTGACCGCAAGGTTGACATGTTCGGAGTGAGAGGCGCAGTGGAGGGTCCGACCAAGTTTGTCCTCGTCGTTGGCGCCCAACAAAATGAGAAAGTCGACGGTTTGACTATGCCCATTCGTTGCGGCCATTTCGAGAGCTCGATACTCTTTATGCCTGCTACCCTCGCCTAATGCGATGAGAGACTTCAGGGGCGGAGGATTTCCTTCCAAAGCAGCGATTTCCAATGCTTCGCCAAGGATCTCCGGCGAGAACTGCCCTTGCTCGTGAACCTTGTTCTTGCGACGCACTGCATGGAGAGCTTTGTTGAAGAGACTTTTCATCTCTGTCTGCGGCCCACGTCGAGACTTCAGAAGGCGAATGCGCTCTAATGCGAGCTCATCACTCTCCGGTGTGGAGAGGGGAACTTCCATTTCGTGAATACTGAGGGGGCAGAGGATGCATTGAAGATGTCTTGTTGAGGAGTAGTTTTGCCTGGGGTAAAGGAATTCTCCTGTGTATTTTGGGTAAAACTGCGCTTCGCCTGATGTTTCGGAGAGGATTGGTTATGAGCGCTCGATGGACCATCTACAGGCGCCTTGTCTGAGACTGAAGTAACGATCGGCTAAGTCGCCAGAAGCCGATATCTTGACAGCTGAGGCAATATTTTGGGAAACTTGGACAGGACTCTTCCTCTCATGATGGTTCGAGGGGGCCTCAGTTAGACTTTGACTAGCATCCAAAACAGGACCCTGCTCTAGATGCGGCTATCCTGCTCAAGGCCGCTGGCGCTAGGTTGAAAGTCAATGGACACCCCATCCTGGAAATGGATAGCTTCCTGGACCGGGAGAAATTTAAGCTCCTCCATCAGTGGAGCGCAACCTGGTTACGGAGAAGTTGCTTCGCTACGTTGGCTCGGGTCAGCTACCGCTGAGCTTGTGTATCAGTCTACAGCTCGGCAGCCGACGCCATCTCGCGGTACTGCTTGCGAACACCAGCAAGCTTGAAAGCTTGCTTCCACGCCTAATGCGCCTATCACACCCCCTGTCCTCCGGTTTCCCGGTCGCAGGGCTGCAAGGGCTTGCGTCCGCTGCGTTTCTAGGAACACAGAAAAAGCCAAAAATTTGGGGCAGTTCCAGACGTGAACTGCGCCGCAAAACCCTCAGCGACGCCGCCAAGCTGCTGAACCGATCCGACGGGTTTTGACCAGGCACGAAACCATGTAATGCCCAGCAAGCGCCATGACAGACAAGAGCTACAATCGGCAACTGCGGCTTCCGTACTCGCGTAATCTCATCGAAAATACACTTTTGGCGTTGACCGGCGTCGATAGTGCTTCATCCACCAGCATATGGCAGGTACGGTGAGCGGGCGAGCCGTGTGTCCTGCATATTTTAGTTTCAGGCGTGTTAAGCGGAACTTCCCCAGACACAGCGAAGAACACGGCCCGCGCGCATCACGTCGCTTGTCGAAAAATCGAATCACCAAGCGGAGAGGCTGCTCTTATCTCGGAGCAGCAGCAACAACAGCCGAACGAGGCGTTTCCAGCCTGCTTGGCGCCCCGCTGGTCCCAAAGCTGCGTAGCAAGGACGACCCGTAAAACTACCCTCTTTCAGTCGCCGATGCATTTCCATCTGTCTGCTCGACGAATGAAAACCAGACATTGGCGAAGTTTTCCAAAGAGGCACCGAACCTGCTGTCGTCAAGCTTCCCTGGGAATGTGTTCGACCACGGCCCCGTGCGGCACGAGCTCGAGATCAGCCTCCTGAACGCGTACCGTTCTAGGGGTCCCAGACATGCGGTTTGGCGTGCGTCCAAATGCAGGCAAACCGCTATCGCCTACGCCATTGGCTACCTGACAGCGGCTCACGCCTGATTTCGAATTCGAACGACAAGGCGGCACGGACAGGCCATCGGTCCGTGGGCGCCCCGCTCCAGGCAATCGCGCAACAACATCTCGTGCGTCCCTGTGTGCCACGCATTGCTAGTAGACATTGGATCCCATAATCAGACATCCTGGTCGAGCGGGAAGCCAGGGCCAGGGTCTTTGATGTGTTCCTTTTGTTTTGGTTGCGCCCCTCGTTCTTCAGTGTGTTTCTCCTCTCGATCGCGCAAGCCGCCTCTTTTGTTCTTTGACTCTGGCGTCTTCGCGTATTCGCTTTAGAAGGCACCGGCCGGCGGGTAGACGATAAACTAGGAGCCTCGCAAGTCGGCTGAGCTCTATCACCAGTGCGCCGCACGCAGGACCCTCCCGTCGAGCGTCCAATATCACCAGGCAAAGAAGTACGCCGCCGTCGCCGTGTCGCCAGTATGGCAATCTCGTTTCGGGAAAGCGACTGTATCAACGATGTCAACGACGGAATCAAGGATCTCTATCATGAGTCCGTCGCAGAGATTGTCCCGTAGCCGCCCAACACCCCGCAGGATGACAGCTACGACGAACATGACGAGAAGGACATGCACCGTATGGGCAAGAAGCAAGAGCTGAGAGTAATGCGGACCGCAGCCTCCGCCGTAAACACCTACTAATGAAGCGACAGAGAAATTTCCCGTAGAATGTCCACGCTGAGCTTCACGTCCCTGATCATGGCAAGCTGGGAGTTCGTCCTAATATCCAACTTGTACGGCCTCATAGACGGCGGCCTAGCCGGGTTGTTTTGGTCGTTCCTTTGGACCGCAATCGGTTTCGGGTTCATTATCGCATCGTTGGCGGAAATGGCATCTATGGCGCCCACGTCCGGCGGGCAGTATCATTGGGTTTCCGAGTTTGCGCCGCCGCAGCATCAAAAGTTCCTCAGCTACATTGTCGGTTGGGTGTCGGCGCTGTCCTGGCAAGCGGGTACTGCTTCCGGATCGTTCCTCACGGGCACCATCATTCAAGGCATGATCACCGTGAATAATCCGGATTACGTTCCCGAGAACTGGCATGGGACTTTGCTGATCTTTTCCATGGTCATCATACTCTATGTCTCTAATACTTGGACTGCAGAGTGGCTGCCCGACGTTCAGAATATCCTCATGATACTTCACCTCTTTGGCTTCCTTGCTGTGGTCGTCGTCTTGTGGGTCCTGGGCCCGCATCCGCCAGCTCATGCCGTGTTCTTTGAGTTCCAGGACTTTGGCGGATGGAGTTCGATTGGTCTGAGTCTCATGGTTGGCCGGATTTCCGCCATCTTCTGCCTCATCTGTACGTGCTCCGTCCCCTGTACGAGGCAATTCAACGCTCGCTAACTATTCCCACAGGCTCCGACTCTGCAGCGCACATGTCAGAAGAGGTCAAGAATGCCGGTATCGTCGTTCCGAGGTCGATGATGTGGTCATACATGATGAATGGCACCCTAGGATTTATCACGCTCACTACCCTTCTGTTCTCCATCCCAGACGTCGAGGTTGCCATCGACGATCCCACTGGCTATCCTTTCCTCTGGGTGTTCCAGCAGTCGATGCCGACCCGTGGCACGAACGCCCTTACTATCATCGTTCTCGCGCTGGTCATTGCTAGCAACATCAGCTTCAACGCTTCTACGTCGAGGCTGACGTATGCCTTTGCGCGAGACAAAGGCCTGCCTTTCTCTGACTGGATCGCTCACGTAAGATCTCCTCTACTCCAGACTGAGCCGAGTGCGGAAGCTAACTCGTTCTTTTCAGGTACACCCAAAACTCAAAGTCCCAGTAAACTCGGTGGTACTCACCTGCTTGATCACGGTCCTCCTCTCTCTCATCAACCTCGGATCCTACGAAGCTTTCAACGCCATCATCTCCCTGCAACTCGTCGCGCTCATGTTCTCCTACGTCATGTCGATCGGCTGCGTGCTGGTAAAGCGGATCCAGGACCCGAAATCGCTCCCCGATGCGCGGTGGAGTCTCGGCCGTACCGGTCCAGCAATCAATACCATTGCCATTTGTTACGCACTGTTCACCTTCTTCTGGTGCTTCTGGCCGATCGAGGCAGCGGTTACTCCCGAGACCTTCAACTGGGCCGTCGTCATCTTTGTGGCGACGCTCATCTGGTCCTTGATCATGTATCTCGTCAGTGGCCGCAAGGTATGTGATGGCCCGGTCATCTCCGTAGAAGGATTTTTGGCGGAGAGGCGGTTATTTGCTTAGATTGTTCGCTGTGTGATGTTTTTTGTGTGGGTATCTAGAGATACCAGGTATTAGGGTTTCGTCATGTGGATGGGTCAGGCGGGATATGGCCAGACCCGCTACTATGCCGCAGAATTTCTAGTGCTTGCTACTACAGGCAATAGTAACTAGTCGCGTAAGCTGCTCTCTCCCGATTTCTTCTTGAGGCTGTATATACAATATCTTCAGATGGGCGGTCATGGATCGCTTGCACGTGACCTGAGTCTTTCTTAGCGACACGAGTAATGACACGAGTAATTTTGGTGGGGTTCTCAGCTGAATCGCGGGAATGGGCCCAGACTTCACCGGACAAACTGTACCAAATGACCCCCAAGGCGAGGATCCGATGATCCAGCCAACGACCCCCGACCACGTCTCCGGGCCCGAATCCTCGACCCCTTAACGCTCAGCGCTGCGACAAGAGGTGACAGAACTGCGAGACGAGGCAGCGCAGCGCAAGAATCTCCTTTGGTGTAGTATTAATCCACGGCCTGGCGTGTTGCTGTTGTGGTTGCGGCTGGTGTAAAGCAGCGTACTCATTCGTGTGCCGTGCGATCGTTTCAAGAAGCTCATTCGTGAGAAATAGATTAAAAATATCGTAAGGCCTTGCTGGATTAACGTGATCAGGAAGGTTTGAGACGTTCCAGTTACTGGCGGGCTGAACATGCACCGGTTCGTATTTAGGGAATTCCCATGGCTCAGGTGGCGCCTTCCTAGGCTTCTTGCGTGGTAAGGAAGATTCTTGAGGGTCAATATCATGATCGATATCAGTAGAAGTACGAGTTCTGCCCATAGTGTTGAGAGATTTATTTATGTAGTCTATCTACTGCATCACGACTTCTGGTGTTGGTGGTGCCAAGACCGCCTGCGCACGTTCCAATTTTGGTCTCACAGCTTGCCAGCCGATGGGATACTACGAAATGTAAGGGAAGTATTAAGACAACTCAGCTTCCATATGTGCTGATGTTGGACATATCCATACGCTAAATCAACTCAGAAGTAGAATGCTGCAGAAATCATGCTGATGCCAAAAGGCCTGTACGATAGGGTCAAAGAACCACGCTTGCCCTCCTGCTCAACATCTAACATGTAATCGCCCGTATCACCCAGCCCATTATTCGCCACCGTATCGATCCTAAAGCCCACATCCTGCATAACATACCTATACAATTCTCCCTTCGCCGGCAGCACTTTCATATCCACAGCCTCGGGCTCAGTGCTCGCCAAAGGCACCATGACCATCGAGTTCGGCGACGGCAAGCCGTACTTATTCTTCGGATCGGTCATCTGGCTCTCGAACCGCGGCCACGGAAGCTTCATGTACAGCACCGAGCTCTCGAGTTCAGGCGGACACTGATTGCGTCGTCTGCCGAACACGTCTTCGCTGTAGTCTCTGAAACCTGTGGTCTGGTCGCTGAAAGCCCAGCAGAGACGGATCTCGTCGCCTTCTTTGATGTGCTCGCCAGCTGCGGTGGCGCCATTTTTCAAGATGCGCCAATATTGATACTCGTCTCGCTCGGACATGGCGGGGAGAAAGACGCCTTGCTGGTTGCGGAAGACGACCATGTGAGCAGGCGCTGGCGGTGGAGGCGAATCGGGCTTTCGCTCAGCGTTCGGATCCACGTAGGGATAATTGCAGAGGATTACGCGGGAGCCGTGCGTTAGCTGAAGATGGTCAGCGAGAGATGCAAGTATCATCAAGTTTAGAGCACTTACGGCATCGCTGAAAGGAGCGATGATCCTCCATTCAGTCTGCGCATACTCTTCGTTGTACTTTGTCCCGAAGTCTACCGAGCCGACTTTGTTATCCAGGACTCCCAGCAATACGGGTGCATGGTAACTATACAGTTCGTCAGGAGAGGTCACGAGATCGAATGAGATGCGTAAATTTACCTCCGAGGACTGAAGAGCGGTATCTCTTCCTTGTATTCTATCATGCCATTCCAGAAGTTACCGAATGTCTTTACGTCCAAGGACATTAGCCGCGGCGTCGCAGGAACTTGCGGCGTATGGCCAAGGTAATATGCTGCATCGCCCTGCCGGTCCTTCAAGGAGAGATTGTTCAATGGTGCCATTAACCGAAAGCGAGTCATAACCTGACGACTCTCATCCAGCTCGATGAACTTGCTGACAGCAGGGATCGCCTGGATGAACCAGCCCTTGACTTCCCTATAACCAGGGATACTGCTAAGAACGTCGGCCAGCGGTACCAGCGCGTCTCTCTGAAAAGATGGGTCAGCTTCGGTACTTAGCGCGCTGCGGATTCGAGACTCACGTTGATAACCCGCCAATATTCGTGCATTGTCACCGTTGGTGCCCATGCAGGAGGACTGTTTGGATTGGATTAGATTCTGGCGAGGTACTTGGAAGGGAGTTAGGGGGCATACTTGTTTGCAAGAACAGTATCTCCTCCCACGGCTTCAAAGACATTGGACTCTTCGGTCTTCTTGTCCGTCCTCGACTCTGACTGAGTGCTGCCCCATTCCTGTTCATGCTTCACACTACCGCTGACTCCGAATGGTGTGGAGACTGAGACGCCAACAGAGACTTTGAACTGCTCTTTCTGTTCTTGCTCTATATGATACGAGTTCGACTTGATGATCTTAGTAGATTGCAGCCTTCCGCCGAGAGTGAGGTTCTGACAGAAAAGGTGACCTATGACGGTCAGTACTCTTCGAGTTCGTAGGATCCAGTCACGGATTACTCACCGAAATTAGTATGCAGTTTCCGTAGATCATTGATATTCTTCGATTTTCTAACTCGTTCTACTGCAGCAGCAAGCTCGGGAGTGGGCTCAAGATCGTCAGGATAAAGAAATATGTCGCACCGCGGATACTGCCAGATCGTCAGTCTGTCATGTCGTTGGAGGCCTGGAGGGTTAATACAAGATATCTCGCCACGAGTGTCTTCGAATACGTATTGGTAGTCTCCTTCTTGGATGAGGACTTCGAACTCGCGAAGCCGGCGCTCACAGTGACTGAGAATCCGGCATAGCCAGCGGACCTTGGGAGAGTCAGTCACACGTCGTAACACTAGAGCAAGCCCGCAGGGTAGGTACATTGAAGATTCTGTTGATTGAGAACTGAAATCATTCCGAGCCATCGAGACTTCGAACTCGTGTTCGCAAGCCGTGATTTCGATCCTTGAATCGTCGTGAATGCGGTAATTTGGGATGCCAACATCCGGCTTCGTCCGAGGGATGGTCGCAGAACCTGTTGTAGAAGAACTGCTTTCGTGCACGGACGAATATGCATCTGCGCTGTTTGTCGTGGATGAATTTCTGGGGAACTTGATAAGCTTACGAAAGCAAAGCAATCAGAATTCTTGAAGCATACCCGCCAGAGTTAGTTATAACATTTGTAGTATTGGTGGCGGAGGTACTGTTTCCCGCAGTGCTGGACCCCGCGGTAGCGTCGCCGGCTGAACTTGTTCTCGATGTGGCGGTCCCAGAGTTAGACACGCCCTGACTCTTGTCATCCTGCTGCACTGCATTGGTTGATGCAGCCACACTCGTTGCGTTGGCAGATGGCTGGCCGAAAGTGTAGTCAGGAATTCTCGAGATAGGATCTTCCAAGATCTTGGACCGAAGTTGAAACGCAGGCTTTGGAGCACGAACAATACGATCCTTCTGCCTGTCCACAATCCAACCGTAAAAGACACCGCAGTTGCGCATGATTTTTGCCCATTGCTTATCGTCAAGGTAACCCGCTCCAAGCTGAGGATCACGCATTGCTGTGATTTCCTTGTCATCGATCATTGACTGCTTTGGCGCCTTTGAACTGAAGGTGTCCGCAGTCTTCTGCCCCTTTGGCTCGGACAATTGTGTGCTTATTTTTGGCTGTTCAGGCACGGTGGAAGGATTGTTGAAGGCCTGATTCGATTTATAATATACCTTGAGGGACGGGGTAGATGATGGACCTGACGCTTGCGTAGTGGTACTGGCAGACGTAGCGTCCGATGGCGTTGAGAAGTACTGAACTAAACTTAGACTTTCGTCCTCAATAGTTACTCCGGATGGAGTGCAGAACCTATGGACGCCTGAAAAAGATGACATAGATGGAATGTGCTTTCGAAGCCCCGCAAGAGTCATCTGTTTCACCGGAGGCGTGGTTCCCAAAGATTTGGAGTGCAAGAGCCCCTTGCCAGTGATGGTGGGAGCTGCCGCATTTGCTGGGATGACGGCCCATTGGAAGGTCTGGATGACAAAATCAGTTCGGTCTAGGATGCCTTCTACTGTATTTGCCGCATTGCGAGGCATAATGTAAACTACATCTCCAGCGGACTTGGGCTGCGTTGCTTCGCCAGCAATCTGAAGATATGCTGAGATTGCAATGCCATCATCAGCAAGTGAACCATCGGGGTAGCAGAATGGTTGCTGGTCTTGAACCTGAGCTCTGTCTCTCAATTAGTCACAGCCTTATGAATTCCACGTTAAGGGTGACTAGCATTACGGAAGCACCGATTTTTGTTCTGATTGCTGCCAGCGTCGTGTCCGTCAAGCTTAAGCTGTGCGATGATCAGCGCGGTTACGCACTATTTCAAGCGCAGTTTGTGTCGTACAGTGACTTCTGTAGCGTGGCCTTGACTTTCAGAGGTCCCTGGGGTTGCGGCAGAGATGTATCACCCTGTGTGACTCCGGAAGTTTGAGATTGGCTGCCATATTCAATGATTTTGTACACGCCGGAGGGCGGTTGACCAGGTTGCCCTCCTGCCGCCTGCCTTTCACCTAATGCACAAAAAAACATCAGATTTCGAGCCTCTAGGAAGATCATTTTTCAATCATACCGATTTTGGGCGCAGGCTTCAACGCATCACCTCCTGTATTGGCGCTATCCACAGCCTTGTTTCTCTCCGTCGGCTTTTGCCCCCTGCTCCACTGAGACCCTGCTGAAGGTTGACCAGCGCCGTCTCTCGTGGATGGTGCGGCATTGTCCGTTGTATCATTTTGTTGATTCCGTTCCGTAGGATTGGAAGCACGACTAGCATCTGCCATTTCTGGGCTCGAACTCTCCAAATGCCGAAAGACGGTATTTACCCACTGTCAGTGAACCCTCGTTCTTGACTTATCTTGAGGCGTGGGAAATAATGATGGAACAGAAAAGGCAGGATGGAGGCCAAGGAAAGTTCGCGCCAGCTAATTGCAGAGTCAGAACATCGACGTCTATGCCAGAGTTTGACGCCTGGTACAGTGCACAAGACCTGTTTCTTGAAAGAAACCCCTGCAGGATCAATTCCGATGATCCGCAAAGGTAGCAGCTGGACCAGCTATTCTTCAAGTCTTCGAATGTCGACTGAAGTGGTTACGTATTGCATTGCAGTATTCAAGCATGAGGCAGCCAGCTCCAGACAGCCAGCCACAGATGGACGCCATTGTCACATATCTGGACGCCCAAATCAGTCGCCAAGCTCGTGATGCAGAGAGGGATCAAAATTCAGAGAGTCCCAGAAAGGTCTCAGTTTTGTCCGATGAAGCATTGGCATGATGCATTAGACCCTAAGTCAGTTGGCTACATGACGCCAACAGTGGTAACAGATTTAGTAGTGGTTCAGCTCCCTCAGAACGTTAACAAGGCCAAGAAATTTGGCGAGACCGTGAGAGGTGGCGTGCACGAGTGCAGAACCTCAACCTGGGGACCAAGGTGACCATCTCCTGTTCTGGCGACCCCATGACCCATTTGATGGCTTGATTAATGTGGATGCAGCAAGCTGAGGCACGATGGCACCGGAATTTCGGACATCTAAGCGTGCATGGTCACCAGATGCTTACTTTTGTGGGTCGCCGAGCGCAGGGTCCTTTGGCAAGGCCCAAGCTTCTCCGGATCCCGCCTTTTGTCCAAGTTACAAAGGAGTTAGTAAGTATTGAGCGAACGCGCAGTAACCGGCTGGTCACCCCAACACCACCACAACGCTCAAACAATTTTTAGGACTTCGCGGCAGTGACTCCCTCAGCTGAACAAAGGTAAGTAAGTCTTGAAACAACTTAAACGATTAGGTTGTGGTGATATATCTTGCTGCGAAATGCTGGTTGTTTGCAGAGCCGCTTACTGCGCGTTCGCTTAATAGTTACTAACTCCTTTGTAGCGTGGCTAGCTGCCGCTGGTCCATGTCTGTATCGACTTCAGTGTTCAGCAAGCCCCGAAATCTTCAGCTGACGAATTTCAGGATGACGGCATTAGGTGAAGCTATCCTCGTGCTCAGACTGTGGTACCGCACAGGCCCGTTCAGCCTGCAAAAGAGTGCAGGCGTCAAGTTGCATAGTCCAAAGGGCGGTCCGATCTTCATGTGAGGCGTCCGTATGGATGGCCAACAGCTCAAAGGCCTAGTCTCAGCGATGATTGCTGCAGAACATGGTGAGCTGAGCAGATGTCTTCGTCAACTGTTGCAGTCTAAGACCTTTGTCTAGTCCCTCCACTCAGTCTCTCCAGTTACAGAAGATTCATGTCGTTTCTCGTCGACGGCAGCAACACATTTCGAGTCCTTCTCGCGCGCCTGACATTATCGCCTCTTGAAGCTCTGTTACATACCAATTGAGAGATTCTCAGCAATTGAGACCCACCATGGCGCTTCTACTCGCACCGTACAATGATTCTATGCGGTTGGGAATGGGGTTCAATTCGTATACCCAAATCATGTGCATTGATCAAGCCGTCGAGGTCACAGCTGCCAACACGGTCATGGCTCGAGCAGAAAACCCATCGCAAGTGAGTTCGAAGGATTTGATGGGCAAGTAGCGCAACTAACTTCGGTTAGGTCGTATCCTATTCTTCGCGGTTTGTGGAGAAACTAAGCGATGTGGTGAATTCCATGAACATCTCCTATGGCTCCTCAATCAAGAAAGGAACAGTTGAAATATCAGGCAATGCGAGCTCGGTGGATGAAGACAAGATCAAAGCGTCCGACCTCAACGCGATAGTTGCAGTGAAGGTAGTGTATCGATCTGAAGAATTGACTCTCAGATGTTCAGGTACTTACTCGTGAAAACCAAGGTCGTGAATCAAACTACGACCGTTATGGATAGTTGTCGGTTCAAGCCAATCGAAAAAATCTTGCCTGATTCCCCAAGGTTCAATGAAGTATATGGAGATTGCTACATATCTGGTGAGCGTGCGTCTCC
The DNA here is from genome assembly GCA_030247845.1 of Coniosporium tulheliwenetii. Classification (NCBI taxonomy): domain Eukaryota; kingdom Fungi; phylum Ascomycota; class Dothideomycetes; genus Coniosporium; species Coniosporium tulheliwenetii. The sequence continues at coordinate 98,781 of JAPDRP010000033.1, read as the reverse complement.
ACGTGTCCCACCATCTAATGCTGATGGACATTGTAGGCTTCATCGAGGGAGGAGACTTTACTGGCATTGTGTCAATCCGAATCCTTGACCGAAGCAAGGTTGACAAAACTTCAGCCTCGTAGGGCAACAGAGACTTTGGCAATAGTGAAGTCCCTGCTGAAATTCTTTTCCTAGGATCAAAAGCGCTTTAAGCACTGGCAGCAAGGGTGATTTTACCCTGGATTCCTTCAATGTCGCCGCGGACGGCTCAGGAAGCGGAGCTTTGAAAGACACAGAAACGACCATCTCTGTCAGCTGGATGGGGGGTGGCCAAGTAAAAGATCGTAAGCTATGAACGAGAGCATAGTCAGAGGCCGGATTCTCTGACTCCTTGCAGCTAAACAATTATGGGACATGGATTCAATGTTCGCGGCTGCTGCAGCTTTCCCGGCGCAAGTAGCTAAGTGCCCTCAGCGGACATGGTGAGTTCCGAATGTGGCGTTACCGAGAGAATAACCAATCTGACCACATTGTAGGGCAGTCCTGACCAAATACAAAGCAAACCGCAGCTTTGTTGAGTGGTCCGAAAACAAGAAATTTACACCGCTGGAGTACGAGAATATCGGCAGTTTCACCGGAGAGCTTTTCGAGAACTTCATGGAATATAAACTTCTCTAAAGAAAGTCCAAGACATGCTTCAAAACAGAGACGCCTATGAAGGTGAGTAACGGCAGTGATTTCGAGTCCGCGTCTGTTCGAGCTGCTGATGACGCAAAGTCCAACCTGACCGACATAATGCGATCACCACGGACGTGCCAACCCTGATAGCTGTCAGGTCGGCAATGCACAACGAGATGAACAAGATCGTGGAAGCTGTGAGTTCCGGTACCAGTCGTATCGGTTGATCGTAGCTGATGTTCTTGAACAGGTCGACGTGCTTGCTAAGGATCCTGGCATCTTGAAGCGTCAAAAATCGAATTATGAGCTCCCTACCAATCCCCTTGTCAAGAGCATTTTGCTTGAGGCGAGGTATGGTCGCTTCAGCAGCGCCCATCCACCGGAAGATGACAAGAGCAAAACCGCTCCTGCCGGGAAGTCGAACGATTCGTCCAGCGAAGCAGACGCGTTTGAAAAAGTGCCACGGCAAACAATGCCCGAGGGTTCAAAACCCACTCGAGAATTTGATTTCGATTCCCTCACAGCACCAGAAATCTGGAGCGACCTGTTGCCTCTCCCCAAAGCAGGTCACCTCGCCCCTGCCACAGCCGGCCCTGACCAAACTGTACCGTTAACAGCAGGGTTTCCTCCTCCGCCAGAGGCCGACAAGAAGCCTGAGACTGAGGGAAAGTCGGATAAAGCACCCGTCGCTGTAGCGGATCCCGAGCCTGTTAAGCTGAAGATCCACGCAGCCAGCTGGGGCGGCGCTGATGTGACCTCACACATGGATCGCCTCATTGGCGACGATCATCGAACGCTAACACTTGACACAAATAAGATCAGTATCCCTGACCCATGGTTTGACTTCAAAAAGACGTTCAGCATCTTGTACTCCTACTCTAACACTCCAGACATGTTTGTCTTGATTACGACGGAGGGCAGTGGGGTGCAGAAAATCACACCTACCGCAGCCAGCGAGAAAGCAAACATCAAGAGGGTCGGAACTGCTCCGCGACGAGCAGGCAGCAGTCTGTACCTTATCGCCGTACTCTACGGTGATGAAGTCATCACACTGCCGACGGTGTATGAGAATATCTACAAGGCGGCTGAAAGCAAGCAGCCGTTTCCCGTCTCGAATGCGTTCTTTGAAGGAGATCCGTGGGTGGGTGTCAAGAAGTCCTGCCACATTTATTATCAGACGGAAGAAAATGGGCCTATCAAGGCCGCGCACGGAAGAGAGTATGGCGATATGACTGTCCCATTGAGTGCCGAGCACCGTTTTTGTTCTTGTTAGAGGTCTCTTGTTTGTTCACCATTGGAACCATTGCAAAGAGTACTTGACTGTCAATACTACTCTGTATGGCTCTCTCCTGCATCTTGGGACAATACTGCTGGAAATCCTCACAATGAGAGCGTGAACACAAGCACGTCAAATCCGGGAAGTTGTGCAGATTGGCTCTCCGGGATGCCGAACGAACAGTGCCAGATCCAGAACGCGAGGTTAATCCAGAACGCTTCAACACGAGTCAGGGGTTCTGTTGCATAAAAGGATCATCCTGTCAATTCGGTACCCCAATGCACGCTACGATAGTTGCATAGATGCAAGGTGCTGACCAGAGGTGAAGCTAGGCTTCAGGTCATGTGACACTGCTTGGCACTTACTTAACCTTAAAAGTTTATTCAGCCAGCCACGCCTGAGCCATCAGGGTGCACATTCGCTTCTTGACAACGCCAGTTTTGCACCCACAGGCTTCAGCTCTTGCTTGTTGGGGAGTTCAACGCGTCAGAGCCGAGAGGCTTGACGCGTGCTCGTGGTTGTTGGAATCCGAGCAAATTTTCTTCTTTCGAGGACTAACGGACCCTCAACCTAGTCCGTCAACATTCCAGCTTTGCTGGATTTGGTGAGGAATAATGCAGCACATGTTACACAAAACGCGCCCTCGTCACCGGACCAATGCAGGTTAGGAGGGGTCGACATAACCAAGCTTCTCACGAACGCTGAGCTGAGCACCCATGTCTATTTGGGGTAAACAGATCTAGCCAACAACAGCACCGACATCATGAGTCGGCATATCAAGATGCACAGACTGAACTCTGCTCGCCCAGGCTGCAGCTGTCGATCCAGGAAGCAGGGGTCTTGTGAGACTGAGATAACACTCCTGCCCCGGCAAGCTCAGCTCGTTAAGCCACCATTTCCGCGCTACTTCGGCCACTGCTGTTGACACTCGAGCAGCTTCTCTATTGCTGCATCTCGAACGATATCGAGGCATAATATCGCTTCCTCTCTTTGCAAAGAGCTGACCTTTCCGGGCTCCAATTGCCAGCTCTCGGCTTTGGCGAGAATCACTCAAGAATGTCTCTTCTTTGTCGCTCAGTTGGTGCACATGTCCTTGTTAGAGCTGAAGGTCAATTCTCTTGGCAGTTTCGATCGTTTCATGGTGTTTTTACTATACACTGTCCCCTTCCGCTTTTGAGTCTGATCCTTCAAGTTCTCAAGTTGAATCTTCAAGCCCTGCTACTCTTTGTCCTCTCGCCATCTTCAAAGTGGCACTCTTGACACCCAAACATCACCTTCGTCTATCAAGATAGCTCCGCGGAATAGCAGATATGGCAAACCCTTCTCATCCGCAAAATCAAGAGACCCCGCCACATATCCATTGGATCTGGATGGGCAAGCGCGAGGTTCAGACCAGAGCGGATACGGAGCAGACCGCAACTGCAAAAAAGATGTTTCGGCTCCCTAACGTGTATGATAACGCACTTCGTCAATCAAATTGCCTCACATCGCTCTGGGTTGATGCCTTTACAATGGCCGATGAGGAAATTATTGTCAAGCCCATACCGAAAGACTTGCTACTGCAATACACGCATTGGACCTCAGATGTCAATGCTCGAAATCCGAAGAATTTTGGCACGATTACTATCATGCTTCGGCAAATCCGCGCAGCCTTCGCTGAATGGCTCAGAGTCGACAATAACAATGAAGTCGACGCTATGCAATATACGATCCGACACACTTGACACCTACATCACCCACAGGGACTCATCAAATCCTAAGCGCGCGCTGAGATATGGCACAGCACCTTACAGAGACACTGCAACAACGACTTGCCGCGCTTGTAGTGCTTGATGCTGCTTAAAACCTAGGCGACGGACAGCTATGTACAAAACAAGCAAGACTCAAGGAACCTGCTCTTCCTTGCGAGCCAGGGACATAGTCTGTCCGCCAATCGTCCCCTTGATATTACAAGCGTTCATCGAACTTTCCTCCAACCCCCATTCTCCTTGACACAGTGAAATACTATAAAAGCCTTCGAGGGCTCGCCTACATCTCCATAGATGACTATCTCGCGAGGGTTATTGCTGCCGGGGGTGAACAAAACCGAAACAGACCATTTGAGAAACCGTTTCATAGCCCCTTTGAACTTCCCTCCCTCCGCTTCTAACTCCTTTCTCTCCTCCGGCGTCAAAGGCCTTTTGGGAATGGGTGTCGGAAGGTCGATTTTGTTGCGAACTCTCTCGAATTCAAGATACTCGCGCACTTTCGCATCCATATCCTGATCGGCACACTCCGTGATTTGAGTTAACTCGTCCCACGGAGGTATGTTGGCTTTAAGAGCTTCGAAGATTTTTTTGAGTTTCGTCCCGTTGACGTAGCCTTGTTGCATCAACTTCCCGTTCATGTCGTCGAGCACAAGCGGGTGGTGGGACATCGCGGTCGAGCTGAGTGTTGCTGCAACGGGACCGATAGATAGAGGTAATATGCTCTGAAAAAGCGAGGTGAGAGGAGGCGGTAAGTTCCGAACTCGGTTTGTGGAGTAAGCCAGTCGAGTATGGGGGCTACCTGCATTTTGTACTTGACTGTATTACTCGACGGCGCGCGGCTAGAATTTCATGTGAGAGTGTTCAGCTCGAAGAGGCATACAGGCCAAGAGCTGAAGCGACTGCCAAGATCCTATTTCGTTGCATTGCGGGGAGCCAAGTGAGTGAGGGGATTGCAGAATACTCGGGAGAGTGATACCACAACGCCACAAGAGCAGCCATTGCGCAAATTAGAGCCACGCTAATGTGGAGACTACCTGGAAGTAAGTACCACATGAGACGCTTCAGAGATCTGGTCTCGGTTGTTCTCAGGTATCAGCTAGCTACTGCTAGTGTCAGCAGCTGAGAAAACTTCTTCATTCTTTCACCGACGTGCTGGCGCTTGGAGTACATTTCTTTCTAAGTTAAATAATGCATTGCTCCTGCAAACTAGAAAATGTACTGTACTAAGGTCTCAAATAGCTTTTCGTTTCGATGATGATATGACGGGCATTGATGACAGAGCGCTCTATCAACGAGTCTGCCATTGCGATGACGATGAAGCTCAACGATGCTGCTTTCAGACCCTTTCTTGTTACACTGGTCGAGTGGGCGTCCAAGTCTTTGCCGAAGAAGATTCATGTTCCTAGGCGTCTTATTCGACAAGCTCAAAGTATGTCGTTCAATGCAGTACATTGAGTTGGAGAGACTTGATGACCAACTTAGTCGATCGTCACTAGCTACTCGACCTACGTCCTTGATCTCGCCGCCGATATACTTCTTAACAGCTCTCCGGCCACTGAAAAAACCCTACTTACTGCCCTCCTCAATGCATTATCCAAATCCTCCGAGTACGATCAACGCGGCTTCTGGCAGTCCCCAGGCCGCTTCTCCGCCTTATATTCTCCTTTCCTTTCCCAGCTCACGTACAATGCACCCACCTACACAACCACTCACCTCATCCCCACCATATCACTCTTCACCGCCGAAGCAGTCTCGACAGCAGAAGCGGTGGGAGCCTCAGCAGGAGTATCCTTCGCATCTGTTTCTTGCGCAGGTATTCCTTCGGGCTGCCTGTGTTGAGTCGTGGTTGATGTGCGCTCGAGAGCTGGCGCTGCAGAAGACTGCTCTGTGGAGACCCGGAGCGAGACCTTGCGAGCTAAAGAAGCCGCCACGATATTGATGATGGTGTCCAAATACGGTGATTTGAATTTATGAGTGCAGTAAATGAGCTGATGGTGGATGCAAGTAGTCGTGCAAATGCGGGCAGATACTTGAGGTGGCTTCGATGATGGATGACATGATGATGGAGGAACAGTAGGAGTGTATATAGGCGCGGTCCGTCAGAGCGACTCTGTCGGAGCGCGAAGGAGACAGAGTAAACTTCAGGCGCTACGCAAAACGGCGGTTGGGAAGCAGTAGACCGTTGCAGCTTAATTGACGCAGAAGTGAAGCTGCGGTTGAAGGAACGCTGAGAGTATGATGCGTCCACCGTGTACCCATATCACTTGACGCTCACCATGGTTTACGTGGCTCTGGTTCCGTTTCGCCGTACCCGCGGCGATGCACTGACCGACTGCCTGGGCTGAAATGCCTTCCATTCGCTATGCTCCAGCGGCCCGCAAAAGCTTAACAGCGCGACTCTAGGGTCTCTGCCGAGCAGCATCGCTAGTACAGATTTTATAACCTTCGCCATGAGCGAAGTATACCCTCCGCAGGGGGCTAACCGGCTTGACAAGCCCTCATCCTGTTCTCTTCGCTGAGCTTCCGGCGTCTGTTATTGCAACGGTAACAACCGATGAAGAGACTCAAGCTATCATGTCACCCGAAGCTTGACAGAGCGATGCTTTTGACACTTACTAGCCTACCAATCCACCAACCCGCTTTGACCGAACGCCAAACCATTGTATGCGCCCGATGAACATATCCTAAAACTACAGCATTCTACACTCGCACCGTACACCTCGGCAGGGCGATCAAACCACAATAACACCAGTTCTCTAACAGATGCCTTGTCCGCCTCACTCCACACATGCAGACCCATATTCTCGAGCTCGTCACTTCTCACAACGACTGCGCAATCCTCCCCTTCCTCCTCGTTTGCCGCATCCACCGCCTCTGCCATCTCCTTGATGAGCAGAGATGTGAGCCGGTGGAAATATGCGATAACAGCCGTGTGAGGCGCCGCAGGCATGCTCTGCCGCTGCCGCCATTCTTCTTGGGCTTCGTCTGTGTAGCGCTCAGTCTCAAAGCCAAAGACGTCTCCAGCATCTCCTGGGTCCTTTCCCTCTTGTCTGCCATGAGGTTCCCCTGCTCGCAAGCGGATGCCCACCACAAGAAGCCTGAGTAGGCCAGCGCTGCCCAGGTGATTGGCTTGATGAGAGACCCGCCTATGGGTATTTCATCGTTGTCCGTGATAAACGTGTTCGTGGGAGGGAGAAGGTTCGTGCGATCGTCGTCTCCGTCAGATCCAGTCTCAGTGTAATTGGTGCCGTTCATCGGTGGAGCTTTGATTGGTAAGGTAGGTGAGGAGCAAAGGATATGATGGCAATCGCTCCCTGTACGTACATTCAGTATCTAGCATCCTCAATTGAAGCTTCTGCTAGTTATTCACTTCCTAAAATCGCTATGGCGTTGTTCAACAGCAGTCCTACCGGCCAGTATCCTATATTCTCGTCTTTCGGCTCTCAAACCACTGAACCAGACAACGTCTCTGAGCTTACCACTGCCCTTTCTGACCCCTCCGCACCCACCGAGCTGCAACAAACCGCTGCCTATAGGCTTAATGTCCAACCTGGAGATGCGCAACGGGCGGGGGACCTCCAGATCGACGTATTCTGGATCGATTTTGATGCCGCATACCTCCGGGGCTATCATAAAGGCGTCTCCTGGGGTAGCCAAGCGCTAAAGGCGTGGTGGTGGCGGTTTGGCGGGCCTATCGAGGAGCAATCAACACATAAGCACTTCTGGCTCTGCAAGGAGTGTCATATTCAGTATCTCCGGGCACCGCATAAGCGTACTCACTGCTATAATGTGATGGGCGGAGGCACCTCGGTCAAACGACACCTTGAGGAGGCCCATCGGCGCATAAAGGACGGTCCTCTACCACCTAGTCATAAGAGGCAGCGGCTGGAGGAGTCTATCATCGAACAGCTGGGTCTGGATGCTCAGGATCCTGTCGATCTTGTTATCATTAACAAGCTCTCAGTGATGTACGAGCATCACGAGTTTAAGAGGCTACTGATTCAATGGCTGGCATATGATAACATCCCATTCAATAAGATCTAGAGCGAGCACTTTCGAAAGCTGCTTGCTTACCTCCAACTGCGCGTCTAAGACTCCCTCCCTTGCGCTAACACTGCAAGGCAGTGGGTTCTAGAAAAGTATTATATCCGAAAGCCGCGTGTGATCAAAGAACTCTGCACCACGCTCAGCTCTATCGACATCTGCTTCGATGTATGGACCTCCAGGAACCCCCTCAGCCTAAATGGGGTCGTGGTTCATTTCATCAATGCCAGAAGGACTCTGAAGACCTGTCTTCTTGCCCTCCCTGAGCAGCAGGATAGCCACACAGGTGCGACTATTGCGGAGACGGTGATGGCGATCATCGAAGAGTATCAGATCACGGACAAGGTCGGCTATTCGTACTGGATAACGCGTCTAATAACGATCGATGCATAGAGGAGCTAGGTGAACGCTTAGGATTCAACCCTCAGCAGCGACGGCTGCGTTGTATGGGCCATATTATCAACCTCATAGCTCGAGAGGCATTGTTCGGCCAGGATGTTGATGTATTCGAGGCTGAGTCGGCTACGCGGCAGGAGTTGCTCGACCAATTAGCAATCTGGCGGCGAAAGGGACCAATTGACAGGCTTCACAACCTTGTTATTTGGATCTATAGGTCGCCGCAGCGTCGTAAGCGCTTTCATGAAGCCCAGCGAGCATGCCTGAATGAGCTAGACCTTAAGAAGGACGCCGGCGGCAATCTTATGACCCTAGATCTTATCCAAGATAATGGGACAAGGTGGAACTCCACCTACATAATGATTCAACGCGCTAACAAGCTCCGTGCTGCTATTGACCAGTATGTCGACACTGAGGAGGCGGTATGCAAGCGGTATTAGCGGGAGGGTAAGAGGATGAACAATCCTAACGGTCCTATCGTATCCTTGCTCGAAGACCGGCTATCCGCAGATGATTGGGACGTGTTGACGCAGTATCAGAGGATTCTCGAACCAATGGAGCAGACAACCAAGAGTTTAGAAGGCCGCCCTGAAGATAGTCAGCAAGGATGCCTATTCAAGGTGCTTCCTGCCTTTGAATACTTGCTTGAATGCTTTGAGGAGGTCAAACGGGAGTACGATCGCCACCCGGAGGAGTATTCTAAGGTTAATCTTCAGCTAGCATGGCAGAAGGCTAATTATTACTACCGGGAGGCCGATAAGAGCCCCGCTTACCTTACTGCTATTATCCTCCATCCGAAATATAAGTGGCAGTATATTCATAACCGCTGGAAGGATAAGTCCGACTGGATCGCGGCAGGAGAGCTTGCGGTGCGAAACCTCTGGATAGATCAATATAGTCAGCTGCCAGTCCAGCAAGTAAAGCAGCAACCACAATTCGAACCAACCGGCTTTGAAGCAGCAATGGCTAAGGGCTTATCAAGCAGCAGCCGCACTATAGGCAGAGATCTATACGCACAAGAGCTTGATGTCGTTGGACCTGCGATGAACGAACTCGACGAAGACAAATCCTTCACCGCTCAAACGCCTATCGCCATTGACTGTTCGGCGCTCGCTTGGTGGCTCCGAGAGGAGCAGCAACAACGATATCCGCGCCTTTCAAGAATGGCCATAGGTATTCTTTCAATACCCGCCATGTCCGCCGAACCTGAGCGCGTCTTTTCAGGTGCACGCCGTACAATATCCTGGGATAGATGCCAGCTTGGAAGTCGTACAATCGAGAGGGGAGAGTGTATGAAGAGCTGGATCAAAACTGGCATCACCCAGGGCATTCCCATTAAGCTGGTGGAGGAGAGACAGGAGGACGCGGGCAGAAGGGCTGTATGGCGAGCCTCGACACCAAATTCTTTGGAAGATGAGAGTTGTGGCGTATGACGTCATTTCCCGTATTCCATACGTATGGAATAAGCTTCCATACGAGGCATGCTCCATAATCCATAATCCATAGAGGCCTGTATGGAACATGGAATATGGATAGAAAGCCTGTTGAGAGGCTAAGGTTCGGCCTCCTTTGACAAGCAGACACAAGGATACTGTTAACTCTCATAAATATACGCTGTCCAGGTTGTCCCTTAAAGCCCACGCGTGCGTCCGTGGCAGCTGTTGAGCGCCGAACATCAGCTCCTCGTACAGCAGCTTGCACGACTGCTCGTACTCTGAGAGCAGCAGCTTCGGCACCTCGTCCATCTGCAACCCCGTTTCCTTGTAGGTTAGGGTCTGCTCATCCACATCCCAGTGCACTTGGTGGGCCCCGACGTCATCCTTGGAGATCCTAAGCAGCAGCAGCCGCCACCGGAAGAGCTCGCCCACGGGAGACTCGGTGGTCTGCTGGAGGAACTTGTCACAGATCCGTTTGATCGACTTTGGCGTGTTCCCTGAGCCCTTCAACTCCTGACCGCAAGCAGAGGCCGCACTCGGGGCATAGGAGGATGCGCCATTGGGGCAGGTGAACATATGTGCCTTCAGTAGCTGTATCCATATTAAAGAAAGGACAGCGGCTACTTTCCACCGCACTAGCTGGAGGACGGTAACGGAACAAACTGGCGACTTAGAGGGCCTGCTTTTTTCCTTAAGAGAGACGCGCGCCAGAAATCAAGAAAGGGTCGCGACGCGACCTTTAGATGAGGCAGCAGGGATCATAAGCCGATCCCAGCCGAAGAGCGTGGGCCAATGAAAGAGGGAGAATCAGGAAGTGCGGTGCACCTCGCGGAGGTATATTGCTCGGGTATCCGGGCGGGATACCGGCGGGCCTGGCGGTTAGACGCCGTGCGCACGGCTGTGAGGGATAGGAGAGGGACACCGGATCTGGATCATAAGAGGAAGATCTCGAGGGTCAGCTTTGATGTTACCGGGACACACGAGGAGGATAACTTGGAGGGCCCTCGAAGTTACGGCAGCAATGGGCATATTGATAGGAGGGGCGAGATTGCGGAAGGGATAAAAGGTGTCGGATTAGGGAGAAGGCGTTTATGAATGACATGGTGGGCGTTGTTTGCTAACTGAAGTGAACTAAACTGCAGAGACGATAGTCTTGGGTTGCTTTGGGCTATCCGCCCTTAGAAAAGCTGACCACTGACACCGAGTGGAAATTCGAGACGACTTGCCCATTCGTAATGACTTTCCCTCTGGCCAAATCAAACGAGGCAGTTGGAGCAAGGCGCATCCACAGGCGCATACTATCCTGAGAGGCTGTATTTGGACGAGTAAATATGATGCCGAAGTAGGAATATTTGAGGGGTTGATGGATTTTTGAAGAAGTCGAGGCCAAACTGTTTTAGGAAAAGCACCCGAGTTGTGCCAAGGAAGCCCCGCGTATTGTTGTTTTGCATCTTCGACATCTCGACATTTTGCGGAACTTCACTACCTCCTCAAACGAATCGTTCCCTACATACACTTATCGGTGTGATATGAGATGGATGCACAAGAAGAGCCTCCCGACAGGGGCACCCCTCTTTTTCCGCTGGCCCCAAGCACCATGCTACCGCCACCGCTTCCGGAGAGCGCCCACGGATCAAGCTCGTCCGGTTCAAGTCGCAAGCGCAAGAGGACCCAGCTGCATTCGCAAGCCTCTTCGGTCGCATCCAGCGCCGACGGCTCGAGGCGAGGCATCGCCTTCTCGTCGGCAACCAGGGATAAAGTAAAGCGGCTCAACAGCGGAGATGCTTGTTGGCATTGCGGAGCTTCGCCGGTTGATATCTGTCATATATCACCAAGAATGACCGTCAGGTGCGTTCCATCCAATCCCTCTGTGTGGTGTTGGACCACACTGACTTGTCGGTAGTTTGAGCTTAACAAATCGGCCGGACTCCTCAACATCGGCAGTCTTGCCGACGATGCCAACGCCGTCCCTCTCTGCCCTCTCTGTCATCGCAACTTCGACGACCTCATCAACCCCGGTTTCATATTCTTCCCATGCGACATTGTCTTCTTCGAGACCTTCGAACAAGCGGACTTTCGACGGCGGAGGGAGCGATACTTCACAACGCGAACTCCCGTCCAGCGGATAACGCCGACCGGCGAGGATTATCGCGCCCACCAGCTCCGAGCCGGGCAGATCGAGGAGGACGTCAACGGCGGGCTATACCAGCGATACATGTTGTATGACTACCTTCCCAAGTACCGATGCTGCGCTGCTGTGAACCGTGTCGGCCAGGTGGTTGAGGCTGCCCGTTGGCACGGTGATCCCATGGCTGCGCTCCATAGGAGCTTTGCGGCATTGTCCTCCACCGTCCTGCGGGGCTTACCTCTCGATAAGCGCATGGAGTTACAGGAGCTGCAGAACCTGTACATACAAAACGATGCAAGCTACATGACGCCGGGCGCGCAGGATGAACACCTGGACCACCCCGGATCTCCGCGACATTCGTTCGAATCATCAGGAGGATTCCCCGGCAGCCATGGACATGCATACCGAGGTCAGCGAAATGTCAACAACAATACATCCGGCAGAGTAGATGCGGATCAATTCGCTGGCGAATGGGTAAGCAACGAACAAGCGCTTGGTGGCAGCACACAGGCGGCACAATGCGATCGGAGCCAGACGACACCTTGCCAAGGCTCTGGTGGTGGGAGTCGCGGCTTTCGGCATCAAGAGGAACCTCGAAACCAAGTCTGTGAGAAGGACAAGGTACCAGGTCCGAAGGTAAGCCGACAATCTGCTCCGGAGCAGACTCTTGGGGTATATTGACCGCTGACTTGCTTTCTTCAGTACTTACAGTATGACTCGACCCAAGAACCACCTCAAGTGCCAACACCGCAGCCCTCGCCACAACTTTCATCACAACAAGAATTCCCACCTCCATTTGATAAATATTCGGCCTTACTTGGTCCTGGTAGTAGGGCTGTCACAGGTGCTACTTCTAGAAGTGCTATTTCGGAGCCATTGGTCCATAGCAATCTGCGAAGCGTATCGGGAACGCCTCCATCCACGACTGAGTCCCAGGGAAAGTCTCAAATTTACACACGTCCTGAACGCAAACTCGCACAATCACAATCGTGGACAAGACATGCGAAGCGCGTGCGAAGTCCAGATTTGCACGCTTCCAACCATTCGGAACAAGTACACTTTTTAGAGAAAGAAATCAGACGGAAACGCGGCAGATACCATTCGTATAAAGATGTCCCAGATGACGCGCACGTTTCCAATGCCGTATGGCGCTGGGGGCCGACGAACACAGCCCAGGACGCCTTGAATTTCTTCAGCGACGTGCAGAATTACAGCGAGAAGCTGACATAATCTAGCCTCAAGGAGCGTCGACGGAGTGTCCAGTTCAGGGCTAGTGATTGAAGTGCCGCCGCCATCAACCTTCTAGTACTGATGTGGAGGTCCATGAGCCCACGACTGTAGATGCACATCATCATAGAAATGTTCAAAGTGTCGTCTGCTTCGATGGTTATGCGTTCGCGACAGATGACGATCCATACTCTCCTGGCTGGCGGTCAAGTAGTCGCACAGCTTGCAGGCATAGCCTCGCTTGGTCTTTAAATCAGCGTGGGCGATTGATCCATTAGGGCGAGATGGTAGCCTAGGAGGATCTAATAATTGCAAAGAATATACATAAGACGTGATACCGATGCACGCCTCTTTGGGGACTTGGTGTTTCTCCCATAGATGTGAAGTCACTTGACATCCCGAATATGCCAAAGCGCAGCCGCAGACTTCGCATATAAGTGCTCGGTATTCTGGGTTGATGGTGAGCCCGAGACGTCTAAGACGGTCGAATGCGTGCATGGTGGAAAGGATGTGTAATTGTACTATCGGAGAGTCCTCAGGGAAATGAGGCAAGATACGATGCTGAGGCGACGCGGTGCAACGCGACTAATATGACGCGCGTGCACGGGACTCTTATGAGAGCTTGGGAATGGGGAGGTCTGTGGGCGTGCACGGGCAAGTGCACGGACAGAAATCGCGCAATGGGAGGTATTCCAGAGAGGACTAGGAGCAGTAGTAGTAGTAGTAGTAGTAGTAGTAGTAGTAGTAGTAGTAGTAGTAGTAGTAGTAGTAGTAGTAGTAGGAGGCTAAAGAGGATTCCATGTTGGCTGTACGCCAGGCGAGAAAGTGTGCCTAAACAGTCTTCGCTTTTGATTGGGTATTGGTCCAGCGAAGTTTTTGGTCACTGTCTGGTCCGGTTCTGGTCCAGTTTTTTTAAGACTATGCGGGCGTCACCTAGAAGCGACCGTCACCCACCACGGTCCCCACAAAGCTGCAACTGTTGCACGCAACAGATATACCTGCCGCAGCTCCGCAGCTGGGAATCACGTGTATTACGAGTCTTGGCATGACGGTATCGAACTGGTGCTAATATCACGAAATCGCCAGCTGCCACGTCCTCCACCGCGTCCATTGCCACCTGAAACCCCCATATACCTCCTCTCCTCCCCCTCCCCCTTGGCCCTTGCCGCCGTGGAATCCTCGCCGCGCCGCCGCATCGCTCCTCCGGAGTCCCACCGCCGTCGAAACCACCCACCCACCGCGCTTACCGTCCTCTGCCAGGGCCCTCCCCAAACACAATCAAGAAGAGGACAGATCTTTCTTCAGCCAACTCATTGCTCACCCCTAGTGGAGGAAAATAAGGGAGGGAGGATACAGGTGGAGCAGGAGTATTTATAGGAGGTCCTACTGCTACTGCCCTACCACTGCTTCACCCACCGCGTCCCGTCCTCCGGGTGGTTTCACTTGTTGCGAATATTCTCACGTCTAAGGAAGCTTTGGAGCCGGACCGAAGGAGAGAGCGAGACGTTTTGACATGGCGTCTCAACGGGGCAGAGCGGGCATCTACCCTAGCCTATCGCCAGAAATCTGGGATATGATCCTCGCAGAGCTCGATCAGGCGGCCAGGAAGCAACTTCGTCTCTCAAGTAAGGAATTCTGCAGAATGGCGACGCCCAGCTTCTTCGAGACGATATGGTTCGACCTGGACGAGGGCGGCCTGGACAGCCTCATCCCTATCGCCTCTCACCACGAACACCGCCGGCACGTCCGGACCCTAGTGCTTCAACGGAGGCGAGGCTTGAGGGACTTTGGCGGCTTTGAGACTTAGGAGAGCAGCGTCATCTACGAGCAGGAGTACTCCGAGATAGAAGCCGACGAAGATGATGACGACGTTAGCAAAGGCGAGGAGGATCTTATGTCAAGGCAAGAATGGCTCGCCTTATCGGTGGACGAGCGACGCTGGCTCTACCAGGAGTACAAGGCTGACCGTGCGGCTATGCAGGAGCAGACGCGCCGTCTAACCTGCAGCATCCATTCTCGAGCCCCGGGCTGCACCGGTGTTTCAGAACCCGTCCATCCAGAGAGGTTAGAGAAAGAGGGGACAATGCGGTTAACCCTAGAGCGTTTCGAAGAGGCCGTTGTAGGCTTAACGGGGCTAAAGACCTTCACACACAGGCCTGCCTTCCTTGTCGACGACCGTTGGGCCATATGCTGGCGGCGCCTGCGCTTCTCGCCCATCGGGTTCCTCATCAACACTGACGACGAAGAAGATGAGGAAATAGAGGCGCTGCAGTTATCCCTTGCGCTCCGGGCCCTCGGTCTGGCCAACCACTTCAGCCGGAGTCTCCACCCTATAGAACTTTACGTCGGTGGGGCCGCCTTCTGGGGCGCTGCTAGCCTTGGGCGCCTGTGGGACCCGGACCAGACTGTGCGGCTCCGGAGCCAATGGCAACTACACTTACAGTCGTTCGAGGCACAAGCCGAGGAGGAGCTTACGGACTGGATATTTAGCACAGGCGGCCAAAGGCTAGCGCGCCTCCGAGAGGAACAATTTTTGAGGCAGCTATTTGTGATGGAACACGCCTTCGTTTATTTGACCCACCTCGACTACGAGGTCTGTGGCGAACCGGAGGGGGCCCTAACCATTACTGCTCGGCCTCTGGCAGAGTTTCTGAAGCGCGGTGGAAGCCTTGAGCGAGTGCGCCTAGTCTTCTACTGGATGGTTGACGGGGTGCCATCCCGCGCCTACCCCGGCCTTAGCCGGCGGGCGAGCAAAGCTGCGGGCGACCTGTTCGGCCAGCTTGCTCGGTACGGCTGCTGGCCGAGGATCCGGGAGCTCGAACTGTCGGTTGTGACGGACGAGGACGCCCTCATGGCCTTCCTCTCAACACTGGCCCCGACTCTGCGCCGGCTCACGCTCAGCCACGTAGCGCTGGTGCCCGCCGGCGGCCGGTGGGAATCTGTGCTAACAAGGTTGGCTGGCGCGCTCTGCCTGGATGTCGTGGAACTTAGCTCACTTGAAGATGATGGCTGTCCCGAAGGCAGACTTGTCCTTAAGCTGACGGCACCGGCCTGGCCAGGATGGGATCAGGAACGCGTCTGCTACCGTCACTACGAGAGCGCCATCTCTGACTACGTCCTCGGCCGGTCCGCGGTGCTGGCCCCAATATGCCCGAAGGCTTTTTCCGACAGCATCTCCAGGCCTGCGAGCAAGCTAGGACAATGTACATTCAGGCCCTGGCTGCCAATAGACATTCTAAACAGGGAGAAAGAAGAGATTGGGCAAGGCTGCTGGCAAGTCATGTCTAGTTAGGACGAGCAAACATCAAAATCCTTAACGAAGCGCAGCGCTGTATGGGAAATCGCGACTTGTATAATCCGCGGAACCGTAAATCTAGTTGGGTATTGCATTAGATGCCCCCATTGTTTAACCTTGTTGGCGATGCCTGCTGCCTCACCGTCGCTGCACCTATGCTGTTGCCCCTTTAAAGTGCGGACTCAACATGCTCTGGCCAAACTGCATGTCGGCACGTTTCGGCTATGCAAATTGTTACGGAGCAATGCGTTGCCGGATGCTGGCGTCTCGGTAATCACGTATGATTGTCCTAACATCTTGCGCGGCTTCTTCTATGCCTCTCCCGTATAGCAATCCTCTGACGGCTGCCGTATGGCTGGTCTGCTTGGCGATAATATCAATCAGCTTCTCCCTCCTCGGTTTGCCCCTTTCGTTGCTCTCGTCATCCTTCTCATATCCTAACAACCTATGTCCTGCGAACTGCTCCCCACCAATTCGTTTGTCGGCGATGGCAACGGCACATTGGCGATACGACGCGATGTTCAACGCGACGCCCAACCCGATCATACTCTCCCTTTTGATCGCCTAACGGAACCGGGTCGGTGTCCACTTGTTCCCATCCAGCTCCTTATCCCACACGAAACCCGGCTTCTTTTCCGACCCGTTGAGGGCGAACAGCAAATGCCTGATGAACGGGTCGACCAACCACGCGAAATACGCAAACGTCTCGGCCACCTCACGCGGCAAATATCGGTGGACGTTCTTCACGTTCCCGCTGTTGTTGTAACCCTTATGGTAACTGGCGACAAACTTGACCATGCCACCCTCGATGGACATGTTCCGCTGACCTCCATTCACGGTGTTGCAAACCCGCAAGCTGAACAGCTCCGGGATACGCGCCGGCTGGCCTGCTGTCAAATGGACGATGACGGCTTCTTTCTCCTTATACTGACCCACCTTCCGCCGGTACGCCTCGACGCCGTCCTTCTTGATGATCAACCCTTCTTCCTCCCCTTGCCGCGGCGATGTGCGGTAAAATTGACCTCGCTTCTCGTCGTCGCTCATGATCCGCTCGAACAACCAATCCTCTCCGTCGACGTCGAACTTGTTGCGCTCGTCATGGACGAAAAAATGGCCGTCCCTCAAATCGGCCGGATTGTCTCGCAACCGGTCCCAATCGATCGCTGGCAACTGGTGCTGTTCCTCCGGCTTCATCATCATCAACTCCTCCGCCAGAAATCGACGGCATTCCTCTGCCAGCCCGTGCACCCACGCGCGGTACTGGCTTATGGTGAACTCGATGTTCTGGTAATGCAACGTCTCCCCCTCCCACCAAATGCTCCTTGGGCTGTCGTCGTGTATCGAATCTTCAACCCGTACGTGCGGACGTCGTAGATCCAACTCGTCGGCGTCGGCTCGCTCCTAACCATGAACCTACACACCATCTTCTTCACGCGATGCCAACACCTTCCGTCCCTACTGGCCCGCCCTCTGATACGCCTTTTCCACGACCGCCATACGGGACAACTTGACCACGGCCGACAACTTGGGCGTGTAATCCATCGCGCCCTGCCACGTGCCGTCCTTTGTAATCCCCAACACGGCCAATCCGCTGGCCAACGCGTTGTTGTAATCGTCGTCTTCTACGACATGGTCCAACAACGCAATCCAAAACGACAAGCACGCGCGGTCAACGGATGACCTGCTCTCCTCCTCCTCCTCCTCCTCGTCGACGGCTTCGTCTCCGTCTTCCTCTTCATCCCCACCCCCTCCCCCTGTTCCTCCTCTTCAACCCCGTCAAACCGCTCCTCCTCCTCTTCCAACTCGTCCTCTTCTTCCTCGTCTAACTCGTACTCCAAATCCCCCGCGACCACCGGCTGGATTGCCGCCGCTCTTCTTCCTTCCTGCTCCTCCTCTTCGGCCGCTCGCACGAACTTCTCCAACGCGGCTTTCTGTCGATCCGTCAATACGTATGGCGGCCGCTCCCTCTGGTCTATCCTATACGTGCGGTAAACGTAACAAATCGAACGCTGACAAACCTGCCTGTACCGCACCAACGTGTCCTTGCCCATCCTCGCGTTGAATGGCTCTCGTGGTTCTTGCCCGCGTTCCTTGCGGTTCATCTTGAACCTGACCCTCGTACTTACCAGCGTTTCGACCGTCTCTATCGCCTTTTCAACCACGCGGCCGAAACTCTCGCACATCAACGCCAACACCTCCTCTCCCTCCTTGTCGGGGAATCGGGCATACTCAAGCAACTCGTCCATGTCGTGGCCCGCCAGATGCTCCAGCCATCTGACCCGCTTCAACCACGGGCTGACTTCCAGCTTGTCCATCGGCCTAATCTTCTTGTTCCTGCGCTCTTTCTCCGCCACCTTCCTTCGCCGCTCTTTGATCTGATCCAACAATCGTCTCGCAATGCTTCTGCCATCATTCTGGCTGCCCTGACTGCCGTTTCTCGCCCGACTCTTATCTTCTACCTCAAAATAATTCTGCCTCGGGCCTCGGGTGAAAAAGCGCTGGCAATGCACTCCTACTCGCTATGGCCGTTTGGCCTTGTGCGACTCTCGACGCCCCGCCAACGACCCACCTCTGCTCTGCGGGTTGCGCCAGCCATGCTCCTGTCGGTAATGCTTCTGCATCCGCTCTACTGTCCGGACGACATAACCGCAACGGCCGTTCGCCTGCTCCAATTCGCACGCCAACCCGTCCTTGCAAACCGGCAAGTATGGGATCCCGCTGATAACTCCTTCCGGCTGTACGAACCGCTCCAATAAATCTTTCTCTGTACGGATGGACTCACCTATGCGGTGAACCTGTGCCATAATCTCTCTCCTTTCCCCCGCCGGCAACCCGTGCTTACTTCCTGCCAAATGACCCTCTCCATGCATGGGCAACACGCCATGTCCTCACTCCTTACACACAAAGACATGGTGCACGGGCAAATAAACGAACAGATCGATATCGTCTACGGATTCGACGGCTTGATGCGGCGACATGGTGGTATAAATAATAACCGACAGTATAAGATTATAGAAATACTTGATACCTACCGTATGTACTTATATATCTCCTTACCATTCTTATGATGACCGCGTGACGTGACGCGACGCGACCGCGCAATGGCTCTCCTGCCTCTTGTGCGGGCAGCATTGCGGTCCATAGTCAATATGGCTTTGCGGGTGCTGTGCTTGTGCCACGATATGGCCTCCGTGGCTAGAGCTCAAGAACATCAAACTTACTCTAACTTACTCCAACTTAACCCCAACATCGATGGCGGAGACGACGATACAAGCCCTTTTTCTAACTATTAATAGTATCTAGAGGTGTCGTCTAGGATAGGCTAGGATGGAGTAGGGCTTCCGCTTAAGTCCCTTCTATTCTTATTATGTATTACGTCTACTCCTACATCTGCCTCTACATCTACACATACTGTTTACTCTTAACCTTTCCTACCTTCTTTTCCTTCCTACTCCCCCTTCTACTCTAACCTTAACTTCCTTACTCTTGCTTTTGGCTTAGCGCGACGTAGATATGTCCTGCTCCGGTGATTAAGCTCAGCCTTAACCGACTTCTCTATCGCTGCTTCGTCGTATAACCTTTTCTTTGCATTATCTTCCGCCACCGCTCGAACATCCTCGTCTACTAAATCAAGCGGCCGCTTATAGCTACTAGCTTGGAGCGAACTTGCACCTCGCGTGGTTGTTGTCTGCGCTGGAACATTTAATTGCGAGGCTGAAGCTTCACCCAAAGCCGCTGGTCGGCTAGGGAGGAATACGCCAAAGCCCAAGCATGTATGCCAATCTCGGCTCAAGGCCCGGTACTCCGAACGCATTGATGCAACATGGCCGGGAGCCTCTTCAATTCCCCTGGCATACACCGTCCCAGCAAGAGCGGAGGAGTGCGCGGCTTGTAAATCGGCCACCTTTTCAGCTTCCCGCCCGTCGTAATCGCGCTTAAAATGCCTGCCTCTTAAATGCCTCCCTCTTAAATGCCTCCGCGAGATGGCGATGGCTGTATGTCGCCATATAATGATATTCACATGCGTGCTTAAACGCACCCGGAACTCCCGCGCTAGGACGTTACTTAATCGGCAGCTGTCCCAAGACTCCTCCCCTCCTTTAGACCACAGGAATGACGAAGGTTTAGCTATTACATCTAGGGCGAGCAGTCCTAGCTGGCTACAAAAGGGCAGGACAAGCCAGAGGTAGTAGACTAGCAGTTCGCTCACGTCTTGCGGTAGGAAGCGGTGGATGATCTTGGTGGAGTTGCTTATGCTGTATCCTTTGTGGTATGAAGTGATAAAGCTAACTAGGCCGTTTTCAACCAAGATATTCCGCCGCAGCCCATGTGCGGTGTTGCAGTGCCGTAAAATCAGCAACTCAGTACCCCGGGCGGCAGTGGTGTATTCAATATTGAATAAGGAAAACAATATCGTCAATAGAAATCAATATTAAAACATTACTTTTAAAAATAGCAGGATCTTTACATTTATTGAAAATAAATATACCCGTCTACCAGGGATTTTTGATATTCTTTAATATTGATCTATATTGATTAAGGATATTGATCATATTGATATATTGAATACACCTCTGCCGGGCGGGCTGGCCGCCGGTCATGTGCATCAGTAAGAGTAGGCGTTCGAGGAAGGCGTCCACCTGCTGCATGTAGCGCTCCGCCGCGGGCTTGCTCCATTTTGCCACCTTCGGCTTCAGTAAAAACTCTCCCTGTAGCCACTTGTTGTCTAGCACCCGATTTAGCAGCCAGTGGTCGTGATTACCAAACTGCTCCTGGTTCCGGCCGTCAGAGAGAAAGCACCATCCGGCTTCGCTGACCGACGGATTGTCTTTTATACCGTGCATGTTGATAGCGGGCACCACATCCTCCCTGACCTCCTCTGGGTGCACGAGGAGCAGCTCCTCCAGCTGGGCCTGGGCCAGCTCTACTTGGTCGCGGACAAACCATCGCAGCTGCTGAATGTCCAGCTCGAAGTCTTTGTAGGACAGGTGCTGCCTATCGTCCGACCAGATGATGAAGCCGAGGCTAGTAGTGTTGTCGCGGACCTTGGCCCCGTAGGTACGGAGCTTCTGCGCCCAGTTCATGGGGGAGCGGCTACCATAAACCATAAAGCGGTCCTGCATCTCGTCCAGCAGCTCGGCGGGGAAGTCTACCTCCCCCAAATCTGATGCGCGCACTGCGCGCTGCATGACAAGCATTTGCGCCATCTTGATAAAAGCGGAGAGGTGACTAGTGTGCCCGGCGGCCTCGTGGAAGCCACCGGTGCTTACGTTGATGCCTAGCACTGCAAAGAAGCCAACAATCACGCTGTCATAGATGTTTCCTTTTAGGGAGTGATCCAGCAGCGAGGTGCAGAACCGCAAGCAGGAGTCGTCAAGCCTTTCCTGCAGGGCTTTGAGCTCGGCTAGGCTGTCGTCCTTGCTGCCGGCCTTGCACTCTTCCGGCGCTAGGCCTGGACGATATGCTGGGGCCGCCTGCTGGGATATGGGGTCAGCGTCTCCTTTCCGGGTCAGGGCCATTCTTGCGGCATCAAGCACGTCACCAAGGGCTAGGGATTGCGTGTCCGTGAGGAGGTAATGCAGCGGCGGACCCTGCCGCTTGTAGGCTACCCGGTAGACGAAGCAGATCAGCCGCTTCCACACGTGCTTATACCGCTTGTAGGTCCCCTCTTGCAATTTGGTGAGGATCGGCTTGTAGGCGGCGCGCTGGCGGATAAAGCTGTTGACGCGATGCTGATCGAAGACGTTGACCTTCTCGTGTGCAATGGAGTTCCGTGCCTCCTCAATCACACGGTCAAAAGACGACAAGAGCTCAAGCAGAGGGAAGTCCAGATGGTCCGGTATATGCAGCGGCAACTCGATTAGCTGCGCCGTCTTCTCCAGATCGCAGCCGTGAAGGTAGCCGGGCCAGCGGGTCATCTCAAGCCATGGGGAGAGGTGGAGGGGGTACTTTGCCGCTGCTGTCTGGTCCGCCCCCACGCGCGAGAGTTCTGCTTTCCGTAGTTTCTGCGCCAGTTGCCGTTCCACCTGATCTCGTACGCTAGGTGGCTGTTGCTCCCCATTTTGGGATTGTCCGGCGCTTGCCCCTGTTTGTTGTTCGTCGTCGTTTTGATCAAGGCTTTCCTCGCCGTTGCAAACCTGGAAGTATTGCTGGTGCGGACCATTTACAAAGAAGCGTTGGCAGGAGACGCCCACCCTCCATGGTGGGTCAGGGCGCCTTTGCTCCGTCCTGGCCTTAACGTTCCCGCCGCGCTTCCAGTCGTTGATCCAACTATGTTTCTTGCGGCAGTGCTCCTTTATACCGCTTAGGGTGCGGCATATATAAGCGCATTGAACGCCGCCTTGGCCGTCCACAGTACACCGGAAACCGTCATGGTAGGTGGTCAGGCTTGGAAGCGGTGCAGAGCCAGGGCCCGGAAACTGCAGCTGGCACATGTCCTCGTCGGTCCATAACAGCGTAGGGAGCTGTCGTCTGGCCGCAGCAATTATGTCGGCGCGGAACCGTGCTTTATATGCATGCTTATCCCTTAAGTAGGTTTGCAGGTAGTCAGGAACAACTGCATAGCGGCAGGTTTTACAAACAAGAAGATGGTGAGCGGGTAAATGCTCAAATGAATCATACAGCACTTTCATAGATGCATCCATCCCTAAGAAGCGCTTAGATAACTCCAACCAGCAAAGCCCAATCGGAGGCTTTTAGTTTATGGGTAAAAAGGAAGCTGTTGGAAGAGAGGGTGGTGGGCATAAAAGCAACGCGTGACAGTAGGACGCGGACGCGTCCAGTGGGTGTGGTAATTAGCAGGGGTTGAGCGGGTCAAAACCGCCGATTGGCTCGTTAGATTGCTGACAGGGGTTCTACCAAACCAGGGCCGATTTTTGGCGGGATATCTGTCAGGCCCGCGGCTTAGTGTCAAGGTTGTGCAAGGCTTGGAACAAGGGCACGATGGCCTGAGCAATAGAATCGCTTTGATTAGTTATCATACAGACTACAGAACGAGGCACAAGGAGCGGAAGTGGATTAAACGGGCGCGCGGGTGATATGCTCTGATGGAGCGTCACGTGGCTCCGGGACAACCTTCCTCTCGACAACGAGCACCAAACCGTGACAGACACTAATCTAGTTAATCTTAAACTTCTACTTATCCGCCTTAGTAAAGTGACAAGCCTCAAACTTATAGATAAAACGATTAGTAGCTAAGCCGCAGGTATTTAGAATATTCTACTAGGTAATAAGATAGTGGTGTATTCTATAGAGTATAATAATATAACTATTAGAGCGCTTATTATCTAGGAATAGAGAATCCTATATTATATTAATGCCGCGGCCATTCTTTAGCAGGCGAGAAATATTAATATTAATATACTTAAAGGCTACACTATCTCTCTACTTGCGTACTTATAGTAGTAGGAATAGAAGATTAGGTGATACTTAAGATTGAGACAATAGAGAATATAGACGCAATAGTAGATCGAGTTCTAATAAAGAAGCTACTAGCTAAAACTATACACTATAGTATATAGCTATCTATAATTCGAGCGGCTATTAAATATATGCTAGTAATATATATATATTTCTATCTCTTTCTTAAAAATACCTATAAGACTATACTCTACCTACTAGCTAAACAAGCCGCTAAAAATAATAGAGCCATCTCTATAATACTAATTCTTTATAGTCTTTCCGCTAAGATAGAGCTTCTAGTACTTCTAAGCTTGTAAGTCGGATAGCTTAAAGAGTTTTATAGTTATAGCTATAAAGTGATAGGGATCTAAAAGATTAGAACTATAAAATAGACGGTTGGTCTTACACTACTATAAGTAGGTTGCTATAGCGGTCTTATACTAGTTAAGCTAGTTCTTATTAAGATACACGACTTAGAAGTGTTTCTATAACTCTACGTAATTTCTTCCTTTAATAGGAAGGCTAATCTTGCCTGTAAAAACTGCTGTATAAGTATAGTAGAAGGATTTCTTTCTATTATTAGTTAATATATAGTATTACTCTATAATAGAGCTAACTTAGTACTCTCTAAGAGTCTACTTACTACCTAAAAGCTCTTAAACCTTTAGACTTAGCTGTAGATAGTAGTTTTTCTTAGTTTTAATTTCCTTCTAGATGCTAGCTAGTTTCTTATCCTCTTCTTTTTTTTATTATCTATAGTAATAAGGCTAGTCTTAACCATAGTATAAAGATGATGTATTATAGCCTTAGTGGTCTAGTCGAATATAGTAGTACAGATTGTGTTTATAAATAAACTAGATACTAACTAGTCGAGGTCTATAGGAAAGCTTCCATTAATAGACTGTCACGGTTCCGGCTCGCGATGCACGACTGCTTAGTTAGCTGGTTGGATGTAAATATCAACATCGCATGTGAATACCTTCTCTTCTCTTTTTATAGAATGTCTTCATACTGTAGCTAGCAAACTGGGCTCTTATGCCTTTAGCTTCTGTCATATAGACATAGTATATTAGTAACACGGGCTAGATAGAGCGAGCTATTAAGTAATAGTCTTACTACGCGTAATAGAGTTAGCGCGGCTAGCTTCTATAAAAGCCTTCTTGATAGAACGAGCAGCTAGTATTAGTAAACCGATTAGAGATATAGGCGAGCCTAGGGAAGATAATAGTAACTAAGTGCTTTTAGATCTATAAACTTTAGATCCTTAGCGGCTATACTTAGTGGTTTAGTCTTCTATCATAATCTAGGCTCGTTTTTAAATCTCGAATAGCTAATTAAATAGAATAAGTAGTCTATACTAGTTAAATTCTAGGCCTGTATTAGCTACTACTACTAGTAATATATTCGAAGAGCTAGTGATTTTCTTTATATTATTAACTATTGTATTAATATTGCTAGGTATAAGTTCTAGTAAATCTAAGATACTATAGTGGAGGTAGCTAATTTAGTAATAGAGCGTGTTATTTAAGTAGAGAATTATAGCTTATAGTGTATTTAGTTAAGTAGCTTTCTAAAGGACTAAGTAGGCTGTAGCTACATTAAGTGAAGGGAATATTTTAAGCATCTAGGATTCCTAGTATTCTATAATTCTAGTATAAGTCTCGCGTACGCGATTGCAAATAGTTTTAGCCTAGTTAGCTATTTATTTAATAGCTATAGATTCTTTCTAGAAGGTCACTTTAGTTAAACTAGTCTAGTGCTAGAAACTATCTTAAACTATATAATTATAGAATACTTTAGCTATTTTGTTCTGTATATAATAGATGCTTATAATACTATTTACTAGATTTAGCTAGGTCTAGTACTAGTTGGGCATAGAGAGGATACTTAGGTTCGCCTAATTTCTAGGAGAAAGCTAGAAGTAAATAGTCCGGCGGATATATTAAGAGTTTCTAGCTATAAGCCTATAGCGGTAGCTAGCTTATATAAAAACTATAGAGATCGTAGGTGTATAGAGTATAAGAGAATTATTTATAATAAATCGATTAGAAAAGTTAACTAGGGGATTGCGCTAATTTGTAGGCGCACTTAATTTTTTTAATTACTTAGCAGCTAATTACCGGCCTAACTAGTAGATTCACATGCTAGGCTTCTAGTTAGCTAGTAATTTCACATGCTAAGCTTATAAAATTGGATTAGAAAAAGCGCGATAGCCTTAAGGACTTACTAATAATAGTAGCGGAAGAAGAATTCTAGAAAATAAGGTAAGAAAATAAAGAAATATAAGATAATAAAGAGACGCCTATATAGAATGGGAACATACTATGAGGGTGTAGGTAGTGAACACCGGTCGAGATTGGTTGTTCGTAAGGATCGGATATAGGTAATAATTACAACGGTAAATACTATACGTGGTAGGTGGGAGCATAGAGGAAGGATAATCAATATCAGTAAGGACGGTTGATTTCTATCTGAGATTTCATGCCGGAGCTACTATTGTACAAGTGTGTTGAGTCTCTTCTATCCCATAAAGCACTTGGAAAGAAAAACCAGAAAGCTAAGCCCAGCCAGATCACGTGCTATCCAAATCTCCCGCCATCCACCCCGCTATAATACTAACTACTAAAGGAATATAAGAGTTCGAGGCGGCTTTAATAGAATAGTTAAGAGTATACACTACCCGTATAATAGTAACACTCGATTATAGGCTCTCTTATAGTCCTACTAACTCTTTCTTTTTCCTTCTCTTAAAAGACTACCCTCTAATCTTTACTAAACTTCTCTTTAAGAACCTTATACTCGCTTTAGTTAATATTTGTATATAATACCACTACTTCTAATAAAGAAGCTCTTAGAGCGGCTGCGACTGAGTCTAGATCGTTTCTTATAGTAGATCGGCTAGCTAGATTAGCGGAGTTATAGACTTTCTAAAGCGCTTTCTATATAAATCGCTTAAGCCTTCTTCTAGGTATAGTTCCTTAGAGTGTAGTCCTATTAAGCTCTTAGAGTGGTATATTCCTTTATTAGGATGCGCAATAGTTATTCTATACGAGTCTATTCACCTAAAATTTAGCTTCACGTTGTATCTCTTTTTAAGCTTAGTATTATATAATAGAATAAGCATTCCTGCTTTAAAATCACCTTTCTAAATAGTATATATATTATTGAAATACCCTTTTCCTTTTACTTATAGGCGCTATATCTATCAAAGGGGCTTTTATATTACTATTCCTACACTCTAGTTACTGCGCATGTAATACTAGTAGTTCTACTATAGTTTGAACTAAATTCTAGGGTAGAGTCTATTAGGTCGGCAACATAAGCTTAATTAGTAGAACATACTTATTTCTATAAATAACTTGTGCTAGTGTTATTTCTATAGAGACACAGACTATATTATAATTAGCCTAAAGAATAAAGTGTAGATAATTCTTCTACTTAGAACTCTAGTTGCTAGTAAGTTTAGAGAGCATATCTATAATAAATCTAGAGCCTTATTCTACTATTCTATTAACTACAAGTAATAGACTAATACTACTATTCTATAGATTCTATAGTATTTAGCGAAGGCTTTAGTAAGTTTCTTATTCTTAGAATCTCTATTAACTACTAACCACTAGAATAGACTATATCTGTATATAATATTCTTAAATAAAAACTTTATAACTATAGTAGAACTCGCACTAGCTAAGGTTCGACCCTCTACCTAACTAGAAATATCTTCTCGCACTAGGACTAGATACTCGTATCTATATAAAGCTAGCATATAAATAATATCTATAGCAATCTTTTCCTATAAGTATAACACCTAGATATAATATAAAGCTTCGTCTTCTATTCTGCAAGCTCTAAGCTAATACTCTCTATAGGATTTAATATAAGTAGAAACTTCCCTCTATAAACTATTCTAGATATAGCGCTCCGTAACCCTTTAGTATATTTCTTCTCAGTCTTAGTAGCCCGAATTCTTGTATAAGACCTATAGAATATCCTACCGCTCTTCTACACTATCTACCACTTAATAAAGAGATATATTCTTTAAAGCGTGTCGGAATAAATGGCGGTCTTTTATAAGATAATAGAGAGTATATCTTTTAAACTTCTAGAACTTCTAGGTATTAAGACTAGGCAGACATTGTAGGTTAGTTAGATAGTAGATAATATACTAGAAATTCTCTAAATACAAGTTCTTAAGTGGCAGATCCTCGCTTACCTTAAATAGAGCAACCTAAATAGAACTAATTTTAGTATTAATAAAGTTCTTAATATTCTTAGTTAGTTTATCTTATAGTTTACTAGGATTGAGGGGTCTTTATAATAGACTATCCACAGCTTTATTCTTTCGACTAGAGATATAGTGGACCTCGAAATCCTATAGCTAAAATCTAGATAAGCTACTTTGTTATAAGAGCATCTAGTAAATCCGAAGCGGCTCGATTTAACTAACCAGAGTGTTCGTATCCGTTTCGATAATAAAGCAAATTCTATATAAGTGTATTTAATTCTTCTTTAAGGCATAGAATAGGCTTTAGTATTTAAGCTTTTCTACATTGTACTTTTACTTCTATCTTAACTAGATCCCGCTCTTATAGCAGTAAAGGTAGTGTTTTTCTTCTTAATCAACCTGTATAAAGGCTGCTCCCTAGCTATTCTAAGAAGCATCGACTATAAGAATAATAGGCTCTATATTATCTAAGTAATCCAGCTATACTAAGGCTGGTATAGTAGTTAGAGCTACCTTTAGTATATATATAGCCTCTATCTGTTCTAGTCTCTAAATAAAGTCCATTCTAGTGCGGAACAGCTAAAAAATAGATTTAGATAACATTGCAAAGTTCTTAATCTAAAGGTGGTAAAACATACACATAGACGCTTATACTAACAAAATATTGCGGTAGTTCTTCTAGTTTAAAATCCTGCCACCTTAGCCTTATTAGAATAGTAACTGTTAGTATTGTAAGTATAGCCTATAACCTTAATTCTAGATATAAGGAACTAACACTTTAGTTCTAAAATTATAGCTCTAGCAAGTTCTAGCTTATATAGAACAAGCTTAAGCTAAATAATATAATCTAGAACAAATCACCGTACGCTAGATAGAGCCTCTTTATTATTATAAGTCGTATGCGAACTATATACTCTAATATTATCTATATAGAGCATAGCTGTAACGGTTGGGGTCCTGATCAAGGAGGAAGGGAGCAGTGCCAAGATATAGTCAACAAGTGGAGGGTTGATATCACAAGGTGAGATCAGATCAAGTTACTAAGAATACTAAATTCTTATTTGAGTTGAGCACACCATTCTAATGAACGAGAATGGTGCTGCCTATATACTGGGACCCGGAGCAAGTACCACCGTTCCTTGCTCGGTCTGCTCAGTGTGCTCAGTCCCTGATCACCCTGATCGCACTGAGCACGGCTTGGCGGCCTGTGGTGCTCAGTCCCACACGTGACCCTTGGCACTGATCATTCCTCGGCGCTGTCCCGCACCTCTGTTTGTAACACTATCCCCTCCCTCTCAGCTTTTGTCCTCAAAAGGTATGTTCCTTTCTCAACATGCCTGACGGGGTTACTAAAAATCAAAAGCCAAACGCTCTTCTACCGAACGTCGTCGAGATTTGGTATCGTTTCTCCGTACCTCCGGTCCCGTCATGCCCACGCCTTGTGCTCGCTGTCGCGAGCAGTCGCTTTCCTGCCGTGTCAACGTCCGGTCCGGTATTTGCGCCGAGTGCATCTCTTCTGGCGCCAAATGTGATCTCGTAGTTACTCGTGAAGAGTGGGAACAACTTCGTGTTCGTGGGGAGGAGATCCGCCGCCGGCTTCGTGAGGCTGACGAGGCGATCGCCGAAGCCCATCGCCGTCGCGCCCAGCTTGCCGAGGAGCTGGCAGCGTGGGAGAGTCAGTCCTCGGAGGCTGTCTCTCGGGAGCTGGCTTCGATCGAGGAGGTTGAACGCCTGGAGCGGGGCCAGCCGAGTCCCCCTCCTGACCCTTTGATGGAGTTCCCCGACCCGGCGCCCTTCGCCTTCTCGGATGTGTTGGCGATGTCCCCTTCGACTTGGGGCACCCTGGATGGGCTACCTTCCGACTTCTTTTCTGCGCCTGCTTCTTACGTGATCCCGACCCCTCGAGGTACTTCTTCATAGCTTGTTCGCATCCTTCGAGATTGGTAAGTAGCTCCCACGTACTCTCCGAGTCTGGGTAGCCCTTCCATTTTACCAGAAACCTTTGCGCACCGTCGTCGAAATCGGTGCTGTCGTCCAGGATCTTTTGCACTTCGTATCGTCCTTCTTGTTCCATCAGATAATTGTCTGGTACACTTTCTAACACTGGTACTTCTTCAGGTGCTGGTTCCAACAGCGAAACGTGGAACACGGGGTGTATCTTCATTCCCTCTGGTAGGTCCAACTCGTAGCTGGTGTCCTTGATGTTTCTGACGATCTTGAAAGGTCCTATCCTGACGTGGTCGAGCTTCTTGCTTGGTCTCGTGGTTTCGATGTTTCTCCGGAGGAGGTAAACTTTATCCCCCTCTTTAAGCATAGGTCCCCTGGATCTATGTTTGTTGTAGTGAAATGCTGATCTTTTTGACAGGAACTCTGCATCATATTGGAGTTCTTCGTGAATCTGTCGCATTTCCTTAAATGTGACTCTGGCTGTCTCAGACATCACTTGGATATCTTTAGGTTCGTGGAACAGCTGTGCGTGGTATCCATGGTTGGCGTAGAAAGGTGTCATACCCGTTGTCTCGTTTACGCTTGTATTGTATGCCAATTGTGCCAATGGCAATAGCGATACCCAATTCGTTTGTCGGTAGTCCACATAACCCCTCAAGTACTGCTCTAGTACTTGGTTCATGCGCTCTGTCTGTCCGTCCGTTTGTGGATGGTATGCCGTTGATAGCTTGTGCGATAGTCCCAGCTGTCGCGTGAGCGCGGTCCAGAAATTGGATGTGAACAGCTTGTCCCTGTCTGAGATGATTTCCTCGGGCAGTCCTTGTGTTGCTGTCACATTCCGGAGGAAGGTGTATGCCAATTCTTCAGCGTTGGATGATTCCTTGTATGGTATGAAGCGTACTTCTTTCGTTAATCGATCCACAATGGTGAGCACGGAATCGTATTTCACCTTCGTCAAGGGTTCTTCGGAAAGAGGTAGCTTGACGATGAAATCCATGGCGACTGACGCCCATGGCCGTGTTGGTATTGTTGCTGTTTTCATCAACCCATACGGCTTGTGTCGGGTTGGCTTGATCTTGTGGCATATATCGCACTTTGCGATGTATTCCTCTACTTTCTTCCTTAGTCGTGGGAAGTAGTAAGTGCGACTGATCGCTTCGACCGTTTTGTAGATTCCTCGATGTCCTCCGGTCGGCCCATCGTGGTACTGTCGAATGATCTCCGTTCGCTCGGACTCAGGTACATATACGAGTCCTTTGAACAGTATCAGGCCTGTTTCTGATTGTTCAAATCCTTCGAGGTCTTCGGCTAGTGCTCTCTGAGCGTGTGCGTCTTTTTGGTACGCCTTCCGAATCCGACTCTCGAGATCGTCATTAACAATCACCATGGTTGCCGCTAAGGTCCTGCGATTGTAGGTAATTCTCCCATCTGGATGTTGTTCCAGGATTGAGCTGACTGTTTGGGGCTTCTCTCCCATGTAGTCTGGTCGTCTGCTGAAAGCGTCTGCTTTAGCATTTTCGGAGCCTTTTCGATAGTGAATTTCGAAGTTGAACGTCGATAGTTCCTCCGACCATCGTACTTGTCTTCGGTTCAAGACCTTGGTCGTGGTGAAGTATACCAGATTCTTGTGATCCGTGAACACTTGAATTGGATACTTTGCTCCTTCCAGATACACTCTCCATTGCTTGAAAGCTTCAACAATGGCTAGCAGCTCTTTGTCGTGGATTTCATAGTTCAGTTCTGGTTCGCTGAACTTTCTCGAGTGAAATGCCACCGGATGCCAACGACCTTCGTCGTCCTGCTGATTCAGACAGGCCCCCATGGCAAGGTCTGATGCATCCGTCTCGATGATGATGGCTCTCGTGGGATCAAACATCATGAGTACCGGTTCTGTACTGAACCGTTCCTTCAGGGTCCGAAAAGCGTCCTCAGCTTTACCGTTCCACTGGAAACCTTGATCCTTTTTCGTAAGATCGGTGAGTGGTGCGGCAATCTGGGAGTAGCCTCGTATGAACTTTCGGTAAAAGTTCGCTAATCCCAGGAATGATTGCACGTCTTTTACTGACTTTGGTGTAGGCCATTCGAGTACTGCCTGCACCTTGGTTTTATCCATCTGGATCCCATGATCCGTGATGATATAACCTAAGAACTCAATCTCCTGTTGATGGAATTGGCTCTTTTCTGGTACTATCCGTAAGTTCGCTCGTTGGAGGGCTTCCAGAACTTGTCTGACATGTCGCACATGTTCCTCCTTGGTCTTCGAGTATACCAGTATGTCGTCAAGATAGACGACTACGAACACATCCAAGTGTTCCCTCAGGACATTATTGATGTACGCCTGGAATGTGGCGGGAGCATTGGTGAGCCCGAATGGCATAACCAAATATTCGTAGAGTCCGAAGCGGGTTCTCATCGCCGTCTTCCACTCCTCGCCTTCCTTAATTCGAATCCGGTTGTATGCTCCTGGAATGTCGAATTTGCTGAACCACTTGGCTCCTTGGAGTCGATCCTGTAACTCCGAAATCAAAGGCAACGGATAACTATTCTTAATAGTTATGTTATTCAGTCCCCGGTAGTCGACACAAAGTCGTAACTTTCCGTTCTTCTTTGGTACGAACAGGATAGGGTATCCTGCGGGCGACTGGGATTCCCGTATGAATCCTTTCTTCAGATTTTCGTCTAGGTACGCCCGTAGCGCCTCTAGCTTCTCTGGTGACAGTGGGTAGATCGCTGACTTCCCTGGTGTCTTGCCTTCTTGTATGGGTATCGTATGGTCCCATGGTTGGTGTGCTGGTAGGGCTTCGTCTGGAGCCTCTTCCGCAAATAGCCTCGCGTAGTCCTTGTATTCGTCTGGAATGGACAACGGGGTTGTGGTAGTCGCGATCTCTCGTCGCTTGCTCCACAGGATCTGTATTTGTTCAGGATTCTCTCGAACTTCCTTTTTCAGTTCTTCGGCTGAGATTGCGCATATCTCGAGACCGTCTCCTGGCATGTCTTCGCTCATTTGGACCAGCTTTCCCTTGGAAAAGTCCAACGTTTGACGGATCCAATCAATCTTTGGATTTGCGTCCTTGAGCCATGGTAACCCCAGCACTACGTCGTGGGTTCCTGTTACCGTAATATCGAACTGCATGTCCCGGACATGGGGTCCGATCTTCAACCTGACAGTCGTTGTCTCCTGGTCTACTAATCCCTGATTGTAGCCCAAAGGTTGGCCATCTACCGCTGTTACTGGGTAGGCATCGAGCTTCCGTTGCAGGCTCAGCTGCGCTCGGTTTGCGAACTGTGGTGACATAAAGTTCGCTGTGGCCCCTGAATCGATCAGTGCCTTGGCCCATGATTGGCCAACTTGAACCCATACTCGTAGGTTCCCGGCGTACTTCGTCGCCGCAAGGGTATGCTTCTGGTATCGTATTCCTGGTACCCAGGTGCCCTTACACCTGTTCGAAAGTCTTGGTGTAGGCGCTTCCGTCGACCTTCTGGCCGGAAGGCCTCCTAGTTTTTGAACCAGAGCTCCCGGAGCTCCGTTCCTCCCCTACGTACGAGAACGCAGCAGGATTGACTTTCATTGCTGGATATTTCTTCGGGTCTCTTGCCGCATACTCAGCCTTGAGTGCCGTCACTTTACTTCTAAGGCTTCGGGCGATGAAACCTCCATCCGGAGTCACGTAACCTCCATTGGTCGTGAATCTCGATCCTTTCGGTGGGTACTCTCGGATGATGTTTTGATATTCTCTTCCTTGAATCGGTAGTTGCTCCAGCCTCTCATGTAGCCAGTTTAGCCGTTTCTCTGCGGGTCCGTACCGATCGAGGAGAATGTTGTAGCATTCGGTGTAGGCTTGATGGAAGCTGACCGCGTGTTGTACATCTATCCGTTCGTGTACTCGGTGTTGGGCGTCTCTCATCTGCTGACTTCTCATGTTTGTTCCATAAGCAGCAGACACCTCGTCCCACACTTCTTCCCAAAGTTCGACTGGGTACTTCCCTAGTACCAGTTCGGGTCCGAGCTGTCGTGTCGGGATCGTTGTGATCCTGGGGGTCTCGATGAGCTCTCCTTCTTCGGATCCGCTGTCCGACCTAATTTCCTCGAAGTCATCCTCTTCTTCGGGTTCTGGTTTGAGGATGCCAGTAGTGTCGTAGGCTTTCCCTTTGTTCATGACTTGCAATGCTTGTTTCGTTTGGGGTGGTTTCGGGAACCATCCTGATCCGTCTTTGTCGCTTAGGTGTATCTTGCACCCGTCGTCATAGCATGCAGTCCAGGACATCGTGTCATGGCTGACCGCGGTGGCCGCCAGTTGTCCCGTTTTCTTAGGACCATTGGTTTGTGCCAATGCTTGCTTCTTCTTGGGTTGCCTGCAATCCCTTGCAAGATGTCCTGGGCGATCACAGTTGAAACACTTTCCAGTAAAAGGTTTTTTCCGCGGGACGCCGTTCGCCCCTTCTGTGATCCCTTTTTGGTGAAACGTCCCGGACGTCTCTCCGTAGCGTCGAGTTCCATGGGTTTGAGCCCATAAGGGTCTTGGTCTCGTTTGGTGGGGTAGGTTGGTTTACGTCCTACTACAACCGGTGCGTTGTGTCCCTTTTTCTCCAAACGTCTTTCGTACAATCGGTTGTCGATGCGAATCGATGTACTAATCATTTCTTGTAACTTATCGGGTCGCTCGCCCCTGACCAAGTCATCCTTGACGCCTTCTTTCAATCCTCGGTAGTACTGTGCCGTCAGGGCCGTCTCGTCCCAATGGGTATTGGACGCCACTAGTTGGAACTGTGCAG
Source organism: Coniosporium tulheliwenetii (assembly GCA_030247845.1). Classification (NCBI taxonomy): domain Eukaryota; kingdom Fungi; phylum Ascomycota; class Dothideomycetes; genus Coniosporium; species Coniosporium tulheliwenetii. The sequence goes on along the minus strand of JAPDRP010000033.1, from coordinate 64,228 downwards.
CATAGTTGGCCGCAGACCCCTTTTGGGTCAGATTCATCAGTTCTCGTTCTGCAGTACGTGCCGCGTCGATGTCTCCAAACACTCCTCGTATTTTCTTCTTGAATGAGCTCATGTCGGAGAAGATCTCCGTTGTTTCCCTGGACCAGTCAACCTCCGCATTCTCAAGGAAGTCCCTGAGATGGGGCTGGATCCACTTGAATGCACGTCCCCTCAGATAGGTAACGACAAACATGACTTCATTTTCTTCTTGGAAACGATCTTGGTTGTGCCAGATGTACAGGTCACACTGGAGCAGCCACGAGTCGAGCTCGTTTCGCTCCCCATTGTACTCGTCCGGAACCTTGACTTTGACTGGCTTTGGTGCCGGGGGCGGCGGTGGTGCCTGTCCCCTCGATGGTCCGGTAGTTGATCCTGTAGTAGACATATCGACGTGTTGATCTTGGTTACTCCACAAAGGCGGTGCTCAAAGTGTAACGGTTGGGGTCCTGATCAAGGAGGAAGGGAGCAGTGCCAAGATATAGTCAACAAGTGGAGGGTTGATATCACAAGGTGAGATCAGATCAAGTTACTAAGAATACTAAATTCTTATTTGAGTTGAGCACACCATTCTAATGAACGAGAATGGTGCTGCCTATATACTGGGACCCGGAGCAAGTACCACCGTTCCTTGCTCGGTCTGCTCAGTGTGCTCAGTCCCTGATCACCCTGATCGCACTGAGCACGGCTTGGCGGCCTGTGGTGCTCAGTCCCACACGTGACCCTTGGCACTGATCATTCCTCGGCGCTGTCCCGCACCTCTGTTTGTAACAATAGCGATATGCAGAATAAACGCCTTAAGAATCTTAGTTATAATTCTTATAAACTATTTAACCGAATTAGTGGCTTTCTATAGTAAAATGATCTAGTATATAAGTCTATAGCTCTTAGTTATAAACGCTATAAAGTCTCTATAGAGTTTAGTAAGCTTAACCTAGTTGTATCTAGAGAAGAAATTATTAAGACTAGTAATTATATTATAGGCGAAAGACTTAGAGAACTTTTTTATATTTAGCGGTAGATTTGTATTCCTTTTAGTAATCTTATTAATATATATAGCAGCGTTAATTAGTTAGTGCTTACTATTCTTTTTCTTAACTAGAAACCAGGAATTCCCGTACGAACTATAGTAAGCTTTAAGCCAACTACTCTTAATACGCTCTTGAATTATCTCAACTATCTATTCTTTTAAGATACAAGGCACTATAAGCCCGGAACCTACTAAAGAGTATAGTTAATAGTCTAAATCCGCTATAGTAGTACTATATCTTAGAGAATGCATTTAATCTTATTAAAAGCCTATAATAAGGCGGTTTTTTAATAGAAGAGCATTTTTATAAAGATTTTCCGCTTAGTAGGCCTAATATTAGATTATACTATAAGAGTATCAGTCCGCTTAGAAGTTAGATGCACACTATAAATAAGTCTAGTAATCCTCTTATAGAAAAGATAATTAAATAGTCTAATCTAGACTTCTAGAGCTGTCACGGTTCTGGCAGGCAATGCACGGCTGCTTAGTCAGCTAGTGGGGTATAAACACCAACATCGCCTGTAAACATAGCCTTTCCTCTCTTTGTAGAACGTCTTCATACTGTAGCTAGCAAACTGGGCTCCTACGCCTTTAGCTTCTGCCACAAGAGCGAAGCGTGTAATCTTAGTATAAGCGCGCTCCTTCTAATTAAGAACCTCTTCTAGTGTAGAGCTATCTATATTAGAAGTGTTAATAGGCTGTACCTTATTAGCTTTTTATTTATACGCTCTAGTAACTAGAATACGATCTCGTATAGCCTCTAGTCAATATAATAGTGCTAGTAACTTTACTAAATCGCCCGGAACCTAACGCTTAGCTATTTGCGTCTCTTAAATTCTATACTCCTATAAGTCCACCTATTTTATAGCTTCTAGTATAGACACCATATTCACCCGCTTTAAAAGCTAGTAGTAGAACCCTTCTAAATTAGATGTAAATATTAATTCCTAATAGCTACGCTATTTTGTTATTACTATAGGCGAACCGTGATTTAGAAATGCTTTAGCCTATATCCGCTAGCTAATTATAGTACTAGAGTAATTTCGTACACTAGACGTGTAAAATTAAGAATTATTCCCCTCTAAATTATTTCTAACTCCGTATCGCCTATTCGGAATTATATTATATACTAGAATTAGATTTACTATAAATACGCACCTAGCAGGCGGTCCACTTAGTCTTTTCCGTCTATTTTATTTAGTCTAAGTAGGTACAAATCCTCCTATGCTATAATAAAGCAAGTAGTTTAATCGCTATCTAGTGAGGTAATTATATAGGTAACTCTTCTACTAGAAGTGCGCTTAGTATATAGGAAAGCACTATACGTATAGGGTTCTCTAAGAATAACCTTATAAATTATACAATAAACTATAAAAATAGATATACTAATCGTAACTAATCTAATAGTAACTGGTGCTCTATATAGGAATCTAATAAAATCGAGAGATATATCTACTATAGTAGTGATACTCTAGTTTTAGAACTTAGAAAGTATACTTAAGATAGACAGCCCTATAGTAAAGGTAATATTCTTATAAATAAGATTAATCTCGACCTCTAAGTCTAGTAGAGCTACTACTTAAAGATCTCCTATCCGGACTATAACTTTAGAGTAGAAATAGCGTATATAGTATCTATCTATTATTTCCTCGCATTTAATAACTTCCGTTATAGTAAGAGAGCTTACTAAGCTTATAGTAAAGAGCTTATATCCTTTACTACTACTATTTCTAAATAGAACTATAGATATAGTAGCTTTCTATTATTATTAATACAGCTCGGCTAGTTCCAAGGGAGCGGCTTCTATAGAAGTTTAGTAATCCCTAGTATCTTTATAAAGACTACTTAAAGGAATATAGAGACGGGTATATTTATAATTATTTCTATAACTATAGTATCCGATATATTGTTATAGTCGATTAGATTCTTAATATATACTAGCTTAGTACGAGGCTTCTTAGGCGTTTCTTCTAGTAGCTAGGTATTCTTTATCTACTACTCTAGTACCGCGAGTATAGTAGTCTCTATAGGGTTAGAAAGTGTAATTGAGTTAGGTGAAGCAGTTCTAGATATTCCTGTGATCTACTAAGGGGTGATATAAATATAATCATTACATCTTCTAGATCGAACCATGGGAAGTACGAGAGCTCTTTAAGATTCTTTCAGAATTAGCTTTTATACTTATATATTACCGTGCACTAGTTCTACTAGATAAGGTCTAGGATCTCTCTCTTTTACAGCCTAATTTATAGCTATAACCTCTAAAGTAAACTAAGTGTACTCTTTTTCTACTAACGTGTTTCACAAGCGAGTCGCCCACCCCAAGCGAGTCGCCCACCCTACTAAGCTGCGCGCCTTTACGTGCAGATAACTTAACACTACAACAAGCTATAGTGTTGTTTGCAATGGTTTCAGACTATTTAAGATCTTCGCTATCTTCTGCATCTACAGTTTTTGCCTGGCAGGTGCGAGAGTTGTGTCCAGTCTTGCCGCAACGCCCGCAGTGCCTCTCTGCGCGAGCCTTCTTCGTAGGCCTCTTACCCTCCTCCTGCTCACCAGCCTCATCAGGAGCAATCAAATCAAACACATCGCCTACTGTTAACGTCTCCTCACTCCGAATATACTTCCTCTTACGGCTTTTACGCTGCGTTGCTGCCTCAGCTGCCTGTCGATACTCAGCCATTTCCTTACGGATCAACACCACTTCGTGCGCCATTATAAGACTACTCTTTGTAAGCTGATTAACTGCTTCAACAATAGAAGCAGGTGAGGAGCTCTTGTGCCTTCGAACCCGATCGCGAATAAGCGTTGATTGAGCCTCTATCTCACGGGCATTGCTTGGTGTTTTGGCTTCCCATAGGGTGTCCTCTGGTGCAGGAGGTGTAGGCGTGCGAAGCTTCACGTCAAGCTTCGATAACACAGCCTCTGGGTCGTGTGGGACCAGCCCAGCGCCTCTAAAGCTTGCGCAGATGTTCTCCTTTGTAAACGCCTTGTTAAAGGCTGCTTTGAAGGCTGGTAGGAAGGTTTCTTTCTTGATCAGGTTGGTGTTGAAGCGTGCCAAGCCTGAGATTTCATCTCCATACGCCCGCTTCAACGGCGAGAAGCAGCCCACATCAAGCGGCTGCAGCAGGTGCGACGAATGAGGAGGCATGCAGAGAAGGACAATGTTCTCCTCTTTGCACATCTTGTGGAATGCGTACTTGTTGTGGCTCTCGTGGCCATCAACAATCAGCAGCCGGTGCGCGCCTACTGTACGCGCCTTTGTATGCTTGTTGAAGTGCTTCAACCACGCGATAGCAAGCTCGTTTGACGTCCAGCCGTTAGGGCTGACCTCAAGGACCCAGTTGCGGGGTAGTATACCCTCCTTATACCAGGAGTCGATCAGAACCTTGCCTGCGAAGATGATGAACGGTGGGATTGCCCACCCTGCAGCGTTGATGCCCTGAATCACTGTAACCCACTCGCGATTACCTGGCTGAACTCTCTTCCGTTTACTAGCACGTCTCTCTGAGCCTGTGACAACTAGCTGAGACGAGATCACGCCCATCATGAAGCCAGTCTCATCAAAGTTGTACATGTCCTCGTCCTGGATGCCGTACTTCTCCTTGAAGGACTGCACAAGCGTGAACCACGGGCTAATAACCTTTGAATCTTCGGTGAGGGCTCGCTGGCGATCGTACGGACGGGTCCATCGAGTTTTAAGCTCAGGCGTACGCTTAATAAAGTTGGTCGCCCAGTTCTTGCCTGTTGGCTTTCCGCCACGCTCACTCAGCAGATCATCAGCCATATCTCCCACCATACCCCTTGTAGGCGCAAGCCCTCTTAAGTCCAGCTCAAGTATGTATCTGACAACTGCTTCCTCCTCTAACTTAGATAGCTTCTTTGAGTTGGGCTCACAATCGCGTCGAGACGGGATTCCAGCGCGTCGGTCTCCGAGGGTCTTTCGAGGAACGTTAAAGGCTGCTGCAGCGCTTCGCTGGCTTAGAGTCGCATCGTTTTTAACTTCCTGGATAGCAAGCTGTAGTATCCCTTCAGTGTAGGTCTGTTGCACGTTGCGTTGTCGAGGCATTGTAGTTAAAAGTAGATAGTTGTAGCATTCTGGTGGGGTGGGCGACTCGCTTGGGTGGGCGACTCGCTTGTGAAACACGTTAGTTAAAGAACTCTTTATCACTATTATCTTATTCCATCTACTTATAGAAGCTAATAGAAGACACTACCGCACTAGGCCTAGGTATATTTATATCTTCTAAGTAAGTAATGTCTAGGATTCGTGCTATATAACTAGCCTTAAATAAGCACTATAGAAGTACTATTAGTTTAGAGTTTTATAGCATACTAAGCTATATCTGCCTCTTTGTATTTACGAAGTAAATATTCTATTATACTAAGTTCTAGAAGTTTAGATAGTTAAAGAAGTGGTAGCTCTCTCTATAATTAAAATAGGTGTCCTACTAAGACTAACGCGACTCTATACCCTTGCTCTAGACTTCTAGGTATCATTAATAACTATACAGCTGTATTACGGGCTAACTAGTATAGTATTAAAACTAGGGTGGAGCCACTCTTACTAGTACTACAGTTGCATGCTAGAGAAAGGTAGTAAACATTTTTAAATTAGCGTAAACATATTTAAGACCTAGTATTTAGCATATAATCTAAGGCAATTCTACTAAGCTAAGATTTATCTTCTTAAAAGTGTCTGTTAGCTCGTCTATTTCCGAATTCTAATAAATAGTCTTAGCTTTTAGTAGTATTAGCGGCTTAATAATCTTAGTGGTTATAGTTCATAGCCTTATACTATTAATAGAGCTTACTAGTGTTGTATTTACTAGCGTAGTACTTACTAGTATAAATAAATCGGCGTTGTTAAGTAGATCTTAAGTATTATAGAAGGCTTATACTATTTTAAGTATTAAATTCAACTAGAAGATGTCTATCTTACTAGCTTTAATACTGCATTTCTTTACTATAGCTTTCTTAGCCAAAAATGGCAGTTCTTTCTAGAAGAGATAGTTCTACTATCTAGGACTAATATTTCTAGCTTTAAGAATCCTCTCTAAAATACTCTAGGAATTATAGTGTTACAAACAGAGGTGCGGGACAGCGCCGAGGAATGATCAGTGCCAAGGGTCACGTGTGGGACTGAGCACCACAGGCCGCCAAGCCGTGCTCAGTGCGATCAGGGTGATCAGGGACTGAGCACACTGAGCAGACCGAGCAAGGAACGGTGGTACTTGCTCCGGGTCCCAGTATATAGGCAGCACCATTCTCGTTCATTAGAATGGTGTGCTCAACTCAAATAAGAATTTAGTATTCTTAGTAACTTGATCTGATCTCACCTTGTGATATCAACCCTCCACTTGTTGACTATATCTTGGCACTGCTCCCTTCCTCCTTGATCAGGACCCCAACCGTTACACTTTGAGCACCGCCTTTGTGGAGTAACCAAGATCAACACGTCGATATGTCTACTACAGGATCAACTACCGGACCATCGAGGGGACAGGCACCACCGCCGCCCCCGGCACCAAAGCCAGTCAAAGTCAAGGTTCCGGACGAGTACAATGGGGAGCGAAACGAGCTCGACTCGTGGCTGCTCCAGTGTGACCTGTACATCTGGCACAACCAAGATCGTTTCCAAGAAGAAAATGAAGTCATGTTTGTCGTTACCTATCTGAGGGGACGTGCATTCAAGTGGATCCAGCCCCATCTCAGGGACTTCCTTGAGAATGCGGAGGTTGACTGGTCCAGGGAAACAACGGAGATCTTCTCCGACATGAGCTCATTCAAGAAGAAAATACGAGGAGTGTTTGGAGACATCGACGCGGCACGTACTGCAGAACGAGAACTGATGAATCTGACCCAAAAGGGGTCTGCGGCCAACTATGCTGCACAGTTCCAACTAGTGGCGTCCAATACCCATTGGGACGAGACGGCCCTGACGGCACAGTACTACCGAGGATTGAAAGAAGGCGTCAAGGATGACTTGGTCAGGGGCGAGCGACCCGATAAGTTACAAGAAATGATTAGTACATCGATTCGCATCGACAACCGATTGTACGAAAGACGTTTGGAGAAAAAGGGACACAACGCACCGGTTGTAGTAGGACGTAAACCAACCTACCCCACCAAACGAGACCAAGACCCTTATGGGCTCAAACCCATGGAACTCGACGCTACGGAGAGACGTCCGGGACGTTTCACCAAAAAGGGATCACAGAAGGGGCGAACGGCGTCCCGCGGAAAAAACCTTTTACTGGAAAGTGTTTCAACTGTGATCGCCCAGGACATCTTGCAAGGGATTGCAGGCAACCCAAGAAGAAGCAAGCATTGGCACAAACCAATGGTCCTAAGAAAACGGGACAACTGGCGGCCACCGCGGTCAGCCATGACACGATGTCCTGGACTGCATGCTATGACGACGGGTGCAAGATACACCTAAGCGACAAAGACGGATCAGGATGGTTCCCGAAACCACCCCAAACGAAACAAGCATTGCAAGTCATGAACAAAGGGAAAGCCTACGACACTACTGGCATCCTCAAACCAGAACCCGAAGAAGAGGATGACTTCGAGGAAATTAGGTCGGACAGCGGATCCGAAGAAGGAGAGCTCATCGAGACCCCCAGGATCACAACGATCCCGACACGACAGCTCGGACCCGAACTGGTACTAGGGAAGTACCCAGTCGAACTTTGGGAAGAAGTGTGGGACGAGGTGTCTGCTGCTTATGGAACAAACATGAGAAGTCAGCAGATGAGAGACGCCCAACACCGAGTACACGAACGGATAGATGTACAACACGCGGTCAGCTTCCATCAAGCCTACACCGAATGCTACAACATTCTCCTCGATCGGTACGGACCCGCAGAGAAACGGCTAAACTGGCTACATGAGAGGCTGGAGCAACTACCGATTCAAGGAAGAGAATATCAAAACATCATCCGAGAGTACCCACCGAAAGGATCGAGATTCACGACCAATGGAGGTTACGTGACTCCGGATGGAGGTTTCATCGCCCGAAGCCTTAGAAGTAAAGTGACGGCACTCAAGGCTGAGTATGCGGCAAGAGACCCGAAGAAATATCCAGCAATGAAAGTCAATCCTGCTGCGTTCTCGTACGTAGGGGAGGAACGGAGCTCCGGGAGCTCTGGTTCAAAAAACTAGGAGGCCTTCCGGCCAGAAGGTCGACGGAAGCGCCTACACCAAGACTTTCGAACAGGTGTAAGGGCACCTGGGTACCAGGAATACGATACCAGAAGCATACCCTTGCGGCGACGAAGTACGCCGGGAACCTACGAGTATGGGTTCAAGTTGGCCAATCATGGGCCAAGGCACTGATCGATTCAGGGGCCACAGCGAACTTTATGTCACCACAGTTCGCAAACCGAGCGCAGCTGAGCCTGCAACGGAAGCTCGATGCCTACCCAGTAACAGCGGTAGATGGCCAACCTTTGGGCTACAATCAGGGATTAGTAGACCAGGAGACAACGACTGTCAGGTTGAAGATCGGACCCCATGTCCGGGACATGCAGTTCGATATTACGGTAACAGGAACCCACGACGTAGTGCTGGGGTTACCATGGCTCAAGGACGCAAATCCAAAGATTGATTGGATCCGTCAAACGTTGGACTTTTCCAAGGGAAAGCTGGTCCAAATGAGCGAAGACATGCCAGGAGACGGTCTCGAGATATGCGCAATCTCAGCCGAAGAACTGAAAAAGGAAGTTCGAGAGAATCCTGAACAAATACAGATCCTGTGGAGCAAGCGACGAGAGATCGCGACTACCACAACCCCGTTGTCCATTCCAGACGAATACAAGGACTACGCGAGGCTATTTGCGGAAGAGGCTCCAGACGAAGCCCTACCAGCACACCAACCATGGGACCATACGATACCCATACAAGAAGGCAAGACACCAGGGAAGTCAGCGATCTACCCACTGTCACCAGAGAAGCTAGAGGCGCTACGGGCGTACCTAGACGAAAATCTGAAGAAAGGATTCATACGGGAATCCCAGTCGCCCGCAGGATACCCTATCCTGTTCGTACCAAAGAAGAACGGAAAGTTACGACTTTGTGTCGACTACCGGGGACTGAATAACATAACTATTAAGAATAGTTATCCGTTGCCTTTGATTTCGGAGTTACAGGATCGACTCCAAGGAGCCAAGTGGTTCAGCAAATTCGACATTCCAGGAGCATACAACCGGATTCGAATTAAGGAAGGCGAGGAGTGGAAGACGGCGATGAGAACCCGCTTCGGACTCTACGAATATTTGGTTATGCCATTCGGGCTCACCAATGCTCCCGCCACATTCCAGGCGTACATCAATAATGTCCTGAGGGAACACTTGGATGTGTTCGTAGTCGTCTATCTTGACGACATACTGGTATACTCGAAGACCAAGGAGGAACATGTGCGACATGTCAGACAAGTTCTGGAAGCCCTCCAACGAGCGAACTTACGGATAGTACCAGAAAAGAGCCAATTCCATCAACAGGAGATTGAGTTCTTAGGTTATATCATCACGGATCATGGGATCCAGATGGATAAAACCAAGGTGCAGGCAGTACTCGAATGGCCTACACCAAAGTCAGTAAAAGACGTGCAATCATTCCTGGGATTAGCGAACTTTTACCGAAAGTTCATACGAGGCTACTCCCAGATTGCCGCACCACTCACCGATCTTACGAAAAAGGATCAAGGTTTCCAGTGGAACGGTAAAGCTGAGGACGCTTTTCGGACCCTGAAGGAACGGTTCAGTACAGAACCGGTACTCATGATGTTTGATCCCACGAGAGCCATCATCATCGAGACGGATGCATCAGACCTTGCCATGGGGGCCTGTCTGAATCAGCAGGACGACGAAGGTCGTTGGCATCCGGTGGCATTTCACTCGAGAAAGTTCAGCGAACCAGAACTGAACTATGAAATCCACGACAAAGAGCTGCTAGCCATTGTTGAAGCTTTCAAGCAATGGAGAGTGTATCTGGAAGGAGCAAAGTATCCAATTCAAGTGTTCACGGATCACAAGAATCTGGTATACTTCACCACGACCAAGGTCTTGAACCGAAGACAAGTACGATGGTCGGAGGAACTATCGACGTTCAACTTCGAAATTCACTATCGAAAAGGCTCCGAAAATGCTAAAGCAGACGCTTTCAGCAGACGACCAGACTACATGGGAGAGAAGCCCCAAACAGTCAGCTCAATCCTGGAACAACATCCAGATGGGAGAATTACCTACAATCGCAGGACCTTAGCGGCAACCATGGTGATTGTTAATGACGATCTCGAGAGTCGGATTCGGAAGGCGTACCAAAAAGACGCACACGCTCAGAGAGCACTAGCCGAAGACCTCGAAGGATTTGAACAATCAGAAACAGGCCTGATACTGTTCAAAGGACTCGTATATGTACCTGAGTCCGAGCGAACGGAGATCATTCGACAGTACCACGATGGGCCGACCGGAGGACATCGAGGAATCTACAAAACGGTCGAAGCGATCAGTCGCACTTACTACTTCCCACGACTAAGGAAGAAAGTAGAGGAATACATCGCAAAGTGCGATATATGCCACAAGATCAAGCCAACCCGACACAAGCCGTATGGGTTGATGAAAACAGCAACAATACCAACACGGCCATGGGCGTCAGTCGCCATGGATTTCATCGTCAAGCTACCTCTTTCCGAAGAACCCTTGACGAAGGTGAAATACGATTCCGTGCTCACCATTGTGGATCGATTAACGAAAGAAGTACGCTTCATACCATACAAGGAATCATCCAACGCTGAAGAATTGGCATACACCTTCCTCCGGAATGTGACAGCAACACAAGGACTGCCCGAGGAAATCATCTCAGACAGGGACAAGCTGTTCACATCCAATTTCTGGACCGCGCTCACGCGACAGCTGGGACTATCGCACAAGCTATCAACGGCATACCATCCACAAACGGACGGACAGACAGAGCGCATGAACCAAGTACTAGAGCAGTACTTGAGGGGTTATGTGGACTACCGACAAACGAATTGGGTATCGCTATTGCCATTGGCACAATTGGCATACAATACAAGCGTAAACGAGACAACGGGTATGACACCTTTCTACGCCAACCATGGATACCACGCACAGCTGTTCCACGAACCTAAAGATATCCAAGTGATGTCTGAGACAGCCAGAGTCACATTTAAGGAAATGCGACAGATTCACGAAGAACTCCAATATGATGCAGAGTTCCTGTCAAAAAGATCAGCATTTCACTACAACAAACATAGATCCAGGGGACCTATGCTTAAAGAGGGGGATAAAGTTTACCTCCTCCGGAGAAACATCGAAACCACGAGACCAAGCAAGAAGCTCGACCACGTCAGGATAGGACCTTTCAAGATCGTCAGAAACATCAAGGACACCAGCTACGAGTTGGACCTACCAGAGGGAATGAAGATACACCCCGTGTTCCACGTTTCGCTGTTGGAACCAGCACCTGAAGAAGTACCAGTGTTAGAAAGTGTACCAGACAATTATCTGATGGAACAAGAAGGACGATACGAAGTGCAAAAGATCCTGGACGACAGCACCGATTTCGACGACGGTGCGCAAAGGTTTCTGGTAAAATGGAAGGGCTACCCAGACTCGGAGAGTACGTGGGAGCTACTTACCAATCTCGAAGGATGCGAACAAGCTATGAAGAAGTACCTCGAGGGGTCGGGATCACGTAAGAAGCAGGCGCAGAAAAGAAGTCGGAAGGTAGCCCATCCAGGGTGCCCCAAGTCGAAGGGGACATCGCCAACACATCCGAGAAGGCGAAGGGCGCCGGGTCGGGGAACTCCATCAAAGGGTCAGGAGGGGGACTCGGCTGGCCCCGCTCCAGGCGTTCAACCTCCTCGATCGAAGCCAGCTCCCGAGAGACAGCCTCCGAGGACTGACTCTCCCACGCTGCCAGCTCCTCGGCAAGCTGGGCGCGACGGCGATGGGCTTCGGCGATCGCCTCGTCAGCCTCACGAAGCCGGCGGCGGATCTCCTCCCCACGAACACGAAGTTGTTCCCACTCTTCACGAGTAACTACGAGATCACATTTGGCGCCAGAAGAGATGCACTCGGCGCAAATACCGGACCGGACGTTGACACGGCAGGAAAGCGACTGCTCGCGACAGCGAGCACAAGGCGTGGGCATGACGGGACCGGAGGTACGGAGAAACGATACCAAATCTCGACGACGTTCGGTAGAAGAGCGTTTGGCTTTTGATTTTTAGTAACCCCGTCAGGCATGTTGAGAAAGGAACATACCTTTTGAGGACAAAAGCTGAGAGGGAGGGGGATAGTGTTACAAACAGAGGTGCGGGACAGCGCCGAGGAATGATCAGTGCCAAGGGTCACGTGTGGGACTGAGCACCACAGGCCGCCAAGCCGTGCTCAGTGCGATCAGGGTGATCAGGGACTGAGCACACTGAGCAGACCGAGCAAGGAACGGTGGTACTTGCTCCGGGTCCCAGTATATAGGCAGCACCATTCTCGTTCATTAGAATGGTGTGCTCAACTCAAATAAGAATTTAGTATTCTTAGTAACTTGATCTGATCTCACCTTGTGATATCAACCCTCCACTTGTTGACTATATCTTGGCACTGCTCCCTTCCTCCTTGATCAGGACCCCAACCGTTACATATAGTAGTAGATATAGAGGTCGCTATTCTTCTATACGCTATAATATTAGATAAAGCTTTTAAGGTAATCCAACTAGTGCTATTACTAGTAAGAATTCTAGTTAGAGTACTCCTTTTTAAGAATAGCTACTAAGTTATTCTAATTGTATGTCAAGGTGCGTTAGATTATAAGTACTGTATTGACTACGGTGTTGCACAAAGAGCTATATACAAGTAGAAAGATATGTTTATAAACACAGAGTTCGGGTTGCTTAGTAATCGACTTCTTATCAGTTGCCTGTGAAGGTAGAGATGATGGTAATCCAGTGAAGCCATGATAGTGTCACGGTTTGGTGCTCGTTGTCGAGAGGAAGGTTGTCCCGGAGCCACGTGACGCTCCATCAGAGCATATCACCCGCGCGCCCGTTTAATCCACTTCCGCTCCTTGTGCCTCGTTCTGTAGTCTGTATGATAACTAATCAAAGCGATTCTATTGCTCAGGCCATCGTGCCCTTGTTCCAAGCCTTGCACAACCTTGACAGACTGCGATATCTCAACAACGGCTTGATAATAATTCCTAAAACTTTATAACTAGGCTTTCCTATAACGTATTTGACCACCGAGCGGAACGAACCACCGAACGGAACACTTTTGCCAAGACGCACCAAACTCAACCTAAGAACATGGTGATTCTGCAGCATCGCTATCTGAAAGTATATATACAGTACTTGCATCTGATTCAGATGCGACTTCTTCATCTTTTTGGCATGTACGGCCGTTGTGCCCTGTCTCTCTACACTTGCTACAGCGCCTTTGAGTTGGCCTGGCCTCATCTGCACCACCGCTACCACGGGCCCTTTTTGACCCAGTTTGTGCAGCCAACAACTCTGCAGCAACTAACCGTGATCCCTCACCAACGTTTAGTGTCCCTCCTTGCCGAGTACGCTTTCTTTTGCGTGATTTGCGCCTACTTAGCTCATCAACCTGCCTCTCAAGCTGCTCAATGCGCTGTTTCATCAACACATTAGTTGCTAGCATCCCTTCAGCACCTTTGACAAGCTGCTTGAACCCATCCTTGATTGAAGCAGGTGAGCTGCCAAACTTGGTGTTAATCAGCTTTGATTGCGATCCAAATTCGAAAGAATTGCTTGGTGTTTTGGACTGCCATGGTGTTACTTCTGGTGGGGGTCCTGGTGGGGTCTGCAACCGGACATCCAGCTTCTCTAACACTGTCTGTGGGTCAAATGGAACCAAGCCAGCTCCTCTGAAGCCTCCCTGGATGTTCTCCTTGGTAATGGATACGTTAAACGCGTCTTGGAAGGCGGGTAGGAAGCCCATCTTGTCAATGTGAAAGACCCGGTTGCGTACCAAGCCTCTGACCTGTTGAGAGTACTTCATCTTCAGCGGTGCAAGACAACCCACATCCAGTGGCTGTAGGATGTGAGATGAGTGTGCAGGCATACAGAGGGTTATTATCTTGTGTTCCTCACAACAATCCTCAAAATCCTGGGATTGGTGACTCTCATGGCCGTCCAGAATCAAGAGACGGTACGCGCCTTTACACCGATCCTTTGTATGCGCGTTAAAGTGCTTTAACCATTCAAAACCAAGCGCGTTGTTTGTCCAGCCGTTATCAGAGACCCCTATAACCCAAGTACTCGGTATGCCTGCTTCCTCATACCGGCCAGAAAGGTGGTTCTTGCCCTTGTGGATGATGAAAGGTGGGAGCGCATATCCAGTTGCAGAAATGCCCTGGATAACTGTAACCCGCTCCCGGTCGCCTGGCTGAACGAGGTCTGGTCTGGTCTTGAACGTCTCTCAGAACCTGTGACAACCTTCATAGTCCCAATAACACCCATCTGGAAGCCAGTCTCGTCAAAGTTGTACGTGTCCCCATCAGTGATGCCGTACTTGGCCTTTGTATTGGCAACTAGCCTAAACCAGTCACCAATAACAACAGGATCCTCCTGTTTAGCCCTCTGATGGTCCTTGGCCCGATTGAAGCTCATCTTAAGCTCAGTTGACCGGTTAACAAATCTCCTAGACCAGTTCCTTTCCAACACCTTCTTGACCCCGCGCAGCCAGCAGTTTATTCGCCATGTCTTCCACCTCAATCAACTTAGGGAGAACCTCGCGAATCTAGGTCAAGTATGTATTGGACAATCGTACTCTCTTCAGATTCTGAGAGCTTCTTGCAGTTGGGTCCGCAATCGCGTCGTGGAGGTCGTCCGGCGTTTCGTGCGTGTAGGGATGAAAGAGGGACATCAAAGGTAGATGTAGCGCGTCGGAGGCTTTGTATCTGGCCAGAACTAATAGCTTCTATAGCAAGAAGGATTTTCCCTTCTCGATGGGATGATTGCGCGTTGTTTCGTTGAGACATTACGCGTTAATGTGGATGGGTTGGTTGTCTTGGCAAAAGTGTTCCGTTCGGTGGTTCGTCCCGCTCGGTGGTCAAATACGTTATAAAGCTTTTTCACGAGTTTGTACAGCTTCATGTAGAATATTATTCTGATGCAGTATCTAGTTATGGAGATATTCATACTACAACTAGGGGGCCTCCTGGTAGTGATGCGGGTCGGCTGAAATCCGGAAAGACTTTTGGCCAGGCATTGTAGGGGCCCAGCTAGGGTGAAGGGCTTGCCTGCCAGCTGCGCAACGGGCAAGATTCAGTGTAGGTTTGAGAAAGGACTGGTGTGTTGTACGGCAACAAGAAGGGAAAGAGAACTCCTTGTTCGACTGTTGGACATCCCTCTTATACCACCTCAATAATGTCCTACCCAGTCGCTCTATACACTCATGTCCTCGAGTCAGATCCCCGTCGTACCTCCGCCACAGGGCGCAATGTTCCCCCCGCCAAACCCTTCGCGCGGCTCCTCCCCATCACGATCCGGCTCTTCGAACAAGCGGAGGAGAACTGAAAGCTACGCCTCGAGTATCGTCTCTAGCAGCGCCGTCTTAAGCACCTCCGGCTTCTCCGCGAATGTCAAAGAGAGCATATTACGCAGCGGACCAAACTGCTGGCACTGCGGAGCCTCGCCGGTGCATGCCTATCACGTTGTCGCGAAGAAAGACCACTCCGTAAGTCGCAAGCTTCACTTCTGTGCTCAAGTCTGACGGTTCCAAGTTCGAAAGGCTCAAGCGACAAGGCTTGATTACGTTCGACTACCTCGGCGTCGGCCACAACGGTATCCCTCTCCGCGCAATCTGCCACGACAACTTCGATGATATCGACTCCCCGGCTTCACCTTCTTCCCATCCAACCTTAATTCTTCGTCGATTTTGAGGAGCAGGTTTTCCAGAGGCGTGAACGCGAGGCGAGGATGAGTCGCTTCGTCCCAGCCAGGATCTGTCCCGACCGCGCAAGCATACAACGACCACCAGGTAGACATGAGGGCTGTGGCTGATGACGCCTGCGGCGGACTGTACCAAAGGCACATGCTGCACGACTACCTCTCCACGATCCTGCCACGCGATCCGAACGCGACATTCCCGTTGAAATCGTGGCATGGCGCGCCGATGGCGTCGCTGCGCCGGACTTTTCAGGTCTACGGAGATCCCTTGTCGGACGCAACCCCAGTCGATCAACGGGAGTTGCTGAGGAAGCTACAGGATTTGTACATGCGTTCTGCACCAAGTCGCTCGGAAGACGACGTCCAGGAAAGGGCAACTGGGGTAGATCTCGCGCATGAAGAGGTTAAGACGAGCGTTGCGCGAGACGGAGATGGTCCAGGTAGTGAGAATGCACAGGCAGGTGCCTCCGCCATGTCGATAACAGCACGGCATGAGGGTTTGGGTGGCAGATCCACTCTAACGGAACTCGCGCATGAAGAACCAGGCAAAGCCGCAAAATGTGCATGCGACAGCGCCATTGGCATCAGTACCTCACAAAGCACCAGCTTACTCCACACCTCAGCGCCTCTGCCTTCTCGAAAACAACGTCGCAGCTCATCTGACGACTCCGACCGTACCGGCAACCGCCCAAAGCACTTCCCTCGTACAACTTCAAAGAAACGTGCAACTTCAGAGCAGCAGTGGAAATGGGGACCGCCCTCGAGCAGTCTGAACAAGGCGACTTGGTTCCCTGCAATGATGGGGGTGGAGGGGTGGCGAGGTGGGAGACGGTTGAAGTTGTGTCGGCGTGGGGTGGGCGGAAGTGTATTTTTGGGAAGGATTGATGTCGTTGGGTTGGGGTGCTCTTCGATTAGAATGGTGTTGGATTGGAATTGCGGTGGACTTGTTGGATTGAATGACATTTCAGGGGAAGGTATTGAGATCGAGCGAGTGGCTCTGAGAGCTTGAATACCTCTCGCGTTGCTTTTCTTTGATATTACAAGAGGCCAGTTGTGCAGGCTTGTCTGATGCTTGAAAGGAAGTGGGAGAAGAGCGGGAGATCCTGACGGCAAAAGGCGCCAGGTCCTAAGAGAATCCGATCGTTCTCTGACGACGATCTCAGAACCTTTATCAAGAGAGGCAGATAATGTATTGCCATATCTGACGTACTCGAGACAGCCCAGTTGCCAAAGACAATTCCAGTATCATCAAGAGTAAACCAGCACGACACCAAGTCTTACGGAGACGGACCCATAGAGTTCCAGTTACCTTCGGGCCTCCATTCACACGAAGTTGCGACTTCGAGAGCAGTCGGAATTCTAATGAATGCAACTGTGACGGCGGTCCAGTTTTGGGTCATTTGCTTGGCATCCCGGCGGTTCGGGAGATCACCGAATGCAGTGGTGAAATTACCTCCGAAAACGGTCTTCCACCTCAGAATTCGGAGGCCGGTTAATAGTCATTCTGGCGACTCTAAGAGATGGCACATTCCATGATGTGTGCTTGACAAGCTCGCTCCCTGATGGCTCTGGTTGCTAATAAGTCAGGAGATTGGCTACGGTCATGTCGAGAATTTCAACGGCAAAGCGGCAGGCTCCAAGAAGGCGAAGAGAGAAGCGGCCATAGATGCTCTCAAAAGAGCTCTTCGACACTTCAGGAATATCTCCGGAAAGTACTTGTACGACAAAGAATGTCTATCGAAGGTTACAATGGTCAAGGTCGCACCAAAAGAAGCAATAGCGGATGCGCCATTGGAAGAAGGGTCTCGAGCTGCGAGACTTGCTAGAAATCAGTCAAATGTCTCTGATGGGACAGAACTAGAGGATGAGTTTGGTGGTAACCCATTTGACGAGGTGGACTTCCGCGAAGACGGGTAGAGGTAGACACCGTAAACCATATCCAAACAAGCCTTTCGTGATCTATGCTACACTTGAGCATAACGACCGAGATACAACCCCAAGCTTGGGCAGTTAATCAACACCATGCCACGCGAAGTCACCTGGACAGGTACTCCGACTGCCTGCCACGGCAGGCATACCCCAAGCACTCCACACCTTCCTACCACCACCCATAATCAAGATAACGCAGAAGCTGATCCCTCATCGGGCATGTTATGGCCCCAACGGCGCACTCCAGCCTAGCAATATATCATTCAGCGCCCACACTAGCCCCGATAACCTTGGCGTGGTAAAGCGGCCAAGCACCGCGATACACATCCTCCTTGACAACGTCATACGCTGCGTCAAAGACTTCAGCACCAAAGTTCAGCGGAATGTTGAAAGCCGTGCAGATCTCCTCTGTCGACATGTTGGCCAGTTCTACCTCTTCGACATTGACCTCCTTCGGAACGATGAGCAAGGATGTCTTGTCCGAGTATCGAGTCTTCTGGGTGGACACGGCCTCGTCATCAAAGGGAGTGGCTGGGTTGGAAGGTTTCATGAAGGAGAAGGAGGAAGTAGAGGAGGGAGGGCGGGAGAAAGGGTAGCCGCGACACTCTATGTCCTTAAACCATAGCCGGAGATTGTTGATGAGGCGGGAGCTGAGATTGACTGGAACCTCAGATGTCCTCGGTTCGACGAGCTCAAAGAAGATTTCAGCCGCTTCGTAGTAGAGATCGCGGATATCGAGTCCTCTCGGGCGGTCATTGTTCGACTGCACCGATACTTCTGAGCTCGACCGCCGCAGGTTGACTGATTTCGCTTTCCAGTTGCGGCGGAAATTGCGAACACGCATGAGGAACAGCACGCACTCCGCCGTGAAGTCGTGCTCGGCGACCCAGTTGAGGAATGCCTCGCAATCGTTTTCAATTATCATTTCGAGTGTCCGCATAGAAGATTGACTGCTTGTCGAGCCCGCAAGGGATGCGGTACTCTCTTTGGCGATCGACTCTGCACGTTCGAGGGTGTGCTTGGCGTCGAGGACAGCGCAGACTATGGAAGTCCACTGCATGACGAGGATGCATGGGAGGAACCTGATCGCATTTTTGTCAGCCAAGGTGTGACAATCAGCCCGTAATAGTGGGAAGGGCTACCAGAAGGCGGGAATCAGCCAGGCTTGGACGACTTGGGTCTGCGGAGTCCAGACATAGAGGAAAATGAGCCAGAGCGGAGTCCCCGGCATGCTAGGCGCAGATTGTTAGTCGTGAAACATACATAAGTGACTGATGAGGCTCACCCTGCAATGATGGCTGCGACCGTCTGAACCTTCCAGTAGTGCGTATCCTTGATCTTTCTGACCTTCCACAGCATGTACGGTCCGACGATCCAAGACCAGAAGAATTGCCAGCCGACGGATGGCACCCTACCCAAAGTCAGTTCCAAGAACCCGAGCTTTGAGTGATCTGCTAGAGCATTCACCACTCCCATCCTTTGCGGCACTGCAGGGGAGTCGCGTTCGGATTGCCGTAAAAACCGTACGAGGGATGGAACTGGTATCCGCCGAAGTAGAGCACGACTGTAGCAAAGAACTGCGAATGGATCAGCACGCCTGCCCTCACTCTCTTCCCCGACTACTTGTACCTCGAAAATTGTACCAAACACGACCAAGACGAATACACGCTCCATTGGCCTGAGTACGGACCAGAGACGCCAGATACTCGTCCTACGGAAGCGGAGACGAAGGGAATTGCCCTTGGTTCTCGTGAGCTTGAGCAGATTCTGCTGGACAACGTAGACATGGTAGAGACGCGTGTTTTCCACTGGCACAAGTCAGCTCCATGACCACTTCATCTTCATCCTGCCAGACTCACATTGGAAGAGCGCCATTCCGAAGGGCAACAGAGTATTCATGATCCAGAACTCGGCTCCACAAGGAAACTTCCCGTTGATCATGTACGCCAGGAGAATGAGTGTTCCATATCCATAAAGCGCGAGCACAGAACCAAAGATCAGGTACAAGTTACGAAGGCGAATGGCGGTGGTGTAGCGGAGAGTGGCGACGCGATAGAGGCCGTAACTGGTAAGCAGCGTATAGAGGATGGCCGCGGCACACCAGATGGGCGCACGCCAGTCGAGGTTCATCTCACTGCCGCCGAGCTCGCGCTTCTCGCCCGGATGGGTGTAAGAAGTGTGCTCGTGAGGGGCCATCGTGGTGGTCCTGAACGAGATTGTGAAAACAGGTATTGTACAGTTGGAATAGTAGTTGTGGCTCCTTAGGCGTTAGGTGTCGCTAGACAAAGGTCGACCAGTGAATTGGAGACGGAGTCGTGACCAGACTGCAAAGATTTCTCGAAGTGCACCAAGTAAAGTGAATAGGCACTTGAGCATGACCCAAGAGTAGTGGAAGAGAAGAGCATTAGGTATGTAGACGAAGTCAAATTGACCTGAACTGCCAAACACAGGGTAGGTCGTATTCAGCTGCACGCACCCAAGGTTGTCTTGCCGTGTTCCTTGTCCTTGGCAAGCCTGGCGATCAAACTTGGTCCGTGCGCAGGCTGTCATGGCCCCACCATCCCATCTCCTGGCAGGGTGACCATTTTAGCGCTTGGTCCGTGCGCCAGTGATCTTGGCACCACCATCGCCTCAAGTCGTGATGCATATAGATAGACTAAGCAAACCAATTACTCAACACTATGGGTAGAACTCGTACTTCTGACGATATAGGTTATGACATTAACACCCAAGAGACGTTCTTACCGCGTAAGAAGCTCAGAAAGCAACCGCCTGAGCCATGGCCGCTGCCTGAGTACACACCAATGCATATTCGCCTCAAAATGACTGGCACACGGTTTCAAACCTTCCTCAGCACGTCAATCCAGCGCGCCCTTGGCAGGTATTCAATCTGTATCTTACAGATGAACTTCTTGAGACGCTCGCACGGCATAGCAATGAGTATGCAGCACTACACCGCCAGCAGCCTCTCCAGCAGTTCACCAGGCCATGGGTTGACACCACACCAAGGGAGATTCTCGCCCATATTGCGACGTATATCTACATGGGCCTACATCCGGAGGCTGACGTTGCTGAGTACTGGAATACAGACGGTAGTAAGGGACCGCTACACCCACTTGTGAGGCGGAACATTGGCCTAAAGAGGTGGCAGCAGTTGGATCGATTTTTCCACATCTCAAACCCAAAGGAACTTCAGCAGGAGGAGGAGCAGCAGCAGCAGCGAGGCGATACCAAGGTGGCTATTCCAACGATATTTCAGAAGCTTGAGCCTCTCAACGAGGAGTTCCGAGCTACCGCGAAGAAGTACTGGAGTCCTACTACACACCTTGCTGTGGATGAGTGCATACAACACTTCCAGGGCAGGGCTAAAGAGAAGGTCAAAATCCCTTCTAAACCTACTCCTGAAGGGTTCAAGATATGGGCTTTGACAAACAACGGCTACATACTGGATTGGCTCTATCACGCCAGAGGAACAGGCCCAGTAGATCTAGATACCTATTGGACTGAGGACCGTGGGCTTCCAGCTACTCAAGCAGTAGTACTGGACCTACTCCTTCAGGCTGGTATCCACAACGACTCTCGCCATATCGTCTGGCTTGATAACCTCTTCACCTCAGCACGTCTACTATCAACACTCCGGGAGGAAGGATTTGGCGCTGCTGGCACAGTTCGCACGACCAGAACAAGGGCTGAACTGATGGCTGAAGAAGGGCCTTTTTCGCAGCAGGAACCGTCTCAATCGCAATCGCAATCGCAACCCAAGAAGAAGCCACAGCAGGAATCGAACCGTGGGCTCGATCCTTCGCTAGCGGAGCTCAAAATTAAGTACGGCAGCCAGATACCATGGGGCAAGCTATACGGCTGCCTGAGTGAGGATGGAAAGGTGCTTGAGTTCGCCTGGAAGGATCAGAACGTTGTGCTGTTTTTGAGCACTGTTTCCACAGGCGATAGGTTATCCTCCACTGCTAGATCTACTATTATAGCCACTAATTCAGTGAGATAGGTTCATTAAACGCCTTCGAAAAAGGCCTCCTATCACAGCTACAAACGCTAGAACTACCCGTGCTGTGTTTGGTGACCAAGTGCTAAAAGAGCTGGAGATTCCGGAGTTTATCCACCTCTACAACCAGTTTATGAACGGTGTAGATCAGGCAGATCAGCTACGGGTCTACTACAATACACAGCGAGTTCATCTGAAGTCTTGGAAGCCTCTCTGGCACTGGCTTCTTGATGTAGCTATCGTCAACAGCTACAAGCTATCCCATCACGCCAAGCACCGCGATGATCCAGACCTACCGTGTGAGCGCTACACCAAACAACGCAACTTCCGCCGCGACCCTGCAATAGACCTTTTCAACCATTCCGCATGCTCGTAAGCTCTTTCGTCCACCATGCCTTGGCCCATGGCGAAGGCCTCGCGAACGGCACATGCTTTGCCACTGTATCCTGCACTGTGTGTGTGAGTTGACATGCATATGCTTGTACGCCTTGCCTGCCGATGTCCAACGGGTGGTTTTGTAGCCTTAGTGATACCTCCGCTCGAATCTTATCCCAATCTGCATCTTTATAGCATCGTCGCCGCGCCGGTATCGTCGGCGGGTACGCTATGTCAAAGCAGGTCATGATGGGCTGGTGATCTGTCCCATGACTGACTTCCTCGATCCGGCACAACAGGTGCTCCTGAGCCAGTCGACCTGATGCCAGCATGAGGTCGATCGTGCTTTCCATATGGTCCTTAGACCACGTGGTCGCCCCCGTGGTAACAGGCTCCGTAGTCCTACTTCGTGCATAAACTCCACGATAGCGTCCGCCTCTCCTTGGCGACTACCTGTGCCCACGACATCACCGCCCCACAGCTGGTCATGCCCTGTTGAAGTCACCCGCTATCACCAGCTCGGGTTCTGCCCCGTTCTGCCGCCGCACCTCCTCGATCGCTTGCCGTAGCAGACCCAGCCTGAGCCTGAGGGCTAGGTCCGACTCTTGTGGCGAGCATCCCATTCGGGGGATGTATACCGATGCAATAAGGATCACCCTATCGCCTATTCTCGCCGATGCTGCCGTAAGGTCCGGAGACGCCACGGGGACCGGTGACGCTTGGAACCTCCGATTGATCCAGATCATGCTCCTGACGAATGGCCACTCCCCGGTATGTGTGGAAGGAAGAATCGGGACCCATTCTGGGTGGTGGACCGGTGATGGCATCAGCCGCTGCTTTTCCATGAGAAAGCAGTTCGGTTCAGAGATCAAGATTGCTCCTACTCCTCTCATAGCTTCGTCGTTGAGAACACTCCGTAGCGTTTCTTTCCGTCTTTGCACATTCAGCTGGAAGACCTTGAACTCCCTACTCATGGGTGCGGAATAGACGTCGCAGCTGCTCGCGGTATATCGGGCATCCTCGGTCATCCGCTGCATGTGGGCCGCGGCATGAGACGCATTGAGGGCTCTCAGTCGCGCAACTCGCATGGCCGGCACTGGCACAGTTCAGGCAACGTTGAGCCTTCTGGCAGCGAAACGCTTGATGGCCATACTCTTGACAGTTGAAGCAGCGCGCGACTCTCGGCCTGTACTCGTATGCGGACGTGAAGCCTGCCTCAGCAGACACCGTCATGATTCTGTCACTGAGCAATCGTTCGGCATCTTCCTTCTTCTTCAGATATACTATAATGGAACAGTAGAGCTTGTGGGTCGCCGGCTTGCCCAACGTGGCGATCCTCATGATCGTTACTTTATTCTCTTGACTTAGCTCCTTCTCGAGGCCGTCCCGGATGCCCGTCTGTTCGTCATTCATGATCTTGAGCTTGTCGACCCGATCGACCTTGATGGGATACCACTGTTCGCCCCGCAAGCGCCCTCCTCTGAAGTGAGTCTCGAGCCACTGCGGCTGGCTGCGGATGAGCTCGGCTTCCTTCTCGCTCCGCACGATGACTCTGATCCGGTGGAGATCTCTGTTCGTCTTGATGATTGCCGTTGGGTTCACCTCCTTTGTTGCTTGATAGGCGTGCAGAGCTATTGTTACTAGGCGCTTAATCTCCGCTGTGTCTGTCGGTATTTGGCTGCTGCACCTGGACAGGTCGATGTTCACGCCCAGAAGCTGGTTCGGGTCTGCCACCCTCGGTTGGGAAGCTGAGCTGTTCGGTGAGACAGACGACTGTCCCGCGAACAGGGAAGACCACGACCTGTTGCTGACATTGGTCCTACCAGCTGATGTGGCTGGGCTGGACTGAGGGCTGTTTTGCGTGGATAGGTTCGTGATCTGTTCCTGGAGCTTTCGAATCTCGTCGTTATTCTGCCTTCGCAACTCATCAATCTCCTTTCGCATCTCATCGTTCTGCTTGCGCATCTCTTCATTCTGCTTTCTCATTTCATCCTGACCCTCCTGAAGCTGTTTGACCGCATGATTCAAGCTCAAGATCGTCTTCAGTATGAAATCCAACTTTTGCTCCATATCATGACCTCTTCCGCCTAAGATCTTGCTATTCGTCTCCTTCGCCGCCTTCCTCTGCTGCGCTCGCGTGGAATGCGCGGGTGGGACCGTGCTCACCGACCCCGCACCCCCTCCAACGTCGTCTACCTCCATGAGTAGCAACGATTTCACGCTGTGTGTGCCTCTTATCGATTGATTGATTGGTTTAGGTAGTATTTTTTCTCCCAGGACCCTGTTCCTAGGAAAGTGCTCCTACAGCTAGCCGAAAAAGTCTGGGCAGCCCAGCATCAACGCCACGGGTGCCCCACCCATTTTAGTATGGATATCTCCACAATGGGGTGCAACACGGTCTTGCAATTTCGTGAAGCTGCTGAACGCTATCAAAATTGCTGTACAATTCAAAACCTGGTGTTCAATATCGCGTGCACCACCCGCGCGCGTCAATCACTGCCTACACCCGCCGTTTCATCGACTTAATCGGATGTCTCTTTGCCCGCTCCGGTATTCATGCCCATGCCAGCGGTAAGACCGGTCTCAGCACCTCAAGCGCCTTCTCTTTCGGCAGAATGGTGGCTGCCGTCGGACAGCAAAGTATCGGAGGCAAGCGTGTCGTCGACGGCTTCCAAGACCGAACACTGCCGCACTTCCCAAAAGCTGCACGACAACCCCCAGCCAAGGGGTTCGTTAAGAACAGCTTCTTTACGGGTCTTGCGCCGACCGAGTTCATCTTCCATGCGATGTCAGGTCGTGAGGGCCTAGTCGATACAGCGGTCAAAACTGCCGAGACCGGTTACATGTCACGTCGCCTAATGAAGTCTCTTGAGGACGTTTCCTCGAACTATGATAACACCGTCCGAAATTCTTCTTCCGGCATTGTGCGGTTCCAGTACGGAGATGGCAAGCTTGACCCAGTGGATATGGAAGGCAAGGCGAATCCTGTCAACTTTGAGCGGACGGTCACGCAAGCCATCATGACCGCATGAAACAACGATGGGAGGGGTCTTTTCCATTTGAGATCTCACAAATAGCGAACCAGACATTGCAGAAAGAATGCGACAAACTTCCGCGAACAGGTCTTTTCGGCAGGCCATTGCACTACAAAGACAAAAGTGATTATGGCATAGACAAGGACGATAGCGAGTGCGACTTCTCGGATTCCGCCGAGAGGCATATCAGATTCTAGGTCGAGAGACTCGCTTCAGCCAGGAAACACATGAAATGCGGGCAGCACTGGAGTATGATGACCGAGTAGACTAGGACACAGCCGACCTGAGGCTACCCATCGAACTCAACGTCGCCAATGCCATCGCCAATATCTCGCGCAGAGCATCAGACGAATTCATCAGGCTTTGCCTCACAAAGTACAAGCGGTCAATTGTCCAGCCTGGCCACGCAGTAGGCGCCGTCGGTGCCCAGTCCATCGGTGAGCCAGGCACGCAGATGACCTTGAAGGCTTTCCACTTTGCCGGTGTAACCGGCATGTCCATAACCCAGGGCGTGCCGTGTATCAAAGAAATCATCAATGCTTTCCAAGGGGATCAGCACACTGGTTATCTCGTGCGAGCTGTCGAACAAGGAGAGCGAGCAAGCGGCGCGCATGGTTAAGAGCCGTATCGAAAAGAAACACCTACGCGGCACATCGCTTACCTTGAGGACGTCTGGTACGGCGAAGGCTGCTATCTCAACATGCGCGTCGACCAAAGCACAATCCAGAAGCTCGCGCTCGACGTCACCATGAACGACATCCCGCGCGCCATCAAGCGGACAAAGGGCCTCAAGCTCCCAGACGGCAGCACCATCAAGACCTTCGCCAACCACTTCAGCGTCTACATCGGGGATCCCGAGAACGCAACGAAGCGGAGCCGCAGCGTCAAGGCAAAGGAAGAGGGATACTTCGTCGTGGTGCAGAACCTCAAGCGCAACATCCCCGACGTCGTCATCAAAGGCTACCCCCAGGCGACCCGCGCCGTCATCAAGAAGGACGACAAGCCCAACGCGAACAGCATCGAGGAAGTGGCGCTCCTCGTCGAGGGCTACGGCCTCCTCGCCTGCATGAACACCGAAGGCATCGACGGCACCAAGACGCGCACAAACTCCGTCATGGAGATGAAAGACGTCCTCGGCATCGAGGCCGCGCGCAAAACCATCATCTCCGAGATCAACGAGGTCACGAAGGGCATGGACATCGACCCCAGACACATGCAGCTGCTCGCGGATGTCATGACGTGCAAGGGCAAGATCCTGGGCATCACGCGCCACGGCCTGGCGAAGATGCGGGATAGTGTCCTGCAGCTTGCGAGCTTTGAGAAGACGCCGGATCATCTGTTTGATGCGGCGTTTCATATGAAGAAGGATAGGATTGAGGGCGTCAGTGAGTGTATTATCATGGGTCAGAGTATGAGTATTGGCACGGGCGCGTTTAAGGTTGTGAGGACGTTGGGGCTGGAGGAGGAGCAGCTGGGGAAGAGGGCCCCGCTGTTTGGTGGCTGTTTTGAGGCGATGAAGAATGTTGCGACGGCGGCGTGAGCCGGGGACTTGGCGGATATGACCACATGTGAGGCCGGCGATAGGTACTGCTTGTGTTGTCTGATTGTGCATTGCGTTGGTGTTCGGCTGTCGAACTGCTTGCACTCTGCTGGTGTATCGATGGAACTGACAGCCCTCCGAGCGATGCTGCCAGACAATGAATGGCTGGATATATTTCTGTATACTTGCAATCCTTGGCAGCTGCCTTCTCCGCCAGCTCCAAGCCAGACGACCACGCTCGCTGTTGCATCAATGTTTCTAGCAGCCCCTTTCTGAGCAGATCTATCATGCCGTAATGCTTTTCGATCAGCATCCTCTAATCACAGACAAGCACCACCCCCTACAAACCCACCGATGAATCAGCTACCCAGGCATTCGATAACCACAGCTCGCTACGCACCCCCAACTTAGCCTAGCCGCCCTCACTGAATCGCACAACCCTCCCCTCCCTAAACACATCTCCCACACCCTACCCGCCCCGCCCCCAGTTCCTGAGTCAGAGCCGCTGATTCAACTTTTCTGGATAATCCCCTAGCGCCCTCCCCGTACCACGGCTCATTTATCGAGGCTAGAAAAAGTGAAACTGCCCGTGCGTGCGAGGAGATCCCACCGGCGCGCCCGTTAGCGTACCGCCCAACAACGACCTCTTGGACCGTGCTGGTATATTCCAAATATTGCTTGTGGTAATTCGTGGTTCGTGCTTATTATCAAGGCTCGGGGCGGTGGGCGGGTGTGGCTGGCTGATCGGAGTTTCTGGGGCAACGCGTAGCGGGATCAGGGAGCTGAAACTCCTCGTCTGAGCTGGGGGCGCCGAAAGGCGCGAGAGACAGATGTGCATCACTTCCCAAGTCATGGGTTAGATGAGTAGACACTTTGCTGCGTAATTTTGTTGCGCCTTGCGGCGTTCTTGCGGCGGATCTTTCGCATACAGGTTCTATCTACACCAAACGCCGCTCGTCCCGATTTTAGACATTTACATAGGCTTCAGTATCATTAATGACAGGAAAGGTACATGTGATGGGAACGAAGCCGCTATGGCAGATGCGAAGGAATGAACGAGCGTGCGTGACGGATGCCGATTATCTACATTATCCACATTATCCCTGCATCCCGGCAGTGAATGCCGTGCGTACAAAAGAGATTGAGTCAATGAGAGCGTAGAGAACAAAGACTTGAGCTTGTCGAACTGGCATCTACCAAGTAAACAGCATCAGATTCGGATTCAGCGCAAACGGCAGCATGAAGTGGCTGAACACCAGCACGCTGAGCGGCCAGATCGCCGAGAAGAAGCTGATCCGCCACATGTCCGGCACGACCGTCGCGCAGACAATCATCGTTGCAACGCACAGGACGCAGAAGACGAAGGTCCCTTGAACCGGTTCAGCACGCGCGGAATCTCCTCGAAGAAGCTAATGTTCTCCACCTCCTTCGCGGTGGCGCCCCAGTTCATGTCGATGCCGAACATGTGGCTGAGCAGGGCCTGGGAGACGTGCAGGGAGATGCCGCCGAGGAAGAGGCAGAGGAGCGGGATCCATTTGAAATTTTCCCAGATGCTGGAGAGGAAGCCGCGCTCGCCGGTGCGATAGCGGAGGACGGCGAGCGCGGCGTTGCCGAGCGCCGTGAAGACGATAATGATGGAGAAGTAGACCATGAAGGAATCGAGGTAGTAGTGGTCGAGGAAACCGGAAAACCAGCCCATGAGAAAGTAGTTTGCGACTGTGAGTATCCATGCGGAACCTAGCGCGTAGTACGTGCCAATGTACGCTAGGATCGTGAGCTTGGATGGGAACGGCATGTTGGATGCGATGAATGTGCGGAACAACTTCGTAAAGGGACCCTTGGTGAACCAGTAGCGGAGAGGATGGAAGATCAGTTCGTTGCATCCGTAGGCGTATTTCTCCCATCGAGCGAGCTCGTCGTAAACGGTCAACGACACGCCCTCCTTGAAGCCTTTCTCTGCATATGCGCTGAGTCGCAGGATATAGCCGTTCGATTGGAGGCGCAGCGCCATGTCGAAGTCCTCGGACACAGTAGCCTCGGACCAGTATTTCTCGCGGTGGTCATCTTCGCAATCGTATGCGATGTCTTGGACGGCTGACCAGCGCAGGATGGCGTTGTGACCGACGAATGGCGCGACATCGCCGTTTGCGACGGCGTACTCGATCCGAGTGTAGACGAGATTGGTGAAGAAGGTAATGCCTCGCTCGAAGAAGCTGTCCGTGACGTTCATGACACCGGAGGAATACTGCATGATCGCAACCTGAGGTGATTGCTCCATCTCACTGACGCCATCCAAGAAACAATCCGTAGGAACCCGCGTGTCTGAATCAATGAGGAGGATATAATCGCCTATGCGAATGTTGCCGTCGGCCAAGGTCATCCCGCGATCCTCAGCAATGACCTCGTTTAGTGCTTGGGTGTATGGGCGGCTTCGTCTTCCCGGCTCCAGGTTTCTGGTCGGAAACCTTTGGCAAGCTTGTCCTCAACCCTGTTGCTGACCCCAGCGCGTAGTTCATGTTCGAAGCCTTCTTGAACTTTCCAAGGCGCAGGAAGATCTCATCGCTCCCTTCAATCGGCTTGGAGTTGTGCTTCGGCCGAGCTACCCAGCCGATGTTATGCTCGTCGTAGAAATCTTGACGTTGGCGGGCTTCGTTGCCTGGCAACAGCTGCATGCCGTCGTCGTTAACGAAAATGTTCGCGGTACCGCCCTGCATCTCATACGTGGAGATGGCCGCCTTGATTGAACGGATGGTTGGCTCGATAACGGAATGAAGGCCTTCCTTGTAGACTGGACACTGTATGGTCACGTGCGGAAGCGGTCCTCGTTCCCTGTTCGGTCGGCGCGGTTTGAATCCAGAGTAGCTCTTAGTATTCTCGGCTATCTGACCAACTGGCCCGATGCATTGAGGAATGTTACCTGCAAGAGCTTGGAAGAAGAACTACACACAGTCAGCCGCCAGTTGATGACCGAGAACAGGCGATTCTGATAGCGGCTAGGGTGAGCACCAAAGTGCAGGCAGTGAGTACTGGTTGGATTAGAACAACGCGACGTGGCTTTTCGTCGGGAAGCATCTCCTCATCGCGGCCGTTAGCTTCTTGTGCTGCACCTGCGCAGGCTTCTCCTGCTTCTCCTCTTTCTCCTCAGGGTACGCGTCCCCATTGCCCCAGATCATCGTCACCAGAGCCTGTTCTAACCGCTCCACACGACCGATCAGCTTTTTGGGCTCGTCGTCCCATACAATCAAGATCCCCCTATCCGCAATGAAAGCAGCGAATTGATGCTTTTGACACTGTGCTAGGTAGGATATATCGGGTAGGACCTGAATTCGCAAACCAGGCTGCATCTCAACGTACGGTAGGTGATTGCTGTGAAGTAGGATCTTGATCACTCTGGTGTTTACAGTCATGGCAACCTGGAGCAAGTCAGACATGTGATGCAACTGGTGGTGTAAAGGGTTGACTTACTCGAACATTGAGAGCTTCCACGGCCTTGAAGAAGCCATAACGCTCCACAGCCAGGTCTGGAGGACTACATGTGAATGCGCCCCGAGATTTCTTGAGCACTACACCTTCCTCATATTCGCCCGAGGTCCACAACTTCTCTTCTTGTCGTGAGCGTAGCCAGTTGACCATGACATCGCATTTGATATCGTTGATCTCCTCCATGGCGTTGTTGCGGAAGTCGCCGACAGGGTAGATCGAGCCAGGCCTTAAACCCCATGCTGATGCTGGCGTCGAGTCTCCTGCCCGTGACTTCGGTGTTGCCGGTACCCGCGGCGTCTCTACCATCTCCACCGTCTTTTCCGACTCCTCTCTCTTGTGCGCCTCACCTCGACCGGGGGCAAAATATGACTTGATGCCGGACATTGTGACAAGAAGGCAAATCCAATGGGAGTAGATCCAAAGTCCTCCGCGGCGAAGTCCGCGCTCCTGCGTGAACGTTGCACCAACCCTTCGTAGTTATGCTGAGTATGGGACGAGATTGAGACGGTCGAGAGAGTTCTCGCGCCTTCTTCAATTCAATCCTCGGAAAGCCAATTATATTAGTGTTTGTAGCAAGAGTGCTTCAGTGTGTATCAATCGATCTTCGATATTCGGAAGCGGTAAGATTGTAGCGAATGTGGACTACAGACTGTGTCGGTCTGAGAATTAGAGCAGAGAAGTACAGTTGACGAAAGCGAAGGCTGACTAGAATGAAGGAGACAGCAACAGCGAGGGTGTGCGGATGGAGGGATTTTCCTTGAAAGATGGGACGTGGGTAGAGAGAGCCACAAAGTACATGCTCGAGTACTAGTGAGTGGATGCGCCGTGGGCCCCTACCGCGCCCAGACAGAGAACCCCTTCATGATACCGATAGATTAGCATCTTCACCCCAGCATGAGGCGTGCATCTTCCTACCAAAACGGGCCCCAGCGGCTCAGCACGACCCGATCTACGTCTGAGCCTGTGTCTGAACCGGGGCCTGAACCCAGCACATGGGGCGCTCAGACCCAAGGGAAGGCGGATACTTGGACTTCAGCTCGTGCCTGTTTGTGGCCTAGCTTCCATCATTGCTTGGGTCATTGACGATACTACGACAGACGGGCCTTTGCTAGTAAGTCTCACGACATGGTTGGGGTTGCATTAGCACGACCGCTGGAGCAACCATCCAGCTCCCGGAGTCAGCCATGGCAGCTCTCGCATTCGTAAATACCTCAAAGGCTTCCACATGCTAGCTCTCTCCTGCGCCGTGCAATGACACTTCCGCCGATTAACGTGAGCGGAAGCTGTCTTGTCTCGAGTCGCCACCGCTCGCTCCGAGTCACGGCAACCGCAGCCGCAGTGTTGCAGCGAACAGAAAACGGTACCGGTAGCTGACGGTCCTGCTAGCATCAGCGCGCTACAGAATGTTGGATAGAGGGGCAACGGCTGGGTTGGAGCTTGCTCCTGGTGGTGCTTTGAGCCCCTGATGGTCTTTGTCGCGTCGGTGATACAAGGGAAAACACGTTTGACGACGACGCGACGTTGACGCACATAGGGCAAGAGCGGCCACGATAATTCGGCCGGACGCGATGATTTGTTGCAGCCCCTGACGCTACAGTATACAGTACCCGTGCCAAAGTCTGGGCCCCGCGGGGTCGCACCATCACGATCACCAGGGGAGCACCACTCATTTTAGTATAGATATCTCCATAACCAGGTGCTGCACAGACTTCCTGTTTTGTCTGAAGCTATAGATAGTGTTCAATTGGCTATACAATCAAAAAGTTTGGTGTTTTAGTAGCTGGTCTGCCAGCCGTGAGCTTCAATCACCGCGGCGATCCTACAGGACATTGATTCCGCCAGCTTATCTAACACCCGCTGCGGCACTAGCCTATATGCATCTTCTAAAGCTCCATCCAGCGCGTCAAGGGCCTCCTCCTTATTGGCAAAGAGATCTAGCTCCGGTCGGAGCTTATAAACGTACCATTCCAGGTAAGCTCAGACGTTCTCTTGAGGATTGAGGCCAGGGGAGTATGGGGGCCACTCGATAGTCTTGATCGCGTTGTCTCTAAACCAATCGCGCACGATCTTTGCTGTATGGATAGGCGCATTATCTTGCATAAACAGTCGGTCGGGTTCGTAGAGAGTAGGTATTGCCTCTTCGAGGACCTGAAGGCAAGATCTGGCTGAATACCCTTGCTTTAGCGCGTCTTCATTGCTCTCCATCACGATGAGGTCGGATCGGCCACATAAACCACCAAAAGCTGCCCAAATCATGGTGGATGGACGCTTGCTCTTGTTGAGTGGCCGAATGGTATCCTTATCCCACTTTTGACCTGGTGTTCTAAAGACCCAGCCAGTTCCTTGCCACTTGCCCTTACCCAGCTCCACGGAGCATTCGTCGCTCTATATAATTGAACGTCATTGATCAAGCGTCCAGTTCTTATATGCCCTTGCCCACTTCAATCTTGCTGCGGCGTGTTCGGACTTAAGCGCAAAGCGCTGTTTGCGGCGCCATCTCTTAACATTATGTGATTTGAGGATGCGTTGAATCGTTCGGGTCGAAAATGACAGCTGAAGGCTTTCTTTAAGCTGCTTATATGTGACACCGGGGTTAGCTCGAACCGCGCGTAGCATATGGCGTTCGTCTCTAGTAGTAGAAGCTTTTGGACGGCCGGTACGAGGTAAGGAGCGATGGTGTTGACGGCGTGGAGCCTTATTGGTTGTATTGCGAATGGTGCTCCGCGGGAGCCCAGTGTAGAGCTCGATTTCTGGCACCGATTGCCCTGCCTCAGCGCGGCGGATGATTTTGCCCCTTGATGCTGGTGATAGCTCACGCTTAGGCCTTCTAATATTAGGTGAGATAGAAGCTAATGGACCCTGCGCCATGGTGCGGGGTGGAGAGCTACATACAAAGTTGGCTGGTGTTCTCGCTTAACGCGCCCAGACTTATGGTACGGTACTGTACGTGCAGCCCCCCAACGTTGGCTTAGCTCCTTCTCGAAACCTGGGGAATGGGTTCATGTTGGCTCGTGCTGACGGGTTCCAACATGCCTCAGGGCTGGAGATGTCCTTCATTGGCTGCGGTGCTGCGTTGCCCTTTACAAGTTCGACGCCGCCAATACTTGGCCGTAAGGTGCTGCAGGTCGCTCTGTGCGCCTCGACGCAAGAACGACCCGTCTTTCGTCTTTTTCGACTTGGGCCACGTGTGGTTTCTGAGTGAGTCGCTGCGGGCCGTGCAACCGCGCTTGGAGAACCTGCGCAAGCGCAAACTAGTGAGATGGCGTGCCTTGGCTCTGCCTCTGCCATTCTCCTTTTTATGGATGGTCTGATCGGATAGCTTCCTCGAGTCCGCTGTTTCTTTTCTCTCTTTCCTCAGGAGCCAGCGGGTACCCTTTGCTTTTGCCCGGAGCGTATCTCTGTAGCACCGTGCTTACTGTTGGATAGCGCAGCTGGCCTCGTTTGAGGTGTCCCTTGTGAGACTACTTCTGCTTCCGCTTCCGCTCCTGTCATTAACGGCGATCTAATCTTCAGTAGCGTAATTCCTTCTCCGATAGGTGGGAAGCGTTATTAAAATAAAATAAAAACATTCTTCAAGTGCCTTGTGGACGCCCCATCCGCTTCACCTAATACTTATTGCAAGCGTCACTCATTGCGAGTTCTCCTACGCAGCCCTACCTAATACTACTGCCGGTCTTAGCTGCGACGAACCCCACCGTCATCCACCTGGGCCGCCAAACGGGACTTACTTCAGCCGTCTTTCGTTATAGTACTTTGGTTCCTGTATCTCATATGTGCTTGTTGTTTGCTTGGATGCCTGTTGAACGTGTTTCGCTGTACATGGTCTTCAATCATTACTGATCTCAAAGCGGCCCGGAGCGACCGCCATGATGGCGTTCAGTCCGCCTTTCTCAAGCAGTCATGGTAACGCAATCGAGATTGTGGAGCGGGTCATGTCCGTTCTTTCGATGCTCGGCACCAACTTCATCATCGGCACGTTCGTGGCGTTCCCAGCATTTCGAAAACCCATCAACAGGCTCATTCTCTACGCAACTATTGGGAATGCGCTAACCAATGTTGCGACGCTGATATCTGTGTCCGGCATGAGATACGGGGAGGGCAGCGGGCTATGTGAATTCCAAGGCTTCTTGATCCAGTGGTGAGTGCAGCTTCGAGAGAGTCTTCTATTTTACTCATTACCATGGAGCACTACATTCCAGCCCGAGAGGCTTCGTTCTGGGCTGACCACTGCAACCGTTGGCAGGTTCATGCCCGCAGACTCATTATGGACGCTGTGTATGGCGTTCAATGTCTACCTTACCTTCTTCAAGGGTCGGCATGCAAGGGATCTCCGCAGGCTGGAGAAGTGGTATTTCTTGTTCTGCTACGCTCTCCCGCTTCCCGTGCCTTTGATGTATCTTGCTCTGGACTACACCAGAAACAGGCAGGGCAACAGAATCTACGGTCCAGCAACGGTAAGTCGCGGCCAGCCCTGCATGGCGAACTCGCGTGCTCAGGAGATGCTGATGGTTTGGAACAGCTATGGTGTTGGGTTTCTCATGAATGGGACTGGATGCGTCTGGCGTACTTCTACTGTCCTGTGTGGTAAGTCTCCTACGAACGTACATGTACTCGAGTATTGTATTCTGATCCCAAGCGGACATCAGGATAACAGTGGATAGGATCGTCATCACCATAACATTGACAATATACATCGCAACGGGCAGGGTCATCTTCAAGAAAAGAGCCCAGCTTCGCGCCTTCGATAATGACCCCCATGCCTCTGCACCAACCATCGAGAACCCCTTTGCACTCATGAACCTCCCAGCCGTGACCAAGGTTACCAGGATCGAAGTGACGACGGAAGCCATCGTACTACCGTCGCGCATCCACAGCGGCCCAGAGTCCCTCCGAACCGTATCCCGCAGCTCGTTCTCGAGCACAAGGAAGCTCAGCGCTGCCCCTGCTTCACCACCACCAGCGCAGCAGAGTGAATACTCGCGATTTCTGGGTCAGCCTAACTCAGGGATCCGGCCTTACTTCGCAAGCATCACCGCCGACCCGTCTCGGCCCCACGAGCAGGACGCGATCGCGGGGTCCACGATTCCGGTCACGAGCGAACACACTGTGACTGACGAGGAGGCACTGTCGTCGCGAAAGACGACTTCGAGCCACGCCCGACGAAGGGCAGCACACCAGGGAAATGAGGCAGCGTGGGCATACGCCAAAGTCGCGATGCTGATGTTCATTGCGCTCATTGTCGTCTGGGTATGCCACCAGCGCCACCACCTCCTCCTCTTTCCTTCTCCGTAGCTTCTACGCCCGCAGCTACTATTCCGTCTTGTTAAATCCACCTCACCATCGCCTCCTCGAACCCCCGTATCCACAAAACTCCCCCGGCCGAACTGACTAACACGCCACAGGTCCCCTCAACCGTCAACCGCGTCTACTCCCTCATCCACGACACGCGCCCCCTCTTCGCGCTCAACATCATCGCCGCCGCCGTTCTACCGCTCCAGGGCTTCTGGAACGCAACGATCTACATCGCGACGTCCTGGCCGCAGTGCAAAGCCGCGTGGCGCCAGATCGCGGGGCGGAAGGAGCCGGGGAGGGACAGTAGGAGCTCGAGCTATACGCTGAGGATGGAGCAGAGGATGAATAGTTCTGCGGGTGATGGAGGAGTCCTTGAGGGTGTTTTGGCGGCTGGAGTATGGGTCTGGGGGAAAGGGATTGGGGGAAAGGGATTGGGTGGGGCGGTGGAGTCGACGGCGGACGAGGAAGTGGTGGTACTGTTTTTGTTGCCGTCAGACAGCGCCATCGCAACGCTACCCGCCACATGCTCAAACGCAACCCTCATAACCTCCCTAGCCATCGTCCTGCGTTCCTCCATCTCAATCTCCTCCACTGCCCGGGAAACCCCATTA
The DNA here is from genome assembly GCA_030247845.1 of Coniosporium tulheliwenetii. NCBI lineage: Eukaryota > Fungi > Ascomycota > Dothideomycetes > Coniosporium > Coniosporium tulheliwenetii. The sequence goes on along the minus strand of JAPDRP010000033.1, from coordinate 27,959 downwards.
CCTGACGTATCTACCCGCTATCCCAAGGGTCTCACCAACACCCCTGTTTCTCCACAACAAAGCAAGCTGCCTTCCAAGTCCTCTGCACTCCGAAGCGTACAGGTTGCATTACAGAGTGCATCGAGGAACAAGCCTATCGGCTAGAGCTTCCCATCGAGATGAATATCCATCATGTCTTTCATGTCTTGCTCCTGAACCGGTCCATAGTCCTGTCGAAGGCCAGGTTATGCCTCCACCTCCGCCAGTCTTGAGGTAGGACCAGAGGTGCTCGACTCTCAGTAATGATTGATTGATTGATTGATTCCTACATCTCAGTAATGTGTACGGAATAAGCCGTAGATAGCTAGTCAGTACCCCATAGCGACGATTAGTCAGCCGCAAAGGGTGTAAGAATACAAGTCAGTTCAAAGACACTTACTACCTTTCAATACACGATATACCCACGCTACAACGTCTATTTGATGCCTACACAAGGCCAGAAAACAGGGACACCGCTCTGAAGCTATTCGTACTGGAGTTGTGGTTGCGCACGTTGCTTTTGACCAGAAATGGACTGAAATCACTACCCTCTTCCATGTCGAGCCTCCTACTGTGTAGGGGATGATTGAACGAGCCTAGCAGCGTGCTGGTAGCTCTGATCTACTTACTATTCTACAACACCTTGAAGATGCTCCTAAATCTGGCCGGCGTGAGCTCTATCCACCCGGCTCTGTTGTGTCTGAAGCTCTAAAATAGACATCTCAGCAAGACGCTATCCACCAAGACCTTCCACACGCAGTAGTCGCTCAGATCGTCAGCAAGCAGCTCGGCTTCCAAACACCACGCAATACAGCTCAAAACATACTCCATAACCATCACCAAATCTTCAAATACACGCCTGTCATCAAGCCAGAGCTTGAGGCTTGGCACCGAGCAGCTCGAGTCGAATTAGCTGAATGGGCAATACCAAAGCTACTCCGGGGGATGTGTTCGTGTTTAGTGACGAGATGAGCGTGGAAAGCGAGAGACACACCAAGATTCCTAAGATGTCCCGCCCAAAAGACTCAGATCCGCATGATTGTAAGCGGCCACTCCGGAGGACTTTTCAAAGCTTCATGTTCTGGGGTTGTGTAGCCTCAGGCTATGGTACAGGGCCTCGCCACGTGTGGGAGAAGGAGACAAAGGAAGAGAAACAAGTAATAAAGCAAGAGTTGGATCGGGAGAACGAGATATTGCTGGCCAGGCAGAGCCTCAAAAGGAAGCGTGCGAAAGAGCCTAGTACAGAGGAGTATCAAGTACTTCAAGAGCTCAACGCTAACGTCAGGCGTATAGATAAGGAAGAGCCCTTGCCATCTGGCAGATGACGTCAACTACGACGCCCTGAATGGGTATTCGATAAAAGACTTCGTCAAGCGAGGCCAGGAGAGAGTAGGTGGCGCAGACTGGGCTCGATATCGCCGTACTATCCTTCGTCCATTACTATGGCCTTTCGCCAAGCGTATCCAGAGCGAGCATCCCGATACAACCGTCTGGATTATCGAAGACAACGCTTCTCCGCACAAGGGAGCTCGTCGAAACACAGTAGAGGAGCGACAGGAGCAAGGTATTAACGTAGTACAGTGGCCACCACGCTCACTAGACCTCAACCAGGTGGAGCGGATATGAAATATCATTAAGGATGAGCCGGAGTACTCAGACGCTCGGCAAGATAATGGGTTGTTGTCTAGGAAGGCTGTTTTGGACATTGTATTCACAGAATGGGGCGTGATGCCTCGCAGCGTAGTAGATAGAGAGTGTCTGGATTTTATTAGACTACCGCAGAAGGTTAAGGACGGCGGTGGAGACAATAGCTTCCATGGATGAGATGTCGCCAGTTACAGTACGCTTGCACGTGACTACAGAACCTCTTGACATGGCGAGTAAAAGCTCTGGACAAAGATAACCTGAGGGCCTTAGCAGGCCACAGCCAAGATATTCACTAAGGGCAAAAGCCTCACATAACTCCATCTCTGTGACGGCAGCACGTTCAGGTTAGACATGCCTGCGCAAGTACAACAAGAGAAAATATATAAAGCTTCTCATGCCTCATATCACTGGAAACGCTTTCTTTTTCAGACATACTCACTAACTCCAAAGCAACGAGACTAATCTACAACGTAAGAAAACTCTACAATCGACGGCCATCACACAAAATGCACAGGTCTCTGGAGTCCGAAGCCTTGTCCTTATCTCTCTCACTTGTCTCAAGTCCACCACCGTGGTCACCTAAATTCTTAGAGATCGACAATGTCACGACATGTGACATGTCTTGAAAGTCGCACTGAACTTCGGTTGCGGTTTTAGATACATCAGCTCCCAAACCACTCTCGAGTTACTCAAAGAAGGCTACAGCGTCGTCCTTGTTGATAATCTGAGCAACGCCTATGAGGGCGTACTAGCGCAATTGAAAAGCTTGCATCGGACTAATGCTGCACTGCTAGTTGTCATTTGCCGGCACTGAACTTTCACAAGCTAGATTGTAGAAGCCCCGCTGTGCGCTCTTCATTAGCAGGCTACGCCATCACCCCTTCGCCTCCATTCTCAGGTCCTTCTAAGTCTTGCCGGTCGTGGATCTTAGGCGTGATACACTTCGCCGCCTACAAGTCGGTCGAGGAGCCATCCACAAGCCTCTAATGTATTACTAGAACCCTTAACAGTTCTATACACACGTTGAATGATTAGCATGATCAAAACTTAGATGTAGAAACCTTCTGTAGTCCGGGAGTGTGAAAGCGAATACTAGGTAGTATATACCAGAAGACTTACTTTTTTATTAGGCACAGGACATCCACCTTGAGACTTAAGATAACAAGCCCAGGCTGCGCAATCTTGGCATTCGCAAACCTGTGTAAAAGATGCTGATTAGTATAAGTTCCTACCACCAATTCTTCCTTTATAATTTTCGCACTATCCTAACTTTATCTAGAATTAGCTATATCTATCATACGTCCGACTTACACTTTTTTTGCTGAGAAGTTCCGAAGGGCATATAGGGGTCGGGCAGTCGCAAGGGAGTTTCAGGTTCGGCAGGATCTCGTTTTTTATTTTTTTGGACCCGGACTGGCGGCAGCAAGGGCAGCCATAGTAAGAAGGACGGAAGTGGAAAGCTTCATAGCTATATTTGGCGCTGGGGGATGAGCCGGTCGAACTCGAGTGGAAGATAGATCAGAAATAAATGACTCTTTGGAGGCGGAGGGACGAGCGGGAAGCTTGCGGAAATTTAGCAAATGGGGAGGTACGCTGCTTAATAACGTTCAAAGGAAGCCCAACCGATTTATCGACCCACAAATACGAAAATTCTAGCCCGATATTCTCCTGTGTTGCGGCTCGAGTGGGCTTTTCGGTGGCGGGCGCCCTCGGCCAACGGGTCTTGGCATGCATTTGAGTTTGTCTCCCTCAGCTGACGCGATCCGTGTTTGTTTTAACATGTATCTGGCCGACGTCATAGTCAAGGTCCGAGAGCCGTAAATAATCCCAGTAAAATGTCGATAAAAATATCCCCGATCGACTACTTGGTGGCACGAACAGCTAACGTAGTGCAACATGTGATTCCCACTCCCACGTGATTCCCACTTTTCAATCCCCTCGCGAAACGTATAAACACCGGTTTAACAACACAACCGTTGAACATATGATTTCAACAAGCTGTTCCATTATAGAACAACAATACCCGATGCCATATATAAGATAGTTACATTATTCGTAGCGTGCAGGGAGCTTTGTCTCGCGCCCGGAGCATAGCCTCTGCGAAACCGCTGTCCGCCCTGCGTTCCGCCGGCGCGTGACAGAAATGGCAGTACTGTTGGTAGAAACCCCTTCAATGTGAGGCTCAGCATCTGAGGAGCCTATTGTGCTCCTTTTGTTGCCGGCTTCTTGCTTGTTGCCATGTCCTGAGAGCCTAGCGCAAGGCCTCTTCCGAGGCGCGACCGGCTCCTCCCCTCCCAACCGCCTCTTCTTCGAACTTGCAGTATGTTTTCCAGCTTCTTTTGCTGCAACTCGCTGCGCCTTCTTTTCTGCAGCGCATTGTTGCCGTTTCGCGGCTTCTGTGAGCTTGCTCGCTCGTTGTGCAGCTTTTATGGCTGCTTGTGCAGCCCTTTCGCGAGCTCGCTCCTCTTTTGCAGAATTTCGTGCTGCGAGACGCGCTGCTTTCCTTTCCTCTGCTTGACGGGCTCTTTCTTCGCGCGTTATAGCTGCCTAAAGCCTTCGATCGTCTGCAGCTTGCTTGCGTTGACGCTCTACTTCCGCTTCGTCGGCGGCTCGCTGGCGAGCCCGCGCAACTCTTGAGGGACTGAAAAACAACGGCTGGTTAGAGCTCTCGCTTCATCTAACAGGCCGAGAGCCCTTCCGCGCTTCCGCTTCTTTTTCCCTTCCGTAAGCGCTTTTCGCAAGCCCTTCATCTCGTGGCGCAAGATATCGTTCTCGGTAGCTAACTGCTTGCCAGCCCGAAGCAGAGGGGTCGCTTCCATATCGACATAGCCCTCTTTGTATAGTCGACGGAAGGTACAGCGTATAGAGCGAGCTGATCTCGGTGTTCTTACTTGTTGTGGCTCGGGTGTAGTATTTCCTAGGGAGATAGTAGCGATTACCCGATTCGGATTAAACGGGCATATCCCCGTCGCTTCCTAAGCACTTTTCATGTTCTTCGCCGTGAATGCGCGCTCCCATGCTTCGCGAAAGAGACTCCAGAAGTGCCGTTTAGTCAAGCGGACGAGGCCTTTGCTGCTGGCTAGAAGAGTATCGATTTCTTGCGTGTAGTATGTCGCCAAGGGTGCGAACAGGCCTACATCAAGGGACTGTAGCCTATGAGTCGAATGTGGCGGCAAGACGGCGAGAAGGATTCGATTACGGTCAGCGTAGTCAATGAATCGAAGGTTTAGATGACTGTTATAACCGTCTACGATAAGAAATCGCCGGCTTCTCGCCGGCTTTGCTCTAGTGTTGCGATCAAACACGTGCTCTAGCCACTGCAAGCCTAGCACCTCGCTGCTCCAGCCTTTCTCTGAGCTTGCAAAGAAGGCAACGTCCTGTAAATGATCGAAATCCTCAAGTCACGAGTCTTGCAAGTCGCGCGATTCGCCTCTGTAGATTAATGCTGGCGGAATCCGCGAACCATCAGCGCATATAGAAGCAACAAGCGTGATAAACTCTCGACTTCTAGCCTGACTCGCGCTAAGGAGCCGCCGGCTTTTAAGCGCTTCGCGAGCGACAACTCGCTTTGTAGACCGTGATAGGCCGATCAAGAAGCCCTTTTCATCGAAACTGTATATATTGGAAGGCGTGACGTTATATTTCTCTAGCTTTTCGCCGAGCTAGCCCACGACGGTTAGCATTTATGACTCAACCCGGATTAGAAGCCGCCGCAACACAGCTCAAAGGCTGCTTACTAGATCAAACCACTGTCGAAAGTAGTGCGAATTGTCTGCGACCTTGCGTTTGTGATCTATTGTCCGTAGATACACGCTGGCGAGGCGTTGGCGATGCCGCTGGCAAAAGCGCGAAACCCAGTTGCGGCTAAGCTGTGTTTTCGCAATCTCTTCTGCAATATTCTTGACTATCTGAGGCGTTGGCGGAAGCCCCCGGTCTGTGAGCTTGTTTATATGCTCAATGAGCGCTTCCTCTTGTGCGCTGGTGAGCTTCTGGCGCGCGTAGGAGTTGGCTTCCTGAATCGAGCCTGTTTCGCCTCTGTGACGTTTTGCCAAGGTTGTCCGTTCGACGCCCCATTTTCGAGTATAATTGATACGGTTTTGCGATTCCAGGTCAGCTATTGCATTGGCGGTTCAAGTGTTGTAGTCCATGCAGATAACAATCCAAGTTGTTCGAGCTCAGTGCCAAAAAGTGGGAATCACGCGGGAGTGGGAATCACATGTTGCACTACGTTACATAGTGACACCCACGTACTCATTCTTTTGCTCTTCTGAACCACTCACCGAAATTCTTCGGCGGCTAAGTGCTTCACGAAGCCAAAGTCGGCGAGCCAGGTGGTGATTCGGTACTTTAGTCTGGCTCTGTGTGGCACAGGCCGTCGGCCCTTTCGTCATACCAAGGTGGCTTTAGCAAACGAGAAAAATAGGATGGAAAAGGAGGTTTAGATTTCTCCATTGGAGAAGTAACAGTAGCTGGACAGGCATGTTGAGTGCAGAGTGCCGACCGCCGAGCGCAAGGCTGGTGCCGAAACTGACCTTGAGGCTGACAATGCGCCATTCCATGCTTCCTTCGTAATGCTCTGTCTTTTTGTCTGTGCGTAATACGGTACTTGATATGCACTGGTCTGACAGTCAGCCTCTGATCTTGAGGTGCTCCCCGGGCTGTACTCGTACTGCTGCCAAGTGGTGGTGATGCTGCTCATACAGGCGTGAGGTTTTGAAACTGTTTCATTCTATCTTGCTGAATGTGAGAGGAATGCTGAGTGACCGAGTCGAAGAGAGAAAGAGAACATGGCAGAATTGAAAGGTTGATGTGGGGATGCTGGCGGAGGCTGGCAGGCTGGCAGGCTGGCAGGCAAGCTGCGACAGAGGATCGTGCCGTTCTGGGGTTGGACTGGACCCTTCCCAGTTCAATTCATCGTGACGACGATGGCTGGCAGCACTGCTTCGAACGATACCTCTCGGACGTCTGGATAGAATAAACTGACGCTGTTTATTAAAGCTGTTTTCAGTTTCTGGTTTGCGACGCGTCTTGTACGCGGACCAGTACCGGCTGATTCCTTTGGTACCCATTGGTTCTGGGATATTGGGGATTTCCTCGGTAGGTTTGATATCATCGTCAGAGTCATTGTTAAACGCTTCTGCATCCTGTAGCAGAATGTCTTTGGTCGAGTCCAGTTGTCTTCCCGCACTGGCCGCTCCGGCTTCATCTGTTTCCTTCGAGGCCGCCGTTCAGCTCGCGTGGGGTCCCCTCACTCGTATCTCTTATCTGGGTGCAGGCCGCAACCAAAGCAAGTTCATGCTGTACCAGACTCAAGGCGCACCGGAGCCTCGAATATACCCTCTGGCTCTGTTATGCGCATTCTCAGTACGGATTCCAAGAACCGACCGTACAGCAAGGGAGTACAGCTCCGCAACGCGTTGCTTGAAAGACCGCCCTACGAGGGTCCGCTGTACGCTATCTTGGACGATGTCATGCAGTACACTATCTATGCGCCACCAAGCATCCGACTTCAGCATCGCGGGCTAACTAACAATGCGCGATACCGGAAATTATTTCTGGGCAGCAGGCGGCTCTCCGTGTCCGTTTAGAAGCGGGAGCCGGAAGGATCCTAGTAGCCGTCGTTTGCACTACGAGATACGAGATATGAGAAGTCGCATGGCGGCTTGACGTCCGAGTTGGCCCCAGGGCAGGGTCCATAAAGTCGCGTGGTCCCCCACAAGAGCTACGATATCCTCGGCTTACGGATCCATCATTACCCCACCGAGCATCTTGAAGCTATCGCGAGAGGTCCAACATCAGATATCTTCCAGGCTCCAGCTCGATCAAGACACGATGAAGGTATCAGCACACTGTCCACATCTGCAGCAGGGAGCGGGGAAAGCGTAAGACGGATTCGAGGTCGTCTGCGCCAGAACGGTGGATTGCGAGTCAAGAATAATCGTGCGCTTTACGCAGAAAACCTCTGAGTGCACATAGTTTCGCCTTAGACGGTGAAACGAACGTTTTTGATCCTACAACAGAGCTTGTCGGCTGCAAGCTGAGCGCCTGGAGACTACTAAAAATTTACATTACGTGTGTACCAGCTACCCGTAGCTTTTCCCATCCGATGCTGATACCAGAACCCAGAACCCAAAACCCAAGTAAACGAAAGGCAAAGCGATCTATAATAACGCCATGACCGGATACTCATTTCCCAAAATGGCAGGTATAACTTCAAAGAAACCTTCTGCACAGCGCTCAACAGCTCGGGGCCAACGAGTTGACAACATGGTAGTTCCACACGTCCGTGGCACAGTCCGTCAGCGATTTCTGCGTCCGCCAGCCCAGCTCCTTCTGAGCTCTGTCCACCGCGGCGACGCAGAATCCGACATCGCCGGCCCGCCTGCCGACCTCCCGCGCCGGAATGTTGCGGGCGGACGCTTTCTCGATGCTTTGCAGGACCTCGCGGACCGTGTGTCCGGTTCCGGTACCGAGATTGTACGTACGGAACGAGGCTCCAGTCTTGCCTTCCGCGGCAGCAGCAAGGGCGGCGATGTGACCTCTTGCCAAATCGACAACGTGAATGAAGTCTCGCACCGCGGTCCCATCAGGCGTCTCCCAATCGGTTCCGAAAATCTCAAGAACTGGCCGCTTCCCAGTGATGACGGACGTTATGCAGGGGAAGAGGTTAGTTGGCTTCTGGCGCGGGTCCTCGCCGAGCAATCCACTCTCGTGGCAGCCGACAGGGTTGAAGTAGCGCAGAGCGGTGATTGTCCATCTGGGGTCGGATCTCGCAACGTCGTCCAAGATCGCCTCACAGAAGTACTTGGTCCGGCCGTATGGCGAAGTCAGTCCGTGAACACCATCCACGGCCATCATAGAGTCCTCATGAAGCGGAGTACCCTGCGAAGCAAGCTTGCCGTACACGGTAGCCGAAGAGCTGAAGACAAAGTTGTAGATGTTGAACTCGGCCAGGATCTCTAGGAAGTCGATGAGACCGGCTACGTTGTTCTTGTAGTATGCCAACGGCTTTTGGATGGACTCCTCCACCGACTTGAAAGCGGCGAAGTGTATCACACCCGCGATCTTCGACCGATGAATGGTAGAGTCCTCATATCTGCGGAGCACTGATCGCATCGCAGGGCTTCTGTAGTCGATCTCATGGAAGTTGATGGAGGGCAGAGGCTTGTTCTCTGCCTTGCAGTACTCCGCTGCCAGCTTTTCTATCCGATCGACGACCGTCCGGTATGAATTTGAGAGGTCGTCCACAACAACAACATGGTAGCCCGCCTTGAGTAACTCGAGAGAGACGTGGGAGCCGATGTACCCCAGACCGCCAACGACCAAGACATGTGGACCAGAAGCACCAGTGTCCTCAAGGGACTGTGAATCATCGAAGAGAAGGGACCGCGAGGTTTCCGGGGTGCCGATATCAGAAGAATCCGAGAGCGAGAGAGATGAAAGTGAGCGTGGGGAGTGGGAAGCGCCAGAATACAAGCGAGTGTCCATAATGAAAGTGGATAAGAATGTGGAATTAGTTGTCAAGAATGTCGAAGTGGCTGTCCGATGTGGATTGTATGAGAAGGTACGAGGATACTTGTATACAAATGAGCTTCTTCAGCTGGCTTGAAGAAGAACAGTCTCTCTGCTTCTCAAACACTTCAAAGAGTGGTAAGGCGTGCAAATCATTTTCCGCTTGAAACGCATGTGTTCCGTTCATTCAATCGTGGCGCCTTCCTTGCCGCCATTTTATTCGTGGGCTTCCGTCCGTATGCTCCGTCGGGAGGTCCGTCCGTCATTTCTGCAACTCGTGTGACGAATCGAGACCAAATTAGCAGCAACCCCACGAGCTGGATTGTGTGCACCCCTGTCTCGTAGGAGGCCACCGGGTGATCCTATCCGTTTGTTGTCGCTCAATGTAGACACCGGTGCTTGACATACTTCAGACTATGCCTGTGTTAGGCTTTATCAACCACGTCTCCGTTCCGCACTGACAGCACGTCTGGATCTGTAGAGCACTGTCCTCCCAAGATCGTTCTCAGCCTCGGTCAACACAATTCCGTTCCGGCACTTCTAGATCTCGGATTTTCATTTCAGAATTCCAGTTTTCACGGTAACAGACCTCGATGCGCCGCTGCTACATCACTTCAGCCGCGGCAGCTACCATTACTCTAGCGATTGTCATCCTCATTGCAGTCATTTTCGGCATGAGGTCAGATCGAGGCCCGCCAATGTCACAAGTGATCTTCCCCCTCTATGTCTAGCCCGCCGAATCGGCACCCGTCAACCAGACGCCAAATGCGTAGCGGCTGATGTGACGTAGCATCGAGCACAACCGAGGCACCAACTTTACCCTGGTCATCAACCCTGCCAGCGGTCCCGGAACGAGTCCCCTGCCAGACGCAAACTACACGGGCGAGCTCACAAGGTTAAACACGTACCCCAACGTCCGATGCATTGGCTACGGTTAGGCTCCCAGTAGTTCCTCGTTTGATCCGCGCTGACGGAGAGCCAGTGGCTACCACCTATGCCATGAAAGACATCAAGATCGTTGAACAGGAGGTGGCAACCTACGCGGGTTGGGGGTTGCAGAATCCACCTTTAGCCATGGCCGGCGTTTTCCTCGACGAGACGCCCTGGCAATACGACACTGGCGCAGACCAATATTTCCAGCGGATCAGGCCCACAGTTGCGAATACCAAGGGCTTGGCTGGCAGCTTCATCGGCAAGCGTGACCGATTTGCTTCAAGGTTCTCCAAACAGCTACAAAGCGTAATGAGCATGAGTACGAGAGTGGCCTAAGCCGCACCCCTGCTTCCGTCACTCGACGCCGCAGCCCAGCGTCGCCGCATGGACTGCAGCTTGGCATTGGCTCGCCGCTGTTGAACGGGCTAACGTCTGGAGCGCAGTGCACAATCCTGGGGCGATCCCAGATGCCCGGTACTCGGCCAGTGCTGACGTGACGGTTGTGTTTGAAGGTGAGCACGGCGGCGCCACGAAAACTGATCTTCGATGCTGGGGTTGGGCAGCACGGACGACTGTCCAGCTAGCATCAGATCTTCACCCTTTAATTTTCCAGATCAGCGGCCCGCTAGAGCGAGTTCGGCATCGCGCCGTTCAACTCTAAAACGACAACGCACGGTTGTTGACCCACTACCTCCCTTGCTTTGCGGTGGAGTTGGCCATTTCGCACAACCCTGCCTCCGTCCCGAGTTGGGACGACGAGACTCCTGGATGAGAAAACTGATGAAAATTCGATGCGTGATCTGCTCCTGTTCCCCGTGTCCATCTGGACTGCGTTGGATGCCAACAATAGAAAAAGGGGCCCTGGCAGCACTTGCGGTCACGCCGCAAGTATGACGGACCGACTCCGCGTTGATCGGAAGTCATTGGAGAAAGCACAGTCTTCCAGAAGCTGAAACGACTGGCAAACCTGCTGTGCGAGGCGTCTGACTCGGAGGACGGAGAGCACCGCGTCCGATTCAAGGTGCCAATGTAACGAGATTTGGAAGTAGGTACCCGCGAACGGAGGGCCGGCCGAGGTTTCACCGTGGAGAAGCCTCCTTGAGTCCCCGCGAACGGACGCTGGCGTCACACGACAGGGGTCTACCAATACTCAGGCGTGCGCTCCTCCGATGCAGCGGATTGGATCCGGCACCTCGTACAGCGTGGGCGTGTTGCTCGAAGCATGCTTGGTAATACGGCATCTCCTGCCATCCGGCGTTGGAGAGCTGGCAGGTGTGGTTTGCAACTTTGCGATCCAGAGTTTGCGGAGTCCACGGTTTGACACCGGCCAGGCTTGGTGGCTGAAACAGTGGCTTTGAGCCTTGGGAAATTTTAGAATGAAGCTTCCACGATGCATCTGCATGCGGGCGCTCGCAGGATCTCGCAGTCATCCATGGTACCTTAAGGACGCGCTTACAACGCCATGGTTAAGCATATTTCTGGCCGGAGAGCGCTCCTTGCTTGGTTCCATGCCTCTGATCACTAGAGTAACATTTCACGAGTGCACACGGCAAGCCACACTGCCAAACAAGCCGTCAAAATTGTAAACAAAAAATCCATAGAACGCCGGACCCGAACGCCATGCTCAAATACAGCAATGAATGCACGGACTCATGACTCCACTGGGGTGGTGTAAGTCTCCCCGCTGCAGTATTCCACAAAGCCATCCAAATTCATGTTCTTCATGACGGTGCTGAAATCCGCCGCGCCCTCCGCGTTCCCTTCCCCGAGCAAACGTTTAAAACAGTACTCGACTGTATGCTTGGCGCATCCGACGGGTACTCGATGTGAAAGACGGGCTTCTCGTCTTGCACAAAGGCCGCAAAAGTGTCGCACTCGCTGTACTCAACGCACTGCTCGTTCACGGAGAAATGAGTGGCATTGAGCACCTGCGGGATGATCTCGCCGGCGTTCTTGAGGCCAATGGACATGTTGAGGCTGGTAGCTTGCTGCGAGAGGAAGTTTACGTAGTCGATCGCGTCTTGTTCGGTCAAGTCGAGGCCGTTCTCGTTGCTCTGCGCATCGTTGTCAGCTTCTCTCGCCTCGCCAGCGCACACTGTAACGGCTGCCTCACATAGCCATCAACGTTGTCCGGATCCACAGCATCACAGCCCTTCTGCCTCGCCAGCCTCATCCGCTCGACCATGATACCCCTCACATTCTCCGAGTTGGTATCGAGCCAATACTCTCCCGGCCATCCGTCCAGCTCACTGCCTCTATCGCCCTCCTGGAACTGCGCCGAATCTGGTCGGTAGTCTTCGTACGACCCGGCACTGAAATAGCAGATAACCCGCTTGCCCAGTCGATGCAGCGTCTCAATGACTCCCTCCTCGTTCGTGAACAGATCGATGTCGTATACCGCGACGTCCGGCTCGACGGACTCCGCGTCGGCCGCCAGCTCCAGCGGCTTCAGCAGTACGATCTGCCATGTTTCATTGACCGCGGGCTGCCAGATCGTGTAGTCGCCGGGGCGTGGTGTGGATGTTGGGCTGGGTGCTGCAGTTGTGGATGGCTCTTCGGTGTTGTCGGAGCCGCGGCCGATTGTGAGGCCTACGCCGAGGCCTACCGCGAGAGCTATGATCAGGATGAGGGGGAGGGCGATGTAGAGGAGCTTGCGGAAGCCGGATTGGCAGGACCACCAGGACTGGCGGGAGGGCTGTGGCTTCTCCATTGTCAAGAGAGAATTATTAGAGTCGTGTGAAGATGGCTAAACGGTCGTTGGTAGCGTATAGGTATTCGGATAATCGAAAAAGAACAGGAATTCAACGACGCAGAGCACGGAAGAGTGCAATGAGGCTCGCGACTTCACTCAGTGGCCAAAAGCCTCGAAGTTCTGCTGTGGGCTACATCTCGGTCAGCAATAGCAGACAGTCATGTCTGCAAGCACCAACAGACCGGCGCAGAGGCTGAGTTGACAGCTCGCACGGCGTATTCGGCAGCCCGCAGAACCTTCCAAGTTGTTCTTTCCCGAAAATCCCGACGGAGGTACCCAACAATCTCCTCCTCTCGCCCACCCCTGGAAGTAACGCAACAATTAACAATAGACTAGAATCAATAATCGGCAACGAGGCCTTGTGATCCTCACCCCGCCGTACATAGGAGGCAGGTCTTCGTCTTCGTGATTTTCACAGCATCGCCCCTGGCGCCAATAGCGTCCTTTGTGGATTCTTCTCCAGTCCTTGGCGCTTGCAACCCTGCCATTGCTAGGCTCCCTGTCATTTCTAGGAACCTCTGGCACGGACTATTCTTAGCCCCTACGCACGCCACAGCGGGTACCTGCCAAGCTGCGTGTGTCACGTCATCGCATCTGGGCGTTTTTTACCCGGTCGGCATGCAACGCACGTCCCTTGCGTTTCCATCCGCGCGGACGCATTGACGAATGATCCGTTAGCGTGCCTGGATCGCCATCATCCCCTGCCAATTCCCGAGAGCCAAACGGCCAGAGGCTCACATTGCTGCAAGCCTTAGCGGAAACCGCCGAAAACATTCCGACTGACCCTGCCTGGGGGTAGGCCCGAGCTGTGAGGGGTTACCTCGGGCTGAGCTGTGCCGCGAAAAACTTGAAGCGCCTGGCATGATTTACGAGCCGTGTCATTGGCCATTGCCGTAGATCTCGCACGGAAAACTCCACGCTGGGCAAGCAGAGGGAGGGGATGCTCGAGAACGATGTTTTTGGATTGGGTAAACTAACACGCCGGCGTCGATGCCCCTGCACTAGGGTACCGCGCAAATGCAAAGATGATGTTGTGCTATCACAAAATTATGCATACAAATCTTTTTACTCCCAGCCGCAAGCTTGCCGAAAGGTGTCCGTGACACATGCCTGCTCCTGCTCCTGCTCCAACGAGAGACATCCAACAAACTCCGATCCATCACATCATGCTCGTGAAACAGCGGAAGATCGTCAGGGGCACCCGAATTCTAATTCAAAGCAAACCGCGCAGAAAAGCTTTGACGCCAAGAAAAGTCCATTACATCAGACGGCAATGGGCGAGCTGAGGGTGTACGTGCGGGGAGCGCCGCTCATCGTGACCCACAGCGTGAGCGGATCGCCACCGACCTTCTCCTGGGTCGCGCCGGTGGTGGCGGTGACGGCGCCCGGGAAGGTGACCGGGATGGGCGTGCCGCAGGTGTTGCCGTTCGTGCTGACGGTAACGCTGATAATGCTCTTACCGTCCGCCGAGTAGTTGTAGACCATGTTAGGCTGGCACTTGTCGCGGATCTCGCGCTGCTGGAAGACGACGCCAATGTCGTCGTGCTTGAGCGAGACGATGGGCCATGATACTAGTCGAACCATCTCCTGGACGATGACCTCGACCCAGATCTGCAGCAGGGAGAGCTTGGCGGCCACTCCGTTCACTTCCGTGTTTGGCATGTCAATCTGCCGCATGTTCGCCTGGTGGAACATGAAGGGGTCCCAGTGCAGGCCGAGCAGGTGCCGCGTGTTGACTGCCCGCGCGTCACGGAGGAGGTTCTGGAAGTCGCCTGAGCCGCCGGACGTGTCGATCCACTCCTGCAGAGTGCAGTCGGGCGTGTCGCAGTTGTAGTAGATGGTCGTTGCCCAGCGGGGGATAATGTTGAGGCCAGCGTACCCGTTGCCCGCGACGGTGGAGGTCAGCGGCCAGAAGCTGCTCTCGGGGTTCATGAGCGGTGGGCGCGTGTTGTCGCCGACAATGTGCTTGATGCCGTTGTCCATCCAGGCCTTGATCGCATCGCCGTTGTGCGTGCCGGTGATGGCGGGAGGAACTAGACCGGCGCCGGAGAAGCGGGCGGCTGCTGAGATGCCGATCTGCTGCATCCATGCCTTGTTGAACTGGATCTCCTTGGCCGTGTCTGCGTATGTCGCGTTGTTCAAGGCCATGTGAGTGAAACTGTGTCTCGTTAGTCGGTCGCTCTCTCCACATGTGTTCAAAGACTCAGAAACTTACGTGTGAGAGACGTGGGCGAATGCATCTCGGTTCATCGTGGTGCTGAACCACTGCATCAAAGTGTCCAGTTTTGCACATTCCGAAGACCAGGTGTAAGTTTTCGGCGAATCTATAGTTCCAGTCAGCCTTCGTCTTTCGGCTGCACCATGTAAGGTAGAAGCTTACTGGGCCAAATGTTAGTTCCGGTTCCAAGGGGCTTCTGGAACTCCAAGGGAGTGTCAATCTGTTCCGGGTAGTCGATGGCTTCGTTGGGTCTGCAAGTCGACTGCCCTTCCGCTGTCTCGACCGCAGCGATGATATCGCCGTTACCATTGTGCGCAAGCTCGATGAAGTAGTTGGACCCAGTAGGCATCTTCGAGTTGATCTGGGTGGTCCATGTGATATGGTTGGCAAGATCACCAGTGCGGACGCGGAAGGTCTCTCCTGCGGGCTGTTTGGGGTCAGCATTCAAATCTCGGCAAAGCAACGTGGCGTTATCACCCAACACTAGGCTTTGAACCAGTGTAATGCATGGCGGTGAGGCCGAATGCCATGTGTCGAAAGGAGCTGACTGACCTTGTAGAGTTCCGTACCCAGGAACACGTCATCGACCTGGGTGCTCAGGTACAGCCGCCTGAAACCGACGTACAGGCCCCGTGTAACCCAATGAATCCATGCATGCTGCAGGAAGTTGGACGTCGGGTTCCATGATGTGGCCCACGAAGTGAAGAAGACCATCTGCTGCCTGCCGTCAAAGTTGTTGATGACAGCCGCTGTTGTGTCGCCGGAGAAGCTTCCACCTGGCCCGAACTTTGCGATCTCGGTCGTGGTGGTTGAATTCGTGATTGTCGCAGGGTAATGCCACAGCCCCTGGGTGTTCATGGTCGCACCAAGCTTGAGACCTGCAGTAGGGAAGGCATCGGAGTTCGTGAAGGAGATCAATTGCTCCACGCCAGAATCACAGCAGCCGGCGCCGGCAATTGCAGTGGTTGTGCCAAAATCGGGCCCGGGATAGACATCCAAGCGCACCATCCTGATGCCAAAGGCGGTCTGGTAGCTGTAGAGGGTATTCCATTGCTGTGTGGTGAGCGCGGAGAAAAACCCAGTAGAGTACTCGTACGACACTTCGCTGAGGACGACTACGGCTCCATAGTTTCCCTCTGTGGTGGTCGAGTTGAGTATTGGTAAAGATGCGCCGGTCGAGGGGATGCTGATTATCTATTGTAAATGTTAGAGAAAGCTTGCGACTCGGAGAGTGGGTACACACACCTCGTATGGGATGCCATAGCCTTGAAGGCCGGAGTACACATTGTATGCAGCGCCGGTGTCGCGTGCAAGAATTAAAACGGTACTCTTGGTGGCGACTGCTGCCACAAGGGTGGACCAAAGGCCCAATCCCAAGATAAGAAGCGAGACGAAAGAGAACGAGCTTGCCATGTTCTATGTAAAACGAAAGCAGCCAACGAGACGCTTGAGTGAACTGATGGAATCAAGAGAAGGGGCCCAAAGGTGGAGTAAATATCTTCACCTCCAGCAGAAATCTGTCATCGCCTCGGCCCTGGGTGGTCGAAAATACGAGAACACGGCCAAAATCCGTTGATGCTCTCCCAAATCGAGGCTTGCCATCACCCCATCGCTTCTTAGGACTCCGTAAACGGCAAATTGGCTAAGGATCATGCGGGCTTGCCGTGAGCCTCGACGCGGCGAGAGCGCAAGGCCGCCTCAGCCGGCAGCATGACCGGCCGGCCCAGTATTGATGGCGCTGGAGCCGACACAGACCATGCGGTCTGAAGCGACAGTCAGGAGGGCATAGCGGCGATTTGCAATCGGGAATACGGATCAAATGACATTGCCAGCCAAGAGGCGCAGGGCCTAGGGCTGGATGGGTCCTTGCAAAGGGCTGACGGCTTTGGCGAGAATAAGGGGCGCAAGTTTGGTTGACGCTGGGGTTGACGCCTGCGTTGACGGCTCGGTGGCTTGGTGGTTGACAGTTTTGACGCAGTTTGTGGTGACCAGACGCGGGCTTTCGTGCCCAGAGCCACTCTAATCCGTTCGCGGCTTAGGTCAACGTCGGTGCGGATGGTCCCTGCTCCCGGGTGTGGCGCTCGCCGGGATGCTGCTTCTTCGAACATCCCCCTTGATCCAACCCTTCACCGCGTCCGTGCAGCAACCCCGTCATTGCATGCCGGGCCAGCGTGACGATGCAGCGTGTATTGCTGTGCTGTAACCATGTGTTCTTGTCGGCTAGCGGCGCGGGAGCCTCGGCGCTCTCCTGCAACGTCCTCTTCCGTGTGATACGAGTCACAACCCGCATGCTGGCACGACATTTACGGTTCCCTTGCCTTTCGGTGGATCCGGAAAGCGAATGGAAGAGCATGGCTGGGCAAAGTGGCCCGTTACTGCTAGTGCACGAAAATAGCTGATAGATGTGTAGTTGAGCTCGGCAGCTCTGACTAGCAGCAGTGGCACCTCATGGACCCAAGTAGCGTATCTTTGGTATGCAGGCCGTGCTCGGCTAAGGAGCTGAGTGCGCGCTGCTCAGTGAGAGATCTTCAATTCGTAAATCTGTGAGCTGGACCGCGAAGATCCGATCAGGCTGCTCGATGGACTTCGCTCCGTCGCCCCCAGACCTCTTCCAAGCTCCCAGCTCCCAGCTCTCTCAGTTTCCCTTGAGGTTTCGATTCCTATACACTCATTCTCTAGCCTCTCCTTTGTCGTGTCACTCGATACTAAGCCCATCTATTCATTTTAATGGTTAACTGAGATATCTATTTGCCTTTCCAGGCTCCCCTTGCAACCCCCTTATATATACGCCTCCGGGGCGGCTGGTTGCCATTTGCTATATCTGCTTCCTCATTCCCCCATTCGTCATGGCGGAGATCTTGGGAATAGACGCCGCTGGCGCCGATGAGCTCAAACATTGGTGGCAGTATGTCCTGCTGGCCATCATCTCTGTCAGTGTGTTTGTGGGCGTAGTGGCTTTTGTGTGGACCATCTATAGCTTCGTTCGCAAACGTCAGCAAGTACGCACCTTAACACTAGTGACCACGGCTCCCTATGGCCATTCTTTCTGTTCATCACCACAGTCATCATGCATTTGTTGCATGAGCGCTTTCGCCCGCTTGAGGGAGCTTTGCTAATTGCGCCACCTGGCTAGGCTTCTTCCAAGACTCCCCGCTTGACGAAACGCGTAAAAGAACACCTCGATACCGCCTCTAAGAACTCTAACCCTTTCAGCCGTAGCGATGAACCACACTCGAAACCGTCCTCGTTCGGCGTCTACCTTGGGAGCTTCGAAAACCCCCAACCGACGCCCAAGCGCAGTTGCTCTCGCAATACGATACACTGGTTATGGACTCACAACAAGGACATGTGGTGGACTCAATCTCGGTGGCTGGGGGAGCCAAGCGATTACTTGGAAGGATCAGTCTGGAACAGTTGCTGGATATGGGCTGCAGTAGCAACGACGCTCGTATGATCCAATCAATAGACACTGTCATCGAAGTTGTACATGGACGCTTCAAGAGTACAGACGGACGATGCGTCATGGATGGTGTCTTGCTAGGCGAATGGCAGAGCCGAGTCTCGGTCATTTTGCTTGACGCTATAGCCCGGTATCTCACCTCGCTGGGCCTCGAGGTTTACCTTGAAGTAGCTCCGCCCAACTTTCTGGATCCAGAGGACATGCCAGATCTGCAGCTTTACTCGGGTGTTGTTGTCAAGAACGCAAGCATTCTGCCCAATGGAGAAAGACGAGACTTCTTCCAGCTGGAAAAGATGAAGCCGACCGTTAAAGCCTTCGTCTCACAGGCCTGCTTGCGCCCGTTCGCGGTCTTGATGTGGGAGACTGTTGATGATGAGGTGGAGCTCTCGCATGCGGTCGTCAAGAGGAGCAACAACTGGACTGAGTTTCATGGCGCCGTAAGCTGGATAGGCTCAGTATCAGCTCTCACTAATGCAAACCTCAACAACCCGATGCTGCAACCCTTGGGTGCTTTTGACTGGCTGAAAGAAGGGAAGATAATGAAGCTTCACGAGAGCTATCGATCCATTCGGTCGCTTGCCCCTCTGCCGCAGCGGCGCGCCAATGACTACCGCGAGCTTGAAGGAATTCTTCCTAGCATACGCCACTTGCTGAAATCGCTTCACAACCACAGCTCTTCGGGCAGCAGTAGGTCAAGCACGCTAGATGGGATCTCTCCTGAAACCGAACTGCTGGACAAGCTCAGCACTCGTAGCAGCACGGACTGGGCCCGTCAGTTGGAGAGGTTCTCGGCCAACCCATTGTCCGTCTCACCGACCGGGACTATTTACGAAACGCTCGGCTGCTTCCCCATTGGTTTCGATGTGACCTCCGACGACTTCAAAAAGGTTGTGGAGTCGCAACGGCGACTACGACGGTTGAACTTGCTCAGTGCAGCTCCACAGGCAGACGTTCGACAACTAGGCGTGTCTCTGCGCGAAGTCCTTGGCTCTGTATCTCCGTCCGAAGTTCTAGCCACGATCCGGGAAGCCGCCCACGAGCTTAGCGATCTTCTGTTGAGAGCGTCTTACTCGAAGGACAGCGATGCTCTCGTTCACGTGTGCCTTGGGCTAGACTCAGGTTTCCATACGTCTTCTGGGGCCCAGTTCTGGGCTGTCTGGGAGATGGACGCGCGAACGGGAGCTCTAATCATCTACGTGTCCAAGAATACCCGAGATCTTCCAAGCGTGGTACTGCATACTTTCTTGAGTAGCCGAGGCATTCCTCGCCATCAATGCTTTGAGGCTGAGGTAATGCTGGCAAAGCATCGGCAAGGGAGCGATGTCTCTACAAAGCACGGTCTTCCAGGTCGCCTCGCTCAGGATCTAGAGATGCTATCACCTGCAGACATGCTTCTAGTTCTCCAGCATCTTCAGTTCTCCCGCTGGGACGAGACTCGGGCCGACCCGCTACTAAGTTCGCTTCGGTCAGCATGCGAAGATATGCTTCTGGATATTCCCTCCTTCTTACAACTGAAGCAGCGAGGCAATATCGACTATCTAAGTGGGAAGATCTCCGATGCGGAGTTGATTGAGACCAGACTGGCATGGTATCGGCAGCATGGGTGGGCGCACCTACACAGGGACGATGCGCTCGCCATTTTCCAAGATGTCCACCGTCTGTTGCTTGATATACTGCACAACAGGCGCTACGGTCAGCTAGACCAACTGACTTCCACGCTGGAGTCTTTGCTCACGCGTGGCATCTTGGACACTTATGCAGACATTCTCGTTTTCTCCATCTTCTGCGCGGCGCGGAAGGCAGCATTCGATGAGGTCTACCTGGAGGTCACCGATCGAAATCCGCTCTTCAACGAGCACAGTGACCAAGCGGCCGCATTTTCTGAGTTGTTTGCTTTGGGCTCAAGATGCGACGCCTACTTCGACGTTACGCCCAATGCGTTCGGAAAGATCCTTGCAGAACGCTACCGCGCATACTACGGACAACCCGACCATCAACCACCGATTCAGATCGGCAATGCACCAGCAGTCTCTTCAGCATATGCAGCCGCTCAGACAGATATCGATCCTCATGAGAAAGCTTCGGTGATGCCTGCGTACAAGCGTTTCACATTCCTCAGCGTGTTTGCCATCCCAGCCCTTGTGGATATCATGCTGCTCACCACTACTGGCCGTGGTTTGTATCTCAGCGCTTTCATGAGTTTAAGAGAACAGGAGTACGCAACCTTGGCTCTCATGCTGTCGTTGCTTCTGTCCGGCGCTATTGGCACGTGGATCTCGATTGGTGGCACCTACTATCTAATCTCCATGGCCTTTAGTGCAGCAGAGATGTTCATCCTCACACGGCTCGTTGGAGGCCTTGCGTTCACCATCGCTAGCGGTATTATCGGCTTTATCATCATCTCCGCAGTTGTTCATGTTCAAGCTGGCGCCATCTTTTTCTTCTACCTTGTTGGTCTCACCGCGTATCTCGCGCTGCTGGCTGTCCTCGCTACGTACCAGTTCCCTGGGAGTTCGTTTGGCAACGGCCGTGTCGTCATCATCTGTCTCATTCCGCTGCTTAGTATCTCACCGATCGTGACGACGTGGGTAACCGGGTACGACTCAATCGTTTATCTTACGGTGCTCTTCATCTTCGTTCTCGCCCTGTTGTTCGGAACCCGCCGAGTAGCTGCCCGCTGGGTCATCTGGCTCCAGAGCGTAGCACCAACTTCGGACAAGGAAATCAGCGAGTGGTACTCTCGTACAGCCAGTCCAGACAAGGTCGCAGCTCTGGAAAAGCTCAGCGGTCCAGCGGCACTGCAAGTTGCGCGAGAGAAGCTTTGCGAGGAAGTTGCTGCCGAGAGAAAGCGCCGCTCTTGGACCAAAGCTACCAAGGATCCGCTTGTAGAAAAGCTGGCTAATTGCTGGGAGGCAACTATCTTCCTTCTCGATTGGTACTGCCGGATCTCTGACGTCAAGAGGCCGTTGCCATATTCATCGACTTGGAATCTTCAGGTCGGCGTCGCGAAGGACAGCTTGCTCCAGCAGCAGAAGGGTGTCCGGCTACACAATGCCTTCATTCTCTGGCGTAACGCCGGAGATGAGATCGGATGCGGCATCTTTTACTTTTTGGTGGCGCTGCTTGACCGTTGGATCGAACTCTTGTACGGCGAACCTCTTCTAGGCCTTTCGGCCGCACAGAACAAGACTTTCCGAATCGCCGTAGGCTTTGGCCTAGCATATTACCTTATCGGCGCCGTCCTGCTCGATTACAAAGCCGGGCATCTGCATCAGCAGGCTCAAACCTCTATCCCTATTTCCATAAGCTCTACGAAGCTGCTTCGAAAGGCTGTTGTAAACGACGCTGAATTCAAACGAATGCTGTACTGGAAGACGCTCGCAAGATTCCTCGGGGTCCATGTGTGGGCGCTCGCTGTGTCTGCGGCTTTGGTCTGGGTACTTGACGACACTCCAACATCACTCATCATGTTTCTTTCATATGTGGGAGCTTACAGCGGTTTGCTGCTCTATCAATACAACCATATATTCTCAGGTATGTTGCGTGTTGCGGAGATCACGGTGCTCAGACTGACTCACCGTTTCAGGTCCTCGCGCATTGGAACCGCTTCTGATTGCGGCAGTGGTTGGCCTTCCAATTGGCCTGATACTGAAAAGGGTCAATTCTCAATGGCCCTACAATGGCGTCGTCGCACTCGCAGCAGCTACATGGACCGCAGCTCTTACCTCGCTGTACACAGCACGCATTGGCCTGCCGGGGAAGACCAAGCCGAAGCCAGCCGGCCCTGCCAAGGATTTAAGGGCCTACCATGGCGTTTCTGTTGACCAGAAATGGAGCCAGGCCGAGCTTGAGGCATTCTATGAGGGGCTCCTCGCTGTGCCGACGGAAGAGCGGTTCATTGTTGACGCCCAAGATCATCCAGGCAGCCAGATCAGAGCCATCCTCCTCTCCTGCCACCATAACTCACTGTCTGACCTTGCTCTTGCGGCTTACCCCAACGCACCGCATCTTGTGCGTGAAATGGTCGCTGCTTGGGAGCAAGGTTCTGTCACGGTCGAGCTTATCTCCATGCGGTCCGTGGTGAAATCAGAGGCCGACATCAGAGCTTTGACCTGCTACACTGAAGGCCGCCTGCACCTTTTCATCGCATCAGACAGCGACGACACTTCCTCCCGCAGCTCTTCCGGTTCCGACATGCAGCTGAACATCACCAGCAATTGTCGCGCCATCGCCGAGACGCTCTTACGGGCATGCGCCGAGTCTCTGTTTGGCTTACCTCATAATCACGCCAGCATCGTAGAGTCGCTTTTGGTCTGCCGAACGGACGAGAATGAACGAGGCTATCAAGTCTCTGAAGGTCTCAAGCGTGCCATGCCGTTTGAGTTTTCAGAGTCGAAGATGGCTGCTTTCGCCAGTGTCCACAGGAGAGATCTGCTGGAGAACTTGTGCCTCGGTCTCGAGTGCGAGACGAAGTGGGAAGACCTGCCACAGAACATCCGGGGCATCCTTCTTAGACGCGTGCTTGGGGAATCCACCGTCTTCTCTACCACCGGACTGGTATGGCTTCAGACGCATCTTGATGCCGAAGAAGGCTGCAGTCTGGAAACCCGCATTGCTCGCTATGATCTAGGCGCTTATCTCGTGGTCCAGAGAAGCAACTACTTCAAGTCTCAAGGTCCAATGCTCCTTGGAGAGAAAGCGTACCAACAGAAAACAGCGGACGTTCAATACTACCAGGATAGGAAGCGGGCGACCCTCACACCTACCTCAATGCTTCGGGCGATGGGAACGCGCATCAAGGAACCTTTTTCTTGGGTCTTCCATGCGTTGGGCACATGGACCAAATTCATCATGATCGCTCCAGTGGCTGACTTGGAGTACCAGAGGGAGCTTCGAGCCACCATCAAACAGAGCTCCTTCTCGCGATACCCCTTCGTAGTCAAGGCCGTCACTTGGTTCCTCAACGGTTTGTGGATCTTTGCGAAGTTCAACCAGAGACTGGGGTTGCCTTTCTTCGTCTACCACCGCCGCAAAGGTTTGGAGCAGCTTTCTGAGAACATCAAGGGCACGCTTATCTCTCTGAAGAACGGCCGTGTTCTCGTCCAGACTCTAGACAGTACAGCCACGGCCTTTATCCGCAGCGGTTCCGGGGTACTTTTGAGCTGTATTTCTATGCTGGAAACCACAAGAACGAACCGGAGGGAGAACAGGGCCTTACCAGCATCAGCACGTTTTCGAAGGACATGCGCTTACAAAGCCGTGTAGACTTCAGCCACGGCCAGCTTACAAACGGTTACTCTTACGAATACCCATCAGCCAAGCACAAGCGGCAAAGCAAGCTTATGAGGATCGAGAACAAGAGAATACCACTGTCCAGAAGATGTGTTCGCGGCCCGGACCAGAGCAGTGAGATCATCTACAACCACAAGGGCCATATCGAGTCGGGTTCTTACGTGAAGGACGGCAACCTGGTCAGATTCCGGTACTATTACCGCAAGAACGCCCGCTTTGAAGACGAGCTTTTGAGAGGAGACTTCGTCATGGACTTCATGACCGTCAACGTTGAGTGGTGCGCTCCGCCTGTACGCCATCCAGAGAAGTCGGAGCGCTGGGTCCCCAACTCCCGTGTCACCAAGGCGACCTTCGTACAAGGATCAGATGTCTGGGAGTGTTCTTGGACGTACGACCATCAGTTCCACCCCACGATCATCAGCAAGCTCAACAACCAAGTCGCCGACACACCTGACATGATCCGTCACGATTGGCTTGGTGTGCTGAAGAAGCCAAGCAACTGCTCTTTCCTCGCGGAAAATCCCTTGCTCGACTTCCCGTCGCTTAAAGTCGGTCTGCTTTCGCGGCTGTTCACGCAAACGAAGCGTATTCCTGTTTCTACAGCTGCTGTGAGGACGAAGCTCTGGAAAGAGTGGAAAAAGAGGAACGACTTGGATGGTGTTGTCATTCGATGGCTGGACGAGAAGCTTCTGCGTGCTGAGCCTTTGCTCAAGCCGTACTGGCATCGTCGTGATCGCGGAGACCTCACTGCGGCGGAAGATTACCTGGCGATGCACGCAGACACTATCAGCGCCAGTTCTGAGCTAGCGCCGGAAATCGCTGCGTGGACGCCACTGGCTTTGAGGTTGAGCGACCTGTTCAGCTTTGGACAGGGCGGAGATGCCAACGTCAACAGGCGGACCAAGACACTGCAGCCTGACACTGACAGTACATTGCACGTAGTGGCGGTGGACTCCGGCACCTGGCCTAACGAAGGTGGTGGCGTGTCCGCATGCCGCAGGGACTTGGTGAACAACCTGAGAACGATCCGCTGGCACATGGTTGTGGAATCAGCCAATGACTTTGGTCTTCCTAAGCATCAGACGGAGGAGAATGTGGAGTCGCTCAAGGTTATTCCGTTATGGGGCTTGGACTTCCTCCATCCTGTCCATGGCATGTTCAGCAACAAGCTCGACGCGGAGATTGACAAGATGACCAAGGGAGCCGCCATCGAAGACATCAAGCGCAACTTCATCCCTACCCTGACGGCTCTTGTCAGGGGCGCGCGTGCCATTAACTTGACCCAGGCCGATGTCAAACAGGCAACTCGCGCGTTGGTCAACCTCAACACCTACTTCCAGGACACTAGGCACTGGAAAGAAGTCTGGACAAGCGACATCGTCAAGGATACATGGCGCCAACTCTGGATCGAAGACATGCCGAATGCGACGCCAATTTCGGAATGGCTGAACACTTACCGTCCAACGCTGAGCGATCTTGAGACGTCAATGGATCTGTGGTTCCGCTATCTCTTCATTTTCTCCATCCCCATACCGGAGGAAATACCGGCGGTATTTCAGGCCAGTCACCACAGCCCTTCTGCGTCTTATGGTATTGTCTGCAAGATCAAGCGCAATTGCACCCTGCAAATCTGGGACCATGCCATCAGTTGGCGCGAGACGAACCTCTACCTTTCTTCTGCACTCTGCACCTTGCCGCCGTTCACTTGCAATGCGCTCCTTGGTCTCATGCGACTTACTTCCATGCTCACCTTGCACCATGCCGACCAGATTCTGCCATGTGCAGACCAGTTCAACCCTGGCTGGGAAGTCGAAGTGGGTACCTCCAAGGGTGCGATCACACACAGGAACACGTTCAGGCGGAAGGTGGATCCCGTCGTCAATGGTATTCCTCCAGCGGACCTCAAAAAATTTTCGCCCGTCAAAGAGATCAAGACGAAGCAGCCAACGGTAACTATGCTCTCCCACGTCTGGTTCGCCAAAGATATCAAGACTGCCTTACTTGCCGCCGACGTCATCCTTAATAAGTGGGGCTTCGACGAGTATCGCCTGGACATCTATGGAGCTTTGAATAAGGCTCCAATCTACTCATCCGAATGCACGGAGGTCATCGCAACCAAAGCGCTGCAGAGCAATGTCTCGCTACGCGGTACCGCGGACCCGGGAGTTGTGCTCTCAAACACATGGCTCTTCCTGAACTCCTCAGTCTCTGAAGGCCTTCCGCTCGCTCTCGGCGAAGCAGCCCTGACTGGTGCCCCGGTCGTTGCGACAGACGTCGGTGCCTCTATGAGCGTCCTGACGGATCTCAAGACCAACGAGCGGTACAGTGCAATCGTCGCACCAAATGACCCCGTGGCACTAGCACGCGCTCAGATCAATCTCCTAGCCATGCTCGACGAGTGGGCGCCGTATGCCGAGGACGAGCCCGGAACACCAGTGCCCGTGCTCCCAGTTAAGCCAACCCGCGAGGACGTTGAGAGGATCACGAAGCGCATGTACGACAAGACGGAGCAGAGACGCAAGCTCGGCATGATGGCCCGCGACATCGTACAGCGCTCCTTCAGCGGCGAGCGCTACCTCCGCGAACACGAGCAGATGCTCTGGGTCGGCAAGGCCCGCAACGAGATGCTAGGCCTGCGGCCACGACAGGTGCGGAAGCAAAGCGCCTTCGAGAAGGCAACCGGTTACGCCGCTGGCATCGTCGACGAGCAACTCGAGAAGATGGCGCACCCACGGCCGCAGTGGTGGAAACACACCTCCACGCAGTCGTCCTTCAGCAGTATGTGGGAGGAGCCGATGGCCCGGCGCTCGATGCTGGGCGGCGAGGCCAGTGCTGGCGCCAGCTCTGTCACGGATCTCGAGGGCGGGTCGTCGAGGTCGTCGATTACGGGGTCTTCGAAGTCGTCTATACGGAAGTCGATGCCTGGGGCGAGGGGACTGTATTTGGAGGTTCCGCAGCCGGCGGTGGATGGACGTTTGCGTCCGATGACGCCGAGAACGCAGAGGAAGAGTGGGTTGAGCTATATGATGCTTGCTCCTGACTCAGATCTCTCTGATAATGGTCCTTTGACTCCTTGATTATTGTTATAATTCATTGTATTAAGCTAATATCGTTGTGTTGCGTTCAAGCGGGAGTTTTGGTGGATAAATGGATTTAAATGCGTGATTGGGGAGTAATGGGCATCGTATATAGTATTAAAAGTATAACGTATTCCACAAGCGAGATGAACACCTACCCGATCCGATTCGACTTTTACTACACTCGTTTTCATTTTAACGCTTACAACGCCATGCCGCGGTAAAACCATCCCCACTAATTTCTATGATAACGCTCATACAAATCGTGGGGATCGTTTGCACCAATAAATGACCATTAGAATGTGATTATGCTCTTACCTTAAGCGGTTAATTGTATAGCGCTTATGGTGTTTTTAGTATTTAACTATGGAACTCCGTCCCAGGCGCCCTGCCACCGCACCAGGCACCCCGCCGCCGCCGCCGCCGTCTATAAGTAAGCGCAAGAGGAGGACTGAGGCCGGTGCTACTAGTAGCAAGAAGAAGCGCACGAATAAGGCCACGAAGAAGGGGACTGTGGCGTCACCGGCGCCAGTGGGAACGGCGCCAGTAGGACGCTGCCGCCAGCGCGCTGCTCCAGCTGCCCGGCAGCAGGCTGCCAAAACCGCTCCTCGACGATCACGAACTACTCGTCCTCCGCCCGCTAAAGCTTGGTGTCCTCCGCCGGCTGAACCCTCGCGTCCTCTAAGCCCTCAGCTTGCTGCTGAACCCTCACGTTTGTTGCCGGCTCCAACCTCTCTACCGCCTACTACATCCTCGCGCTCTAGCCCTAAACTACCACGGTCCGCCGCGCCGGCCGAAGCTGAGGCGGAGTGGGAGGGTATATTGGACACCTTGGTTGAGGATGAGGAGGACCCGGTGTTCATATTTAGCAGCGTCTGGCAGGTGAGGTGCGGTAGAGAGGTTCTGAAATCTCAGGCGGCTATCTTTAAGGTCAATCAATACGCCAACTCTCTAAGGTTTTACGCTATCGAGAGCTTTGATGAGCGGCCGCTTGAGAATGCTGCGCCTAGGGTCTTCAAGCGCCGCAATATTCGAGCGGCTCTATTACAA